>PVHT021183528.1:1733640-1750837 GCA_004024745.2 Catagonus wagneri
TTCTCTCTCACCTTTTTTTTTTCTTCACTTGTTCTACCCAGTTATTTCAGGGGTTTCTTGCAGTTTTTGGAGGTTTAAATTGATCAGCATTCAGATGATGATTTGTCCAACTTGTTTTATATTTAGATGCGTTTTTTGATGTATTTGTGGGAGAGGGAGAGCGCGACCTCTTACTCCTCCGCCATCTTGCCGCCTCCTATAGTTTTCAATGTACTGATCTTTTCCTCCCTTGATTAAATTTATTCCCTGGTACTTTATTTTTTATGTAATTATAAATGACACTATTTCTTAATTTCTCTTTCTTATAGTTTATTGTTAGTGATAGAAATACAACAGGTATCTGTATATTGATTTTATACCCTGAAACATTACTGAATTCATTTATTAGCTCTACTAGCTTTTAGTGACGTCTTTAGGGTTTTTGTATATAATGTCATGACATCTGCAAATAGAGGTGATTTTACTTCTTTTCTACTTTTTCCTTTCTTTCATTTCTTTTTATTTCCTTTTTTTTTGATACTATGGCTAGGACTTCAACACTATAAAGAATAACAGTAGAAGAGAGGATATCTTCTCTTGTTCCTAATCTTAGAAGAAAAACATTCAGTTTTACCTGTTCAGTCTAAATTTTTAATTGTAAATTTACAATTTAATTGTTTAAAGACTTTTATCAATGGTCAAGATTTTTACAACTTTGAGCTTGCAACCACCTCTGCTCTATATTGTAGTTAATGATTTTTATGAACTCCAAAGCTCCAATTTTCCCGTTTCTAATACTCATACTTTTAAATTATTTTTATCATTTAAAATAAATTATACCAGCAATACCTTTCTCTAGACTTTCCCTATTTTCTAAGATAACTCTTCTCAGAAAAATAATGGTGGCTTTATTTGATTTCTGTTTTTGCTAAGTATAAACTACAGTAGAGACATACTGTGTGGTATGGCACGGTGTTTAAGATCATTGCCTTGGGAGCCAGACTGCCTGGTTTTAAACATTGATTCCACCATTTACTTAGCAATTGTGGTACTAGAACTTATGTAATCTTCCTGGGTCTCAGTTTTTTCATTTGTACCTGAGCATACCAACAGCTCCTATCCCATAAGGTTTCATGCTGTGTACCTCGTGTCTGCCCACCAGGTCTCCCTCCCCACTTAGCCCTCACCAACTATGTACTCAGAGAGGACTACTTAGATGAACCAAACCATTGAGATCTCTTGCCTTCTACCATCACACTGAACCAGAAACAGAGATGGTGGGGTATGAGGGGTATTTATTCTCTCTTCCTTCCAAGTTACTGTAGAATGGCTACATCCACAAGACCATGGTATCTGAATGGAAGCTTTCCATATAGTTCCATGCATTAGGTTCCAGTAACTCCATTTGCCCCTTCAAGCCTAGGGCTGGTAAAGACGCCCTGTTATCTTAGTCCTATGCTATCAATACCCTTTCTTTAAGTAGTTTCAGTTCTCCTTCAATTGCTTGTTTTGCATACGCTATTATTTTCCTGTTGGCATACAGAGACCAACTGAATGGATTAAATGAAGTAATATATGTCCAATGCCTAGCACTAAGTAAGTTCTACAAAAAGTGTTAGCTATTATTAATACATCTAGATATTTGAAGTGATTCTATGACATAATTACAACTGACAAGGACTGGTAAGTTTTAAATGATTAATCTAAAATGATTAATTTAGTACCATAACCCTATGAGGTACTTTCTTTTATTATAGTTTATCAAAGAAGAAACAGAATAACACAGACACTAAGTGACTTGCCAAAGAGCATACCTCTGGCAAGTGGCAAAACCAGAATTTAATTTGTCAGTCAGGCTCCAAAATATTTGCTCCAAATACTGCGTACACTGTTCCACTCTGCCCTCTATGGAGCCAGTCATTATACCAGGATCCCAGTACTGATTACTGTGAGCCCTTCCCCGCTTCTTTTTCTCAATCAGTACTCAACCCCAGCAGATTCCCTGGTGATCTCCCCAAGAGAAAGATTGAGTGGGACTTCCAAGAAGCAACCCACAACCCTGAGGGAACAGGATGTCCACCCTGGGATCTCTTTTCCCGCTAGAGGAACTGTAAGCTGTAGGCCTCTCGTGCCAGTCTCGGGGCAGGATAAATGCAGTCAGTGTGTGGCTGCTTGTCTTACCCTTATAATGCAGTCTGTCTTGATCTCTGTAGTTCAGGGGTGCTTCAGTCTCACTCTTGTGTTCTAGGATTCTCAGTGTTGTCTTATCTATGAATAGATGGTTGTTAGTTGTTCTCCTTGCAAAGACAGCAAGTTCAGGAATGACCCACACCACCATCTTGGTGGTGTTCAAACCGTGGTTAATCATTAGTTAAATCCATTTTAGCTGTAACCTGCCTTTGGGCTAATCAAGGTTGTTCTAATTGTTGCTACAAAACACTTGCCTGACATATAAGTGACCAGTCACCTAAGCAATAGGATGTTTGCCTGAGTTGTTTTCCAGGAACTTGGAGTCAGCTGTGTCTAATTCTAGTGACAGGGACTAAACACAGCTGAATGTAATAGTTACACAATAATAGCACCTTTTCCCAATCACCTTTCCCCATGCTCCCCACACCTCAAACCACCTGATTATTGATTCTTTAAATAAAAAATACCTTCAGGGAGGTAGACTTGAGACTTACTCTCCAGTTTTCTTGTTTGGCTGCTTTTGGAATAAACCTTTTATTTGCTGTAAACCTCAGGGTCCCAACTTTTTGGCTTGCTGTGCCTTGGGAAAAAAACCTAATTTGTTAGCAATGTCACTCCAATCATTTTGAAGTCTGTTTTCACTCAAGTGTCTGTTGAAGTCTGTTTTCACTCTTAAGTGTCCTTCTTTGTTTTTCTTTCTTTTCTGGCCACACCTGCAACATATGGAAATTCCAGGCCAGGGATCAGGGATTGAAACCATGCCACTGCAGAGAAAACACCAGATTCTTAACCCACTGCACCACAATAGGAACTTCTGAAGTGTCTATAATATACCTATGTTCCTCTTTTCAGTAATCTACACACACACACACACACACACACACACACACACAAATTTATCTTGTTTCCATCCATCCTCATAGTTGATTTTCAAAATATTAAACACAGTAGCATAACTGTTGACATAATTCCAAAACTCATTTCTAATACCTTACTGGTTTGAAATAAGAATATCTTTTAATTTTTATTGGATATAGTTTAAATAAGATATAATTATCAAGTAATAATGTGTTTATAGTATACCTCAGCATATTATTAATTCAAAATATAACTACTTTATTTCCTGATTTGTACTATATTGTATTAACAATGATACTTTTTATGTTTTTCTCAGGAGGAAACAACTTGGCATTTTGAATATTAAGGGATACTTGCTCTTATGATATAATACTTTACTCAAATTGTAATTAATTGTATTTACTTTTAATACTTAACAAATATATATCATTATAATCCTTAATGAAAATTAGTGTATATTAAGGGCCTACTATGTGCCAGATATTTTGCTAGTTACTGTGATAAGATTAAAAAAAAGGTAAGATTCAAGATCTGCTTCACAAAGCTTAACACCCAGTAGGGGAAACTGGATATAAGAATAAAACATTTCAATAAAGAAAGAATGATACATCCTGAGGAATCCCGCAAAATGAGAAACATGAACGGTGTTTGGAAATTATCCTGGAAAGTTTAAAGAAGAATTAATCACTTGAGCTGTGTTTTAAAGTTTAGAAAGATTTCAAGAAGGAGAGAGCATGAAAGTGAAGAGAGAAGCATGTCTAGTGGAGAGACTGCTGAACCTCAAGGACCGTGACAAGGGAATGAACGACATGCTCAACCTACCCAAGCTCACCTTCCTTGAGGGTATGAATCATACCAAGTATGACAGTGCAGGATAAGCCATGAGCAGTAAAGTGGCGAAAAACTATGTGAATTCTTGAATGCTAGCCAAGGAGCTGAGATTTCCTTGCTGAAAAACCAAGTATTTCTGCTTTAGAAAATTTCTAATGCCATCGGCATGTGTAATAAATTCAGGGTAGGTAAAAATAACGGCAGAGAGACCAGTAAGAAAACAATCGCAATAATCAATGTAGGGAGCAATAAGCACTTGAATTCTTATAATGTCTTTATGAATTTAAAGTAGGAGAAATATATAACATTAGGTTTGTCCAGTTCAAAATCATCCGTGTAGACAACATAGCATAGACTAGCAAATCTCCTCTCAATAAAGAAGTTTATTGTTTGACTATAGGACTTTCTCCTTTTCCTTTGAGAATACTTCTGAGTAAACAGTTTGTATTCACTAAGGCAAGAGTAAACAAAAACCGAATAAGATGTGAAGAACAAAGTTTGGGAACAAGGAACAGGCTTAAGTAAAGCGGCAGTTACTAAAAAAAAGAATTGTAATGGACTTTACCCAAGAACTAAAGTGCTCCCTGCAAAAAAAAAGGAGGCTCTTCTGGGGGAGGGACTGAGCATTAAAGACATGTACTCACCCTCAGGCCTTAAGAGCACAGCAGTTTAGAAGTTGCCACTTAGGCTCCGTGTATTTCTATAGGACTGGCCCTTAGCTTGTTGACAGCTATGGTGAACCTGACCTACATGTTTTGCATGAGCCCCACCGGGGGCTTCTTCAGCACTGTATGCCTGTTATCAGTACCTATCCAAAGCAATTTTTTTCCAGACTTCTGTTATCTTCCATTATTCAAGGAATTGGTATTCTCATTATACCAGTAGATTATTTCAGTATCAAATGCTTTGCTCCAGAAAACTCATAAGATACTTGGAGCAGAGAAACCCCCCATCCCTTAAAACACAGAGGGCAGACAAAAATAGTATTCAGTATGGTTGAGGAAGTGCATTCTTGGCATCCAAACAAGGTTGTATTTCTTAGGAGGGCAGTTTCTGTGGGAGTTTAAAAACCACCTTTAGCAATCTACAGATTCAATGCAATCCGTATAAATTTACCCATGACATTTTTCACAGAACTACAACAAACAATCTAAAAATTTATACGGAACCACAAAAGACCCAGAATTGCCAAAGCAATCCTGAGGAACAAAAATCAAGCAGGAAGCATAACTCCCCCAGACATCAGGCAATATTACAAAGCCACAGTAATCAAGAGAGTGTAGTACTGGTACCAAAACAGACATGCAGACTAATGGAACAGAATAGAGAACCCAGAAATAAACCCAGACACCCATGGTCAATTAATCTTCAACAAAGGAGGCAAGAATATTAAATGGGAAAACGTCTTTTCAGCAAATGGTGCTGGAAAAACTGGACAGCTGCATGTAAATCAATGAAACTGGAACACACCCTCATACCACGCAGAAAAATAAACTCAAAATGACTTAAAGACTTAAACATAAGACAAGACACCATCAAACTCCTAGAAGAGAACACAGGTAAAACAGTCTCTAGAATCAACCATACAAATGTTTTCTCGAGTCAATCTTCCAAAGCAACAAAAATAAAAGCAAAATTAAACCAATGGGACCTATTCAAACTGACAAATTTTTGCACAGCAAAGAGAACCATAAAAAAAAAAGACAGCTTACAGAAAGGGAGAAAGTAGTTTCAAAAGATGCAACTGACAAGGGCTTAATCTCTAAAATATACAAATAAATTATACAATTCAATAGCAAAGAAGCCAACCCAACTGAAAAATGGGCAAAAGACCTGAATAGACATTTCTCCAAAGAAGATATACAGATGGCCAACAAGCACATGAAAAAATGCTCAACATCACTGATTATTAGAGAAATGCAAATCAAAACAACTATGAGGTACCATCTCACACCAGTCAGAATGGCCATCATTAATAAATCCACAAACAACAAATGCTAGAGAGGGTGTGGAGAAAAGGGAATCTGCCTGCACTGTTGGTGGGAATGTAAATTCATACAACCAATATGGAAAACAGTATGGAGGTACCTTGGAAAACTATACATAGAACTACCATATGACCCAGCAATCCCACTCTTGGGCATATACCCAGACAAAACTATCCTTGAAAAAGACACATGCACCCACGTGTTCATTGCAGCATTGTTCACAATAGCCAAGACCTGGAAACAACCTAAAAATTATTGACAGATGAATGGATTAAGAAGCAGTGGTGTATATACACAATGGAATAGTACTCAGCCATAAAAAGGAACAAAATAATGCCATTTGCAGCAACATGGATGAAACTAGAGACTCTCATATTAAGTGAAGTAAGTCACAAAGAGAAAGACAAATACCATATGCTATCACTTATATGTGGAATCTAATATATGGCACAAATGAATCTTTCCACAGAGAAGAAACTCATGGACATGGAGAACAGACTTGTGGTTGCCAACAGGGAGGGAGAGGGAGTAGGATGGATTGGGGTTTGGAGTTAATAGATGCAAACTATTGCCTTTGGAATGGATAAGCAATGAGATCCTGCTGTATAGCACTGGGAACTCTATCTAGTCACTTATGATGGAGCATCATAATGTGAGAAAAAGAATGTATATATGTATGTGTGACTGGGTCACCTTACTATACAGTAGAAAATTGACAGAACACTGTAAACCAGCCATAATGGAAAAAAATAAAAATCATTAAATAAATACAAACCAGCTTTAGAAAAAAAATCCACCAAACTGCAGTGCTCTTGTTCATTTTCCTATGAAAAATTTTTAAATCTCCCATAATTTTAATGTTTATATAAAATTTGTTCTCATTTCTTCATATTAATAATAATTTGATGTATCAGCTACTTATTCCTTAGACATGGTTGGTTTATGATCAGTTTGGAAATAAAAGTGAAAACCATGCTGCTGGTTAACAACAGCAGCAAAAAAAGTATGTAACACATAAAGGGGAAAACCATGCTGCTGGTTCACAATAACAAAAAAAGTATGTAACACATAAACTAAATTTCTGATAAATGAATACTGTTTTTCCTTAAATAATTTTTTCATTAGTCATCCATAATGCAAGAATATGTAATTTTCCTTTATTATGGGAATACTCAATACAAATATTTCACATAACTTTGTAATACTTCACTTTTTATTCTTAAATAAAAGTCTTACAATCCCCAATTGACATTTTTCTCAGTATCTTAACCACATGGTGCAATCAACAGTTACAGAAGAAACACAAAAATAAAGTGATTTGAGATCAGTATACAAAAAAAATAAAACATATTTTATATTTCTAATTTTCTAGTGATACTCTAGGACACTGGGCTTATACAAAAAATTTATGAATATAAAAATTTTACTAAAGTGCTTTCAAAATTAAAAGGGATCACATAGAGCAGACATTTTCAGTGTGTCATTTTCAGGTGAAAATTACTTATTTCCCATTTTTTAATATAAGTATTCTGAGGAAATCCATCTATTCTATTTTTATAAATCGTCCTTGTATGAGTTTAACTAATATATAAGATTTACATAATTTAACTCTCTACAAATAAGCTAAGGAGGAGAAAGTAACATGTGATTTTAATTTTATAGTGAAAAAATATTCAGGAAAATAGTTTAAATGATATTTAAAAATAGCATAATGTAACCAGTAATAGAGTATCTTACAAATCATTAGAGGGTAAAATAGAAAATTAATACTTACAGTCAAAGAGAGGAAATGAGAGGAAATGCAAGAAAATTAAAAACTCAAATACATGAAATGACAGACAAACATCAATTATAGCAATGTATGTAAATATGTAAGAATCCCTTAATTAAAAAGGAAAGCTCTCAGAGTGATCTAAACACTAATACTATACACATTACGTAAGAGGCAGATCTAAATAATACAGCACTGTGTCACTGTGAAAGAAGAGGAAATGAAATGTCTAATAAAAAGGGATTAGTTGAATTCATTATACCTCCACAAGATATACTCATAACAATTATGTCCTTGAAGAAAAGGTAAGATTATAGGAAAATGCCCAAAATATAATCAATAAAAAGCTATTCCAATACTATATGATATTCTAAATAAAATATATATAAATGTCTATATATTATAGATAGCTCAATATATAGAGAGATACAGAGATTATAGATAGTTCAATATAAAGAGATATAGATATAGCTATTATATATTTACATAACAAGGAAAATAACAAAGACACACATCAAAATATTAATGCTCATCATATCTGAATAATGTAATTGGTGGCAGTCTTCTCCAAATTCTTGGTATTTTCCAAAATATGCTTCCACCAAATTTTGGTTGTATAACAGACCAAAGGTTGAGAAAGGTAAGATACATTTGCTTTGTTTCTTCTTTTTTAAAAAATGGCTAATCACATAAAGAAAAATATATACAGTCATCTCCTTAACTCAAAATTCACTGGCACTACTTTGTTTTGTAGAAAAGTATTAGTTAATGTTTAAAACAGTTAGAAACAGGAGTTCCTGCTGAGGCTCAGCAAGTTAACATTGTCTCTGTAAGGATGCGGGTTTGATCCCTGGCCTCACGCAGTGGGTTAAGGATCCAGCATTGCCACAATCTGTGGCATAGGTCACAGATGCAGCACAATTCTGGTGTTGCTGTGGCTCTGATGTAGGCCTCAGCTGCAGCTCTGTTTCAGCCCCTAACCCGGGAACTTCCAAATGCTGCAGGTGTAAAGAGAAAAAATAAAAATTAAAAAATTGGAAACAAATTTCACGTTATTTCGCCCCAAACTTTTATTTGTTAGTTTTGGCAATGTTAGATTCCATAATATAACCTGCATTTTTTATTTGCGAGCTTATATATGTCATATTTCCACCATTAGTGTTCCTACACAGATCATTCACAAATTTTTTCAAATTTATTATTTATAACATTTTAAATTTCTTGTGTTAAAACATTATTTCACTCTAAAAAGATTGACTTCAATTATAATAATTTGTTAAACTATCATATGCTTATTAAATGATCACTTGGTAATGTTTTATAGTTTATTTTGCCCCTGTAGCTTTAAAATAAGTAAAGCTCACTTACAAATAACACTTTAAACCAGGGTTTCTCAATACTGACACTACTGACTTTGGATTAGGTAATTCTTTGTCATGGGGTCCTGAGTTAAGGTTAGAGTGACAGAGGTGGAAAGTGTTTTTTCTATGAAAAAGGATTGTGGGAGAAGGATTTCAGAGCCTAGTAATTCATGTAACTTAATGAACTGTGTCACTGTTTTAAAGTCAAAAAATCTTATGACCATGCTAGGATTAAAATCTTGATATAGGGAACTGAATTTGCCTTGAAGTTTCCTTCTGACTCCAAACAGGGCTTCCAAAGTAAACATGGTAATAATAAAGTCTCACATCCAGAAGAATATTTTAATATAGACCAACTTCTTCAGAATTGCCTAAAGTGCAGATAACAGTTAAACAGTAATGTTTGGGGGCCATTACTTAGAGTTTCAAAGATCTAAATATTTCTTTAGGCATGCTAAAGAGTTCTAATTTTATGTAATTTTCTTTAAGTAATTTTAGAAGTGTTCAGAACACTGGACAGGACCTCCAAATAGACTTGGAAATGAACCTCATGAAAAGACATAGATCATAACAACTCAAGTATATTTTACTGCCAACATCAGCCCTTGCAATGATGCTTTGATGTTATTTTGGAAGGTCTTCCAGGATTTAGTATCAGTCAGCATTTAGGAGATACCTAATTTTTAACTCTGGAAAGATAACCCCAACATAAAAAAGTTTTAGATGCTCACATATATCTTTACAAAAGAACAAATCACTGCAAATGAAGAAATTCATAGACAAAGTATGGTAAAATGATGGTCTAATAGTTTGTCCTCTACTTAAAATAGTCTCATTGACAGTAGCACCATTACAGGTAGATTTGAAACATGGTTGTCTACTCTCAGTAAGCTTGAAGGAATCACAATGTATCTTTTAGGTCTAAATTTCTTTTAGGTCTTCTGCTTTCAGAGAATCTATGAAATGAATGTGGGTTTTCAGCTCCTTCCCCCAAATCAGTCTTAGAAATACAAGATAAATAAAAAGAGATTGATAGATCAAAGAATAAAATGTAAAACTATGCGGCACTTTTGGTAAGGAAGAAAGTGGTTATTTCTTAGTGTGTATAAAAATGAGCAGCATAACAAGCTGGCTAAATATCCTAGATGTGGAATACTGGGGGAATCTCCTAGTTGTCTTTTCTCTTTCCTATATTTGTTAGGTAAGTCTCTGACTCCTTTAAAACTGAGAAGGTGCCTATGATGGTTAATTTCATATATCAACTTGACTGGGCTATAACACTCTTACTTAATCAAACACTAATCTAGGTGTTTCTGTGAAGGAATTTTGTATATGTGGTTAATATCTACAATCAATTGACATTAAGTAAAGGAAGTTATCCTCAATCATGTGCATAAGCCTCATCCAATCATTTGTAGGAGAGAAAATTGATGTTTTAGGAGAGAAAACTGATGTTTTCTAAAGAAGAAATTCTGGGAGTTCCCATTGTGGCTCAGCAGTAACAAACCCAACCATTATCCATGTGGATGCAGGTTTGAACCTTGGCCTTGTTCAGTGGGTTAAGGATCCAGCACTGCCATGAACTGTGGTGTAAGTCGCAGACATGGCTCAGATCCTGTGGTGTAGGCAGGCAGCTGTAGCTCTGATTCAACCCCTAGCCTGGGAGACTCCATGTGCTGTGGCTGAAACCTTAAAAGGAAAAGAAAAAAAGGGAAAAAAATTCTGCTGCAAGACCACAGCATCAACTCCTGCCTGAGTGTCCAGCTTGCTGACCTGCCCTACAGAATTGAGACTTACTAGTTACCTCAAACCCACAACCCCACAACCATATAACCCAATTTTCTGTCTGTGAGTGTGTGTCTGTGTGTATGCACGCACGTGCCCGTGTGTGTGTGTGCATGTACGTATGGCTCCTATTGATTCTCTAGAGAACACTTAGTGATACAGAATTTGGAAGCAAGGGTAGTGATTCTAGAAGAACAGAGTATTAAGAATTAGTTTTTCTTAGTTGAAATGAAAGGGAAATCATGCAAAAAAAAAAGTGCTATATAATGACAGGAATTAACATTGTGTTATGATCAAATGCAGATAATTTCAGAATGTATTACAAGGAGGAAGAGAAGAGATTCTCCCATTACCTGGGATGTGCTAGATGTCCTATCATTAGCCTCGGCTCTGCAGGGACCAAAATCCATGGATGCTCAAGTCCCATAGCTGGTTCTCTGTATCTATGGGATCACATTTGTCGATTCAACCAATTTCAGATCGTGTAGTACTGTATTTATTGAGAAAAAAATATGAATCTGCATATACGTGGATCTGTGCAGCTCAAAGCCATGTTGTTCAAGGGTCAGCTGTAAATGAAAACATTTCCTTGAAAAAGAAAACTTTAAGACTGATTCCAGTTTATTAAGAAACTCAAATCAGGAAGATCTCTTTTCTCTCTCTCTCTTTTTTTCCATTCTCTCAAAGAAAAAATTAGTTGAATACAATACAAAGCTTACATAAGAAAAAAAATAATTATCGACCTGTTTATTTATTTAAACTAGATTTTCTTCTCTCTTCCTCCAATGCATATTCCAAGTAATCAAATCTAGAATTATTTTCTACATTACAAACCAAGTATATTATCTCTTGATGAATAAAAATCAATTTTAATTATTAAAAATTAGCTTTTTTTAATTGGTTCCATGATTCCTGGAATTAGTTCTCTAACCAAATTAGATTTAAAGGCACTGATGACTGCATTTCCAGCGATAAAGAGGGCACTGACTAGAGACAGAGGTAAGAGTTATTATAGATATATCCTATTTGTTCTGTTTCTCTGGAGAATACTGACTGTTATGGTAGCCTAAAATAACAGAAATATAGATCAGTGGAACAGGGTAAAAAGCCCAAAAATAAGCCCACACACAGATGGTCAATTAATCTACTACAAAGGAGGCTAGAATATAAAATGGAGAACAGATAGTCCCTTCAATAAGTGGTACTGGGAAAACTGAACAGGTAATGTAAAGAATGAAATTAGAATATTCCCTAACACCACACACAAAAATAAACTCAATATGGATTAAAAATGTAAATGTAAGTCCGGAAACTATAAAACTCTTAGAGGAAAACCTAGGCAGAACACTCTGACATAAATCACAGAAATATCTTTTTTGGTCTGTCTCCTAGAGTAATGGAAATAAAAACAAAAATAAACCAATGGGACTTAATCAAATTTCAAAGCTTTTGAACAGCAAAGGAAAGCATAAACAAAACAAAAAATGACCTACAGAACAGGAGAAAATATTTGCCAACAATGCAGTTGACAAGAGATTAATCTCCAAAATGTACAAATAGCCTATGCAGCTCAAAAAAAAAAAAAAAACCCAATCAAAACATGAGCAGAAGATCTAAAAAGGCATCCAAATAAGACAGTCAAAAAGGACATGAAAAGATGCTCAGTATTGCTAATTATTAGGGAAATGCAAATCAAAATTTCAATGAGGTATCACTTTACATCTGTCAGAATGGCTATCATCAAAAAGTCTACAAATAATAAATGCTAGAGAAGGAATGAAGAAAAAGGAACCCTCCTATACTGTGGGTAGGAATGTAAATTGGTGAAACCACTATGGAGAACAGTACGGAATTTTTTTTTAAATTAAAAATAGAGCTACCATAAGATCCTGCAATCCCACACCTGGGCATGTACCCCAAGAAAAAACATACATGCATCCCAATGTTCAGAGCAGCACTCAATAGTCAACACATGGAAGCAAAATAAATAGGGTGTACATAAATAAGATGTTATATATATGTGTATATATACATATATATACATACACATACATACATACAGTCAAATAGTACTCAGAGGTAAAAAACAAAATAATGCCATTTGCAGCAACACGGAGGGACCTAGAGAAATTATCATAAGTTTAGTAAGTCAGACAGAGAAACACAAATAGCATATGATATCACTTACTTGTGGCATCCAAAAAAAGGACACAAATGAATGTATTTACAAAACAGAAACAGGCACAGACTTAGAAAATTAACTTATGGTTACCAAAGGGGAGGAGGTAGGGGGATTGATAAGGAGATTGGGATAAAAATATGCACACTATTATATATAAAATAAATAATGAGCAAGAATCTACCACATAGCACAAGGAACTATACTCAATATTTTATAATAACCTACAATGGAAGAGAATGTTAAAAACAGAATCACTTTACTTTACATCTGAAACTAACACATTTTTAAATCAATTTCAAAAAATTTTAAAGATTGAATTCAAGTTGGGATGGAAAAAAGATAAAATGGTGCCTTTCGGAAATTCTCTCCACAGTCCCCTCTAGACTCTAAGATCTTAGTAATTAAAACCCTGGGAATTAACCCTTAGAGAAAAGAAGTTTCAGAGAAGATCAATGATATACTTCTGCTAGAGACAGGGGCATGTGGATTATCAAAAACAAAAGTACATATTTCTATTCTAGATACCACCTTAATATGCTTTCCCCATACATCCCTCACTCTAAACTTATACCAACAGGGATCAACCTTTAACTCTTTTTTTCTTTTTTCTTTTTTTGGCTGCACTCACAGTATAAGGAAGTTTCTGGGCCAGGGATCAGGGATCAAACCTGTGCCATAGAAGTGACAATGCTGAGTCCTTACCTCCTAGTCCACTAGGGAACTCCAGTCCAGGTTTGCACCTTTCCTAAAAGGAATATAACCTAACCAGAAAAATTAATGGGACTTCTGATGAACACAAATCCTGGAGAAGAAATATAACAAACTGAGTAATAATTTAAAAAATGAAGAAAAATCAGTGAACCATAGAGAATAGGAATTTAAAAGAAGCAAAATAAATCTCAACCTCAAAGAGTTCAGAAAGGCTATTGTAACATGGAGCAAAGTCAGATCTTTATGAAAAGAGACAGTGAATTATTACATATAAAGTATGGAGTACCCAAAATAAAAATATGAAACATGAATTTAATGGCAAAAAAAATGTACTAAGTTAAAAGATCAGGTCAAGAAATTCTCCTAGAAAGTATTAGAAACAGATAAAGTAATGTAGAAAAAGTTAAGGATATAAATGGTAGAAGTAGAGGCAGCAATATCAAAATGATAGATGTGTCAGTATGTGAAGAAAAACAAAAGAAAGGAATATTTTAAATAATAAAGGTTAATAATTTCTGAGAATTGATCCAACCCGGTCTGTTGGCGGGAGAGACACCAGTAAAACTACAACCAAATCCCGAGCAACCTTCAACCAAATGGACTCTAAACTTCCAAAAGAGATACTCTGCTCCAGAAGACACAGCGGAGACCACATCCAGAGGTAGGAGGGGCAATTATGTGATAGAAGCAACCCCATACCTCCCGGGTGGGAAGCCCCACAGACTGGAAAGTAACTGCATCAGAGACTCAGCTACAGGACTGAGAGTTCTGAGTCTCATGTCAAATCCCCACGCCTGGGGATTGGGCACAGGGAGAAAGAGCGCCTGGAGCATTTGGCATTGAAGGCCAGCAGGGCTTGTGTGCAGAAGCTCCACAGGACTAGGGGAAACAGAGACCCCATCCTTGAAAGGCACACACAGACTTTCACATGCGCTGGGTCCCAGGGAAAAGCAGTCTCCATAGGAATCCGGGTGGAACCTGACTGCAATTCCTGGAGGATCTCCTGGGAAAACAGGGGTGACTGTGCTTTGTTGTGGGGGAAGGGCGTTGGAGGTGAAGCTCTCATGGACATTCAGCAGCCTGCATTTCTCTGGAGGTGGCCATTTCTGGGAAAATCTGGTCCCTCCCATCAGCACCGAGACACCCCAGGCCAAACAACAATTCAGGTGGGATCTCAACCCCACCCATCAGTAAACAGGCTGCCTAAAGACCCCTCAGGCACACAGCCAGCCTCTAAACTCATCCAGAGACAAAGCCCCATCCATCAGAGGGAGAGGAATCAACCCCACCTACCAATGAGCAGGTACCACTCCCTCCCACCAGGAAGCCTACAGCAAGCCCCCTCCATACCAACTTTAGCCACAGGGGAGGCAAACACCTGAACTAAGAGAGGCTACAACTCTATTGTTGGCAAAAAGGTCACCACACCAAAAACCTACAAAAATGAAAAGACAGAAAACCCTAACTCAGATAAGGGAGAAAGAGAAAAGCCCAGAAAAACAGCTCAGTGATGAGGAGATTATCAGCCTCCCAGAAAGAGACTTTAGACTGTTAATGCTGAAGATGATGCAAGGCATTGGAAACAGACTGGAGGCAAAGATTGATAATTTACAGGAAACACCGAGCAAAGAAATACAAGCTGTAAAAATTAAACAACAAGAGATGCAAACTATAATAACTGAAATAAAAAATTCATTAGAAGCAGCCAACAGTAGAATAAAGGAGGCAGAAGAATGAATCAGTGAGGTGGAGGACAGATTACTGGAAATCACTAATGCAGAAGAGAAAAGAGAGAAAAGATTGAAAGGAAATGAGCAGAGTCTCAGAGAACTCTGGGATTATGTTAAACGCACCATCATCCGTATTATAGGAGTCCCAGAGGGAGGAGAGAGAGAAGGGGACAGAAAAAATATTCGAGGAAATTATAGCCCAAAACTTTCCTAATATGGGAAAGGAACCACTCACTCAAATCCAGGAAGTACAACGAGTACCATATAAAATAAACCCAAGGAGGAACACCCCCAGACACATATTAATCAAAATGACCAAAATTAAAGACAAAGAGAAAATACTGAAAGCAGCTAGGGAAAAGAAACAAATGACATACAAGGGAACCCCAATAAGTTTATCAGCAGATTTTTCATCAGAAACTCTGCAGGCCAGAAGGGAGTGGCATGATATACTAAATGTGATGAAAGAGAAAAACTTCCAACCAAGATTACTTTATCCAGCAAGGCTCTCATTCAGATTTGAAGGAGAAATTAAAACCTTTACAGATAAGCAAAAGCTAAGATTTTTCTGCAAAACTAAACCAGCTTTACAACAAATCCTAAAGGAACTTCCCTAGGCAGAAGAGAAAAGGCCACAACCAGAAACAAAAACACCACAAATGACAAGGCCCACCAATAAAGGCATATATACAGTAAAGATACTAAATCATACATGCACAATTATGCTACCCAAAACAGTAATCATGAGAAGAGAGCACAAATGCAGGTCACTGGAGAAGCACGTGCAATTAAGAAACCAACAACTTAATACAATCACAGTTATATATAGACTCCTATAACAAAACTTCAGGGTGACTGCGAACCAAAAATCTACAATTGATACACAAACAAGTAAGAAAAATCAACTCAAATACAACATTAAAGATAGCCATCTTGTGAGAGGAGACAACAAGAGAATAAGGGGAAAAAAAAGAGCAACAAAAACCCCAGTTAATACAATGGCAATAAGGACATATATATCAATAATTACCTTAAATATTAATGGACTGAATGCCCTAACCAAAAGACATAGACTAGCTGAATGGATACAAAAACAAGACCCATATATATGCTGTCTGCAAGAGACCACTTCACTTCTAGAGACACATACAAATTGAAAGTGAGAGGATGGAAGAAAATATTCCATGCAAACGGGCATCAAAAGAAAGCCAGAGTAGCAATACTCCTATCAGACAAAATAGACTTTAAGATGAAGAACATTTTAAGAGACAAGGAAGGGCACTACATAATGATCAAAGGATCAATCCAAGGAGAAGATATAACAATTTTAAATATCTATGCACCCAACATAGGAGCACCACAATATATAAGGCAACTGCTAACAACCTGAAAAGGAGAAATCAACAATAACACCATCATAGTGGGGGATTTTAACACCCCACTTACAGCAATGGGCAGGTCATCCAGGCAGAAAATCAATAAGGAAACACAGGCCCTGAACGAAGCATTAGATCAGATGGACCTAATAGATATTTATAGGACATTCCATCCGAAAGCAACAGAATACACATTCTTCTCAAGTGTGCATGGAACATTCTCTAAGATTGATCACATCCTGGGTTACAAATCAAGCCTCAGGAACTTTAAGAAAATTGGAATCATTTCAAGCATCTTCTCTGACCACAATGCTATAAGACTGGAAATCAACAACAAGAAAAAAATGGCCAAAAATACAAATACGTGGAGACTAAACAACATGCTACCAATGGATCACTGAAGAAATCAAAGAGGAAATTAAAAAATACCTAGAA
>PVHT021183528.1:1755496-1783164 GCA_004024745.2 Catagonus wagneri
GAAAGACACTTGCACATGCATGTTCACTGCAGCACTATTCACAATAGCCAAGACATGGAAACAACCAAAATGTCCATCGACAGATGACTGGATTAGGAAGATGTGGTATATATACACGATGGAATACTATTCAGCCATAAAAAAGGATAAAATAATGTCATTTGCAGCAACATGGATGGAATTAGAGACCCTCATACTGCATACTGAGTGAAGCAAGTCAGAAGGAGAGAGACAGATGTCATATGAAATCTCTTATAACTGGAGTCTAAAACACTGCACAAATGAACATCTCAACAGAAAAGAAAATCACGAACTTTCCAACTGTAATGCACAGGGAACTATATCTAATTACATGTGACAAATCCATATATGTATATGTAATCGGGTCACCACATGGTGCAGTTGGAAAATCTGACAGAAATCTGTAAACCAGCTATAATGCAAAAAAAAAAAAAAACTCTCAGTCACACACACACACACACACACACATACACACACACACAATCTAGATAAATTACAGTGAAATGCAAGACTACTTCAAATAATGTGACTGTTCTCCAAGCTTCCAGGGAGAGACTGGATCTGCCTTAAAGCAAGCTGCCTGATAGGGTGAATCATTGACACTTTAAGTAAGAAAATAGTGTTAAATCATCTTCAAATTACTGGGGAAAATAAAAAATTAATGGCATAGTTTTATACTAGCAAATTCTCATAGAAATAGACAAAACTATGTTCAGCCATACAAAGTCTCAAAAGGTTTGTGAAATTATTCATGGAGGATATAAGCAAATAACAGAAATCCAATATGTTGCCAATAAATAAAATGTTTATTAACATGATTTATAATGTAAGAATGAGTAAATGACTTACTGAATTGATTACTGATTAAATATTCAGTAAACAAAACACATCCAAAAGAACACACAATTAAATTCAAAATAATACCACAATTGTGCTTTGGGAGTTTGGGGTAGAGAATAAACAATCAGGAAATAAACGCATGCCCAATATATGGAAAAGGAAGAAAATTTTATGCTAACAAGAAAGCGATTTTTTCAAAAAGTTTTTAAATGATCTTAATAAATTAGATACCAAGTGAAGCACAAAAATTAGAATATATAAATTCCACATGGCTTCAGAATAAAATTGTATCTACTCTTTATTAAAATAAATATAAATAAGTTAACTTACCAAAATGGAACTTCTCAGAATGGATTTAAAAAACCAAGAGCCAGCATTAAGTAGAAAGCAAGAAACTCTGAAAGAAGTGGGTGGTAGATTTTTAAAAGCTTGGTAATAAAGGCATAACAGATATGCAAGGAGAAGTAAACCAAAGAATAGCAGAAGTAAAGTTTTACTACTAATCCATGAAGAAAGAACAATAATATGAGTTTTAAAATATAAACCATCCATAAATAAATTTGAGAAAATATTTATAATTTGGGGATCACAGTCTTCTTTGACAAACCACAAAATCACGAATCATTAAGTTAAAATTTAGAGTATCTAAAGGACTTTTGCAGTTCATTAATAAAAAGACATGCCCAATTAAAATATATGGGCAAATTCTGGAATAGACATAAAAATGGTCAGTAAGCATACAAAATATGCTTTACATCATTAATAATCAGGGAAATCAGTTAAAACCACAAAGAAATGCTACTCCAGACTCAGTAGAATGGCTAAAGTTTAAAAACTTGACAATACCAACTGGTGGCAAAGATTTGTACCAACTAAACTCTTAAACTGCTATAAATTGTACAACTACCTTGTAAAACTCTTTGGCAGTTAAGCACCTATTTTATGACCAAGTAATTCCACTCCTAGACATTTACACAAGAGAAAAAAATGTATGGCAAAGGCAACTTCAAAAAATAATTGTAGCATGCTTATTCATATTTCCCCAACTGAAAATAGCTCAAATGTCCATCAACAGAAGAGTGGATAAGCAAATTGTGGTACATTCAGTTTAATGATTATTATTCAGCAATAAGTGAGATAAATTACTAGTACATATGGATGATTCTCCAAAATATTATATTGAACACAAAGTCAGAAACAATAAAGAACATACTGGGTAGCATCCCATTATGTGTCACTGCCTCAAATGATAACTTCAGACAATAAAGGGGCAACAGTATCAGACAGGGAAGCGTTGCCTCTTCTGGCAAGAAAGTTTCAGTGAAATTTTAAACTTCAGGCACTGAAATATATATATCTGAATCCACCTTAGTACTCCATTTCAGTTCGTAAAGTCCCACTGTTTTCCAACAGATACCCTAAATTTAAATAAAATATTTAGGGAGGCTATGAATTCAACTTACTTCGTAATTTGGCAACTCAGAGGATCAGACCCTGTGTCTGGTTTTTGTATGTTAACGTTATGCCCTCAAGGATCAGATTGTATTAGGAGCACAATAGAGGATCTCTTATCTTCTGAGAACTCAGGGAGAGGGGATTTTTTAAAGCTCAAAGCTTATCGTTTTATTTTTCCTGTAAGTCCTCTAAGGAAGCTAAAAATACCCAGCTCAACACACAGTCCTTATATTACTTAATAAGTTCTTCATACTAAGTGATTCCAGGCAATAATATAAGTGGATCTTTCACAGCTTTATATTACTTAATAAGCTCTTCATTCTGAGTGACTCCAGGCAATAGTATAAGTAGATCTTTCACAAATGTGTACCATCTACTACCACTGCATCATCCTCTGATCTTAAATTCAAGTATCTGGAGGGATATGTTCTATATTGAAGCCCTACCAGATCAATTTAGCCATTTCAACCTTCCATTTTCTTTAGAGTCTCTGACCTTCAACATCTCCAGGTAATATTTACTCTATCAATCTGTATTTAGTACAAGAAAAAAGAATCTATTCTGGCTAATTAAATAGAACGGGATTAATTGCACAGTATTAAGTGGCTTAGAGAATTCTGGAAGGGCTGACGAGACAGAATCAAGTCTGAGCTGGTAGGAGTGAGCCAAAAGCCACTCCAAAGAATTAGACCTCCACCTGCTCCTCACCCAAGATTAGGTGGCCATCTGTAAAATATGAAAGTTTCTACCGTATATCCTCTGCTCCAATGTATGTTTCAATTACATCAATTAGCTTACATATGAGTGTTAAAGAAGGTAGTAAGAAGAGCAGAGTATAAACACTGCATTAGCTTATAAGAATTTTTCCCAGTCTGTTAATTCTTCACACCAAATAACTGAAGGCAAGTTATAGTGCAGCAAGAACCAATAGGTGGCACTCTTTCATTGAACATAAAACCATTCACCCCCTCCTTTTTCCTGGACTCAGTTTGCCAAGTATTATTAGAAAGTCTTAATGTATGATTTTCTGCTATCTTTGTGTACGTTACCCTTCCTGCAGTAAAACAGCATAATACAAGGATTCTGAGGAACGCATCCATCAGCTTATATCAGAATATCCTGTTCAACAGCCTCTGCTAGAAACTACATTATGAAAATGGATGTCACTAAACCTACCAATCTATTCTTTGTTTGCATGATATGTTTCTGATGGCAAGAAGCTAAATCACATCCAGAGCATGAAAAGCAAAGCAACTGGGCTAAAGCAGTTTTAAGGTTTTTTGTTTGTTTGTTTGTTTTTCATTTTAGCATACTAGAAAGCAAGCAGTATAGTTGTTGAATCAACCAGTCTAAAATATCTACCAAAGCAGCTTTTGGTCACAAGGAGAGAACTCTAAACAAAACAAAAACGAACATACCAACTGAATGACCTCACTAAATGCTTCACAATTAAACAAACAAGCAAACAAAACCAGGGGATTCTCTATATGTCTCATAAATGAATTCGTTGCCATGTTACTATTTTCTTGGCCACTTAAGATATTTTCTGGTCTCTAACTTCCCCTCCACCATTTCCATCAGTTCTGAAAGAGCCCTGCCCCCCCCACTCTCAAAAGCAACTAGCAAGTAAGAGAATAAATGCAGCAAGAAAGAGTAATGTCAAACACTATCTCCTCCTTCTATTGCAGACTTCTAAGTCAAAGGTGAGCTTTCCCCACTAAGGAAGGGAAAGATTTGAATTATGTAAATGATAATTTTATTATCTTGGGTTGACCAAAAAAGTATGGGACATATCTGACATTTCACCCAGAGTGAGGAATGAGGTTTCTACATAAAGAAATCATAACACATGAAGTGGAGGAAAAAATAATTTTGTCTTTTGCTGAATCCTACTGTGTACATCTCATTCAAAAAATCACTTACCTTAGCCTGGATGATAGCTTAGATGCTAGGCTGTTCCCAATTCTTCAATTTTCGATGATATGATTATGCAGTGATAGCCATGGTACAGCTTCCTTATGGCCAAAATATACTTGCCCTCATCTTGACACTAACTTGAGCATGGAATTCCTTTGGCCATAGATGTTAGCGGAAGTTATACTTGGAGGCTTGAAATGTGGCTGTGGAGTTTGGCCTGCCTTCCTTCACACTGGTGATTCACCATGAGAAGAAAATGCCCTCAGCAAACTACTGTCTTTCAAGCTGGATTGCACAACTTGATACATGGAGTTTGCCACACGCATTAGGTAGTTGCTGGACCCAAAAGATTGAGCACCATAAGGAACAGAACTGAAGCTGACCTTGAACCCAAAGAGTTGAGAGACTGGAGCCTAATTCCTAGAATACAGCCTAAATCCGCCACAATGCAGTCACTCAATGACTCACGATTATGAAAATAAATTTTTTAAATTTTTAAACAATTAAATTTGTGAGTGGTTTGTTATACAGCATTATCGCAGCAATAAACTGACTGATACACTGAAAATTTCAGTTAAACAATTTCATTCCTGACTATAACACATTGTTATGTTTTATCTAGCTTAGCAAAATTAACAAGGTATTTGGGTGAGGAATTGTTGAGCTGTTAGAACCTCTGTGGGAGAAACACTTGGAAAACAATTTTTCATAATAAAAATAAAATATAGAGTAAGATTTCAGTGCACCTGACAATACATTTTCTAACCTTGCACAAATCTATCTTGCTTTTACACAGTATTTCTCTTTTTTGGTTGGCTTGGAAGCTAGGTGAAAATGTCTTCAAAATGGAAAAAATCTAAACCAATCATAAGTTTATAGGGGGAATTCATTGTTTGCTAGGATAATTTTATAAATATAGTCTTTAAATAGACTCATATTAATCATAACAAATATTTATGAAATAAAATGTATGCAAATTTCATGTGTAAACTAGATTTCATGTATGATTTATTTTGATCCTTATTACAATGCTAAGAAGTTCCTATTTTAATAATTATTTCCCTTTTACAGATAACAAGACTGGTTAAGATTTTACTAAAAATGTTAACACCCAGAATTTGCTTACTATTTAAGTAATATATGCTTTTAATATACTTATATATATAATCAAAAACATTTAAAAATTTTAGGACTATAATATTTTCTTTCACATTTTAAAACCACCTATTTCAGTGGTTTCTAAACATCAGTACTCTATATGTGACAAGGTGATGGTGGGTAAAATGTAAGCCTAAAGTAGCCTTCAAAAAAGCACTTAGAAAAATTCTTCAAAGTATGTAATCCCTATTCTTTAAAATGAAAACCACAAGAAGTGCAACCTACTAAAATCGTTCCCCTCAAAAACATGAGTGTTCCCTAATGTACAGAGAATATTTTCAGGAAATAAGTACTTCTAACATCTTTACTTCTTCTAATGCAACCTAACGCAAGTGAAAAAATAAACTTAGACATTTATCAGCAAGTTGTAAAACAAAACAGATTACTTCACATACTAAGAGGCAAAAGGCAAAAGGAAACAAGAATGGCAAATTATGTAGGACCAGTGTCATCTGTGTGTGAACTGAGAACGGTAAGGTCCTTTGCCTTTGAAATGTAACTACAATTCTGTCATGCTCTAATACCCCACAGGCAGCAGAATGATTGGAGCCAATATTAACTCAGACAGTTCTGGGGAGTCTCTATTTAGCAACAGATGTATGACTAGCACAAACCTAATATTGTAGAACTAGATAGATAGTGAAACAACACATAATCTTTCGGTCACGGGGCACCGTTACATAAATACATCTATGTAGTTCGTCTGAGGGCTGCCAGCAAAGGGTTATTAAATTAAAACGAAAGGACTGAAGTAAAAACTACACAACATGCAATTATAATAATCTTACTTTCTACACAGGTGTGCTAGTGGGCAGAATTCATTCATTAAAAGCCTATCTATATTTCCTTGTGAAACAGTATATCACAGTGTTTAGGACTGAGGAATTAAAGATGAGTGCAGTTCTCAATTCAGTTACTTACTACTGGTCTGACCAAAGGCAAATATTAACTTCTTCAACTGTAAAAGAAAAAAAAGGAAAACATACAATTGTACATTCTTCAAAGAGTGCTTTGAGATATATCAACTAATATGTGTTATGCCCTCAACACAATAACTGAGACATGATAAATACTTTAATATATTTTGTCTTATGATTTTATTATAAATAACATCACTAATCCATTTTTTAGGCTTTTTCTCAATATTTGATGATTTTCTCACTTCAAGTTTTAGACCATTTAATTACAAGACACATATATCCATTGTGCTTAGGAAAAATGTGAGACGAACAGAAAGGATGATGAGAGGAGAGAGATATAAAAGCCAATAAAGAAAAAAGGTCAGTGTAACAGCCAGTAAGGTTTTGCTATGTTCATAGTTGAACTAGTATAGAAGTTTAATAAATCTAGAAATCAACCAGCACAATTATCTCATTAAAACGCAATGAAACATAGTTTGTTCTTCCGTCCACTCTATTGATGTAGATCACTGGTTGTAAACCTGAAACGAATATTTTCTAAAGTTCCCTTAACTACCTAAAAAGACATTTATAGAAAATATAATCTGAAATCACATATTAGAATAATTCAGTCACACATCACTGATGCAAAAGTATATATTATATTGTATTCAAGAGAATCAATATGATGTCCTAACTGTAAAGGAAAGAAAACATGATTTATAGTAAAATAATTGGCTACAATAAAAGACACAATGAAGTAATTAGATTTGTGTACCTACTTATAGTAGATTTGGATTTAAGAAGAGCTTAACATAATAAGTTCAGGAAAATGGAAAAACCGAAATGTGTGAATACTAAAATAAAAACTGACGTCAGGCTAATTGCTACTAATTGTTGATAAGATAGCTAATACCAGCAATAAATAAGACTATATAGACTATGA
This sequence comes from Catagonus wagneri, assembly GCA_004024745.2. Taxonomy (NCBI): domain Eukaryota; kingdom Metazoa; phylum Chordata; class Mammalia; order Artiodactyla; family Tayassuidae; genus Catagonus; species Catagonus wagneri. Next base: position 1,762,733 of record PVHT021183528.1, read on the forward strand.
TATCCAAAATGGTAACAACTAGTTCCAAGTAGAAACTAGTTGTTTGAAATATAGTCAATGGCACTAAAGAACAGAATTTTTAACTTTATTGAATTTTAATTAAAACAGGTTTATCTTAAAAATTAAATCAGTGTAAAATAGCTCAGTGATATTTACACTATTAATTATAGGTTGAAATGATAATTGGGGGATGCAGTATGTTAAATACAATACACAATTAAAAGTAATTGCCCCTGGTCTTTGTTTACTTTTTATAACATAGCTACTAAAAGTTTTGAAATTATATATGTAGCTCTCATTTGTGCCTGGCACTGTATTTCCACAGTGCAGTGTTGCTATAGACAAAATGAATGGTAAACCTCTGAGAACAGTAGCAGGGTAAAATTGTTTAACAATAAGGAATACCCCAAATTGTTTCAATACTAATTTCTATAAGCAAGATAAATTATTTTAACATGTAATTTCTACAGTCTAGATGTATCTCTACATTACAAAAAAATAATTACATAATATACAATTTTAAAACAATCTTTATTGGAGTTCCCGTCGTGGCTCAGTGGTTAACGAATCTGACTAGGAACCATGCGGTTGTGGGTTTGATCCCTGGTCTTGCTCAACGGGTTAAGGATCCGGCATTGCCGTGAGCTGTGGTGTAGGCTGCAGACGCGGCTCGGATCCCGCGTGGCTGTGGCTGTGGCGAAGGCCGGCGGCTACAGCTCCTGTTAGACCCCTAGCCTGGGAACCTCCATATGCCGCGGGTGCGGCCCTACATAAGGGAAAAAGACCAAAAAAATTAAAAATTTTTAAAAATAAAAAATAAATAAATAAAACAGTCTTTATTAATGAAATTCACTGAAAAAAACTGAATTTTAGCTATGCTATTAAAGGTATGTTAAAAGGAACCTCTTGTTTCCTTGCTTCAAGTACGTATATCGATACCGGTACTTTAGCCAGAATTGTACTACAGCCCTGACAACAATTTCAATCAAATATGTTGTTGAAAATCTAAAATAATTTGTTTCTTTCTGAAGAAGTATGTGTAAGTTTTAACAATATCAAAATCCCTTCATAATTAGATTGATTAATGTGTACTTTGGCCTCAACTTTAGTTTTTAGGACAATTTTTCTGAAAATTTTGGCTAACATGTTTTTCATCTGTTTCAAATGAATTAATTACCCAATCCAGTTTTGTAAGTTAAACCAAATTTTTAAAAATCTAGGGAGCTCCTTTTGTGGCTCAGTGGTAACGAACCCTACTAGCGTCCATCAGCATTTGGGTTTGATCCCTGGCCTTGCTCAGTGGGTTAAGTATCCTGCATTGCCGTGAGCTATAGTATAGGCAGGCAGCTAAAGCTGCAACTCTAGCCCTAGCCTGGGAACGTCCATATGCCACAGGTGCAGCACTAAAAAATAAATACATACATACATACATAAATCTAATCATCTTTTCTTTCTAGTAGCCAGCCATTCAAATGAAAGCAGTCCAACTTTTGCAAAGATGAAAGCTGTTTAAATATTTGATACAAATACTAATTTTAACTGATAAGTTTGTTGACAAATCCTATGATAATTCCACCCACTATGAGATTGATCTTATTTCTAGTATTTTATAAAGGATCCCATTTAACTTTGCAAACATAAGTGCATCTTCAAGATATGTCATTTTTGTGATACTTGTTTTATGATGCGTAATTTTGCATTTAATTAATCAAATTTTTGTATTATTTTAAATAATGGTAATTGTAAACTGTACATTGAAGTCATCTTCCTATTTCAAATTCTTTATCACCATTGCATAGTCTACTCAATTTTATTAATGACACCAAATACAACATTCTTTGATTTTGAGGTATTCCTTTAACATTCCTAAATAATGAATTACTGAAGTATCTAGAGCTATTAATATCAGTTCTAGGAGTTCCCGTCGTGGCTCAGCGGTTAATGAATCCGAATAGGAACCATGAGGTTGTGGATTCGATCCCTGGCCTTGCTCAGTAGGTTAAGGATCCGGCGTTGCCGTGAGCCGTGGTGAAGGTTGCAGACGCGGCTCGGATCCCGCGTTGCTGTGGCTGTGGCAAAGGCCGGCGGCTACAGCTCCGATTAGACCCCTAGCCTAAGAACCTCCACATGCCACGGGTGCGGCCCTAAAATAGACAAAAAAAAGGCAAAAAAATATCAGTTCTATATCCACTTTGTAGATCTTTCATAGCTGCTATTGAAGCAGTAATATTTGGAAAGTAAATGTGTTTTCACATGAGATATCTTTAGGAGCTTTATGAATTGACAGTCTCTTTGTATCCACTCTCAGTAATTCTGAAAGTAACATTTCCTTCATGATATTTTTCATCTTTACAAATCGGACATATATATGGGCCATGAAGTTTCATTTTCACATAGGACACCCTATCCCTTGTATGAAAATGTGTTTGACTATAGTTCAAGCAGCTCTTCACTACACAGCTGATCAACATTTTCACAATCTTGACAAGCCTTTCTGAAACAAAATCATTGCTCAGTGAAACACAAGATTTTTTTTTTATTTGAACTTCTTTCTATAAACAAAAATAACCTCTCAAAGAGCTCTTTAATGTTTTTGGTTTCATGTGTCTTGTAACACATCGTGCTATTCTATAAGAAATAATGAAAACTAGTCTTCCGAGTAGGCTAAATGCAAGTGTTATTAAAAATTTAGCCTTTGGAAGATACTGTGGGGTTAGTCAAAGAATCTTTCTGTGATACTGGAAACTTTTAACAAGTTTATGATAATGAATTATTTCTCTAACATTTTTATATATAATATCTGAAATGCTAGTTTCATATTTTTATACTATAACATAATATATGAGCTCATCTTTACTTAGCTATTATACAAAGAAAATAACTCTTAGTAAATGTTACAGTGACCACTATATATTTATCATTAAAAAATCAAAATAGCCTCCCTCCATGACACAAACATAAAAAGGAATCATTGACTTCTTTCCACAGCTAATATTTTTGTTTTGCCTTAAATGGAGGAAGGAAAATAACGTGTACTTAATATTGGCAAAATATTAAACCAAGGGTTTAATCTTTACAACAATCCCAGAAAGCTATTTTCAGACAAAGAAACAAATCGCAGGACACTGAATGACTTTGACCAAAGCACAGTGAAAGACAAATTTTGTTGTCTTTCTACTCCACCATCCTATCATCCTTCATAGTTTGTATGCTCATTGTGTGCTCCAAACTTACAGTTTTAAAACAACAACTTATGACTTACAATAAATACCAGAACTCTTTTTCTTAAAATATCAAAACAAATTTGGAAGTTGTATTTCAGTGCCTCAATTATTATTTATTATGTTTATTTTAATGTTCTGCTCCTTTTACTTATTGTCATTCTACTCAACTTTTTCCCTGTTAAAGTATCCTGCAATTCTTAATTATATGCCTTTCAATGTAATGAGCACTGTGGTTATGGGATAAGTGATATATGTCTAATCCCCCTAAAATATTTTTAGTATAGTTTATGGTTTAACAATGTGCATTTTGAAAACAAATAATCTAAAGTTATTGCATTTTACATTTACAAGAAAATACTTATTTTCCTTAGGTAAAAAAAAAATGTGCTTTGATGGAAAAATTTTAAAGATCTTGATGGCTTTCATAATTAGAACCATGGGAAAATGTCATTTCTGAAGGCTCCTCAGAGCTATTGGTGTGAACTAAACATGTTTATCTCTTTTTATATTAGTGTTTTTCAGTATTTTATTCTCCTGAGGTTCTGTCTATACTCACATTTTCTTCTGAATGCCCAGAATTATCTATTCCATTCATATTAATTTCATTGAAAAGCAATATTTATGATGGCATAATTTGGAAAGATATTTACCATCTTACTATTGCCCTCAATATAAACTTAGGTTCTTGCTTAGTCCACTTGCTCCCATGATGATTTATACACTTCTTTCTACAGTTTTACATTGCTAAATGTTTTGGTCAGTTTTTCTGCCCAAAGCTTCTTTTCCAATCATCTTCCCTTAAACTTCCCACCACAGTTATTAAATGTCTGAAACTCATTCTGCTTGTCTGGAAAACAGGGATAGCAAATTTGTTCCCAGAGCTGTTATTTGGATTGAATGAAATATAAAATGAAAGGACTTGAGACAGTATCTGGTGTATAATAAGAACTAGCAGTTATCTTACACTTACTAGGTGCCCAATAAATAAAAGTTATTATTAACATTACTTTGATTCTTTCACAGCGATATTATTCTTTAACTAACAGTTTACATGGTGGAAAGGATCACTGCTTTACCCTGCTTTTGTCTATTTTCTTCTTACAATTCTGAGAGAATCTTAATTTTTCATGTCATTCTAGTATTTGTGATTAAATATGTAAACTGATAAAGGTATTTACAAAAATTAATCACTTTTTAGGTTATGACCTAATACAGTGTCTGGCCCATAGCAGGATTTGAAAAGGGCAGCTTTAGAGTTACTGTAACAAATCAATCAATATTTTATTTAGAATCCAACTTTAACACATTGACTAAATAAATGGACACAAATCTCTGTCTTACATCATTCAACAGGACCTCAAGACCTCAATCAAGTTAAACAATCACTCTCTAGATTTTAGAGGGAAAGGGTAGAACCAAGCAGGATTGCTTTTTGAGGAATGAGAAGTAACTGAAAAAATACTGATTTGTGCATTTACAATCCAATCATTTTCACATTTTTTCCAACAAATTTCTCTCCCAGCTTGCCATTGAGCTAATATAAATACCACTTTTCTGGGGTTAGCAGATGTAAGCTATGAGAGGTAGAAGAGATAAACAAGATCCTACTATATAGCACAGAGAACGATATTCAATATCCTACGATAAAGTGTAACGAAAAAGAATATTTTAAGAGTGTGTATATATATGAATAACTGAATCACTTTGTTGTATAGTAGAAATTAACATGGCATTAAACATCAACTGAATTTCAATTAAAATAAATAAATAAGTAATCAAGGTACATTAAAAAAAAAAAACTCCTTTTCTGAAACTTGCTTTACAAAGTATCCACTCTCTTTTGTCTTCCTCCCACACGACTTTCATTTATGACTGAATTTTATTTTTTTTAATTTATTTTTTTTTTTGCATTATAGCCGGTTTACAGATTTCTGTCAGATTTTCCAACTGCACTGAGTGGTGACCCGATTACATGTACATATATGAATTCATCACATGTGATTAGATATAGTTCCCTGTGCTATACAGTTGGATCTCCTTGCTTTTCCATCATTAAAGCACTAGTTATCCCCATTCCCTCCCACCCCTTCCCCGCCCCCTTGGCAACCACAAGTCTGTTCCCCAAGTTCGTGATTTTTCTTTTCTGTTGAGATGTTCATTTGTGCAGTGTTTTAGACTCCAGTTATAAGAGATTTCATATGGCATCTGTATGACTGAATTTTAAATGCTCCATGTCATGTACTCTATTATGAGACAAAGCAGCACCTTTCCCCCCCACAAAGCTATTTAAATTCTCATTTTGCTTCCATGAAACTCTTATATTTTAAATGCGATCCTTGAGAGAAAAAAAATCACAAAAATCTTATTTTTCCTTTTTTTTAACCTATAAAAGTATGTAAGTTCTAGATGGCAGTGTGGTATCTCTTAGAAATCTACTCTATATTGGAAGAGTTTAATGTCAAATGATTTTGTCAACAGAATCTGGCACCACCCTGGGCTATGTTGCGTGTTTGCATTGAGATATAGTTCTGAAACATTCTGGGGAAGCAATCACTTCTGCATTGTCTAGCCTGAGGAATCTATACCCCACTTCCTCCTCTAGCTCACAGTTCTCACCTGCTGGCTGTCATTTTAAGAAAAGCCTTGATTGCAAGTGGCCTGAGCTGCAGGGTAGCTCTGGAGATATATATATATTTTCTGTTTTTAGTCTGTGTTGTCTACCTTCCAGTTTTTCTATCAGCTTTCGCCTCCTGGGAACAAGAACTATATATTTTATATTTTGCCAGGAATTTAAATTATCATGTGTTTATATAATCACCAGGAAAGATTTTACCTTTTTTTTCTAATCTCATAAAACTAGTATTTTGTTTTGATTGACCCTTTTCAACCTGAGTTATTTCACTTCTTTTTAAATATATTTAGAAACCACAAATCTTTCCAAACCTCCCTTAACAGTGTTTCAAGACATTTGTAGGAAACACACTCAACAATTGCAAGTAGGTCAGAAAGAAACTCCCTAGAGGAAATAGGAAATATATCTATCGTTTTCATATGCTCATTACTAGGAACTCATCTGAAATCTTATTAGCACCAAGTATAAGGATTTTTTATTTCCCTTTCCCTTTGGCTAAAGACTTATTTACATATTGACTTGTTCCATGGGATTTAGGGAGAAAAAAAAATAAATGGGCACTCAACTGGAGAAAAAAATAGCATTCAAAAATGTATTCTTCCTATGAAAATCCTTCTTTTGTTGAATTAACAACATGGAAATGATCATTGTGTCACAAAATAAACACTAAATGACATATGGCTCCTTAATCAGCATTGTTCAGTGCTGACAGGACCACGGAGTCATTGGACTTGCAAATGCAGGTTTTGACTTATCTTCGCTTAGTCTAATGTATGAAAATTGGTGATGCGGTATTTCAAGTCAAGAAAATTCAACTGATTTTACATACCTGGATAGTACCGGCCTGCATGGTATCAGTAATGAAACCCATTACCCAATTTCTCTCTTTTCTATTTTTGTGAAGTTTATTTTGGGTTTTTGTGTGACATTTTGTATGGAATAAAAGATACATGTTAAACTTTATTGGAAAATGTTTTTATATTTGAAGATAATGCTGCTAATGATGTAGCTACAACTATTACAGTGTTGATCCTAAACAAAATTCCTCATGTGATTTACAGACATGTATCTCTCTCCAGAAAACACCAGATCCCAATATTGGTCTGCTATACTGACTATGGTTATCATAAGTAAAACACAATTTTGAATTTAAGACAGTATCTTTACAAAATAAAAATTTTAGCTGGATACAGTAAATATTTGTGTAAATTAAAACATTATCCCTCCCTAATAATTTGGTACTAAATACAGAGTATATTTTTGTTTTTCAATGGCAAGTATATTATCAAGAGCAATAGATTTTATGAATAGATATTATCGATATAAAAGATATTAAAGTTTATATCAATAAAACAGCATCACATTATGTATTTATCACAGAGGAGTAGAAAATGCCAAGCATAACACATATAAATTTTGCATGCATTACAGATAAAACAAAGTTACCTTAATTAAATTGCAGTGAAGAAACATTTTTTTGAGATAGGCTGAATAAAATCCGAACATGTGCATTTTTTATTTTTTTATGGCCACACCTGAAGCACATGAAGTTCTCGGCCAGGGACTGAATCTGAACCATAGCTGCATCCTAAGCCACAGCGGCAGCAACACTAGATCATTTAACCCACTGAGCTCGGCTGGGGATCGAACCTGCGCCTCCACAACAACCTCAGCTGCTACAGTTGGATTCTTAACCCACTGAGCCACAGCAGGAACTTCAACAGTGTTTTAAACTGTTTATTTTACTTAAATTTTAACTACAACACCCTGAGAGATTTACTTTCTCTTATAGAAAATAAACTAAGTCTCACAGAGGTAAAGTGACTTTCAGAAGTTCAAACAACTAGACAGCGGAAGAACTTACATATAATTCAGTCCTTCTCTTTTCCATTTATAGTTAGTTTTTCACAAGTCTATTGTAAACTGAAGAAAGTAAAATCCTTAATAAGAATATGTTATGTCTATAATAGACAAAATCTGCATTTCTATTATAATCTCTAAGAAAAATATTTGCATAATGAGACAAGTTTTGACTTGCTGGCATCCTGATTCCTGGATCACTTTGTTGGAATGGATTTCAAAATCTCTGTTCATTGCCGCTGTTGAGAGTAAGTAATATCTGGACATATTTGCTACTCCCTGGATTTGTTTCAGGGCTATATTTTGGCTGTCTCAGGCCTACCTGAGACCTATAATAAATCAGGAATGCTATTATGCTTTAAGCTCCTACACTTAAAAAAGAGAAAGAAATAATGTAAGAACTCTTACCCTTATATTATTATTCCACTTTTTTCTTTTTTAAAATAATAGTTGATTTACCATGTTGTGTCTATTTTATTAATTTTAACTCAAGACACTATAGTTCAAAAATATTCACCTTATCTCCAGGTAGCACTTGTTCACACAAATCATGGAGGACTTACTGATCATGTGCCACTAACAATACCTTTCTTTTTATGTCTTTTATCTCCTCAGTTAGATATGAACTTTTGGAGGCCAGAGATTTAATTTATGCCTTTTGTCACTCACAGCACAAGATAAAAGTTTTTACAGAGTAGATTTGAATTCTTTCCTGAATTAATTTTTGATTGATTTATTGGGTTTGATTTAATCCATTTAACATTTGAAAATGTTACCAACTTTAGATACCTTGGGCTTTTTATGTATTTGCTGATTAAACTGTTTAAATCGTAGCACCTACGTTTTCCAGCGATACTTCTTTCCATCTGCATTAAACACTATACTCTAATTGATTATCTCAGGGGTGTGGATTAACAAAACGGAAAAAGCTGGCAAGTGTATACTAAGTACAGTTCAAGAAAAAGTTAAAGAGATGGTGAGTGCTAGGAACTAGGATTATCAGTATTAAAGAGGGAGCAACATATAGGCAAGGAGATGGGAATTGGAATGAACCATGTGCTAATCAATTAAAGTCAGACAGCTGTGTAAACCCATGTTTAGCTTAATATAGATACAGACGTATAGATAATGGTGGATATTTGTGCATGCATGAGTTAGTGTATATATGTCAAAATTTTAGCTGGATATAGTAAATATTTGAGTAAATTAATATATATTATTTTAAGGATTGTTAGTATATATAAATTATTATATAATTTATATATTATTATTATATTTATATATATATATATTTCTTAGTTCTGTCGTGTGAGAAGGACTATAGGCAACAATGCCAGAAAATTAAGCCTGCCTAGCTCCCAGATCTTTGTCTATAAAACTGTTCTCCAATAAAAGGTATAAGGGCTACTGGGAGAAATGACTTAATCTAGAGATGGGGGAGGGGATATACAAAGTGAATCTGGAGCATCTTATAGTGCTAAAAAGTAAGGAAATGCTTTTAAAAACAAAAACAAAACCCAGAAGGATTGGTGCATGCCAATAGGACAAAGAAGCCTAACTGAAAGATCTCCCAAAGGCCAAAACTGAAACAATTTGAGCAATTACAAAATGTAGTATTAAATTATGGCACAAAGTATAAAAGAAGTATCTAGGAGAGAAGAGATATATCTACTTTTACCTAAGAATTCCAAATAGTTTATGTAGCTATTCCTCCTGTAAGGAGGCGGAGCCTAACTTCGCACTTCCCTTGAATGTAGGTTATGCTAAATAGTGACTTGCTTTCAAAAAAGTAGAGTTTGGAAGAGTGGGGAGTGCCTTTATAGCGAACAAACCTGTCAAATACTACTTTGGCCAGGTGATGAAGGTCAACACCATCAACCATGTCATATGGCATGTGCCTTTGATACAATGTGAAGAAAATGATACTTCACAATCTGAAGTTCTTTTTACACAGTCCATTTTCATTACTGGTATTGAACACATAGGCTTTTCTTACTTATTCCTGATGAGGCTCCCTTGTATTATGCACAGGTGTTACATAAGTAAATATTTTGAGCTTCTAACTCCATCTTTGGTAAATTTTCTGGATGAACCAAATAACATTTACTTTTAATACAATAATTGATACGTTTGGGTTTAAGTCTACTAAAATGCTATTTTTTTCTATTTACCTATGTGCTCTTTTTTACTCTGTTCCACTATTCCTGACATCTAGAGTAAATTGGTATTTTTATTATTCCATTTATCTTCTCTGTTGCCTGTTTAGTCATGTCTCTTTGTGTTATTTATTTTGTGCTTCCCTTATGCATTTTTAATTTATCAAGTCTACCCTCAAAAATAATCTACTTTACAAGCAATGCAAGGGTCTTACAAAAGTGTACTTCAAATTACCACTCTTGCGCTTTTATATCCTCATCATATATTTAACTCTAAATAGACTTTTGATCTCATAATGCATTGTTATTACTTTTTTTTTTTTTTTTTTTTTGGCCCCACAGCCTATGGAGTTCCTGGGCCAGGGATCAGGGCTCTGATGAAAGCCACAGTTGCACCTATGCCGCAACTGTAGCAATGCCAGATTCTTTAACTCACTGTGCCAGGCCAGGGATCAAACCTGTGTCCTGGTGCTCCAGAGACACCATTGATCCCATTGCGCCACAGTGGGAACTCCATTGTTACTTTAAATAGTCAGTAGTATCTAAAAGGTATTTAAAGAGATAGATATTGCTATATGTAAAAACATGGACATAAATGTAGACATTTAGAAATATATTATATTTACTTACATATTTGCTTTTTCTGGTGTTCCTCATTTATCTTCTATAGCCTGAAAAACTTCTTTCAGCATTTCTTGTAGTTCAGGTTTGCATCATATGCAAACCTTTAAGCTTTTGCTTATCTGAACATTTCTTTGTTATTTTTACATAAGGGGTATTATTTTTACATTTAGAAATCTTTGTGCATGATATTTATTTTCCAAAACTAAAAGGATGCCATTCCAACATCTGGGTTCAATCACATCTTATAAGAAATCACCAATATTCTTTGAGTTGTTCGACTGTGTGTAATGTCTTTTTTTTCTCCCCAGGTGATTTACTATTCTTTCCTTTGTTTTCCACAGTTTGTCTATGATGCAATTGTATTTAGCTTCATCATATATATTATGATTAACCTATGAATTGATATCTTATCAATTTTGCAAAAAATGCTATTATCTACTTAGTTTTTCTGCTAGATCCTTACTTTCCTTCTTGGGCTCTAAATAGATGTGTTAGACCATTTTATACCATCCCATAAATTTTGCAAGCACTGTTCTCTTTTATTCACTCTTTTGACTTTTGCTATTTAAATTTAGAAACTTTCTTTGACCTATATATAAGGACACTGATTCACTTATTCTTTTCTCTGCTGTGCCCAGTCCACTGATAAGCTCATCAGAAGAATTTTTCATTTCTGTTACCATATTTTTCATTTCTAGCATTTATATCTAACTATTTTTTATAATATCTATCCCTATGACAATACATCCTATCTGTTAATTATTGCTGTTTGCTTTTTGCCCTAGGTGCTTTAACGTATTTATCATAGTTACTTGAAAATAACTGGCCTTTTAAAGAGACACTTTAACATTTTTATTATGGTTATTTGAAAATCACTGATTGATAATTCTGACATCTCTTGACGGCTTCATCATTGATTATGGATCTCATTTTCTTTCTCCTTTACTTGTCTAAAAATTTTCTCTTAAATGCCAGAAAACCGTAAAAAAAAAAAAGAGAGAAAGAGAGAAAGACTAAAGGAAATTATAATTATGCCTAGAAAAAAAGCCTACCCCTTCTATCTTGTCTGTAGTCGCTTTAGTTAGATTTAGCTTATTGAGCTTTCAAATTATTTGAGGATAAGTTCAGAAACTTTCTTCTAGTAGGCTTGGGATCTGAATGCCAACAGCATTTCTGTTTCCCTGTCCTCAGACTGCAGTAGGTCCCATGCTCATGCACTTTGGAGAGTTTTATCTCATCTCTCCCACACCCAGCCACAAGTGATTTCTGCCTCACGTTTCTTGTAAGATCCAGAGTATCTGTGAAGAGTCTCTCCCTTCTTGTGCCTGGTTCACAGACCTGAGGAATCTCTATGCACCTGCACCTGAAGGGTTACTCTTAGGTTTCATCCAGGCATAGACAGATGTTGTCCCCTATGCTTTAGAAGGCATGGCGGCTTTCTCTCCGTTGCCTCCCCCTGCCTTCTGATTTTGGCAGATCCATTGCACCATCACCACAAAATGAGTACCCGAAATTCCTGGGAGTTTTTCCTCCCACTTCAGCATTCCCTGCATAACTGAATCGCGTGGAACCTGCCTCAGGTCTCCTGTGCTGCTCACGATTTTCTCAATTTTCTCAATTTTCTACTGAACGCTCACTAAAGATTTGGCAGGTAGCTGTAAATGTTCTTTGTCTCCACCTCCCTGGGACTCTAAACTGTCATACCAGCCCATTAAAGGTCTTCAACAACTTATTAAAAAGTATCTGTTTTCTCCTTAGTCACAACTGTGATGACTTCTTCCTCATCCCGCTGTTTCACCAGATAAAAAGCAGCCACAGATCACTTCTCTCTAAGTCAAGCTGTTTACTTTGTGGGTTATAATTCAATAGGTTAATTTGCATGCTCCTACCTCTGATGGGTGTAAGAATCCCATAACTTTAAGGTTCTTATTGTTAAAGTGGAGAAACATTCTCCTGCAACTCTCTCTATATCCAAAGTGGAAGCTGAAGTCATCTTTTTATTTTAATGGACCTGTTCCTTCAACAGTCTCTTTGAACAATGATTAATGAAAGATATTTTAAATTTTTTAAATATTTGCAATTAATTTCCCTTATTCCTAGAAGTTTATTACATTTAAGTTCTCTAAATCTATTGAGATGCCCACCACTGGAATTTCTTAGAAGGATGTAAAATTTCTAGGTTCTGGATTTATTAAGCGTCATGTCATGAATCCAATGTATAGTAGCTGAAGTAGCATATATGGCTAAATGCTAAGTGAACATTCTTGTTTCGCATTGGAATTATGGGGAATATTTCCATACATGTAAAACTAGAGCAACATCGCTTTGGAACTAAAAGATTTTTTAATATTAAAGTATAAGTACAAAAGTCCAGGTGAGATTAAGGTAATTGTGAGGACATAAAAAGTCATGTTGAATACAAAGATTTATTGCTTAAGCCTAATCCTCAGGGTAATAGAAAACTAGTGCAATTCACTGAAATAATAAAGGACTAATATCTTAGATTTTACATAAAGCAATGTTTAAAGCTTAAGGGAAGTAAAACATTCATAACATAATCTGAATATAAAGCACTATCTGCGTTTTGAGATACAATCACCTTGAATATAAGCTTGAAAACTTCAAATTGACTTTTGTAAAAGTATCGATAAATGGTTTTATCATCAAAAGTGATATTATTCAGTAAATTACAAAATGCATGGAATCATCCTAATGTAATAAATTGAAATTACTGTGCTTCAGCAAGGCATTTCTAGTTTTAAAAATACATAGTTGTCCAAATAATCACCAAAGGTCTGATTTAAGAAGCAGGCAATTCAGAAATAAAGAGAAGAGAAACAAATATTTGATTAAACATGAGTATAGATAATAAATATTGACAAAAACTACATTTGTAATTAAAAATGAATTAATTCTTAAGTACAAAAGGACTAATTATAACTGCATATGGGTAAAAAGGAACCAAAGAAACTGAACTTGAAATATTCACTATGTGCCTGGCACTACTACATCACAAATTGATTTACGTATCCCAACGTGCATTGAATGGAACTTGTGGATCAGTGGTCAGTATCCCAGCCTAAGTCAAATACTAGAAGGGCTTAGTTTCCAAATCAGGTGGGGTTGACTTATTTTTTATATGATTATTAGTCAATTTTTAATTCCATGTTCTAAGAAAAAAAATCGAGATAGTAGGATCAGAAAGATAGGCAGAGAAGGCTTAACTTCAAAGATAATAAGTTTTCTGTGAAAACCACACAAAAGCAAGACATCACAATGGGGAGAGCCGTCAAACAATAAAATCCTTTCAGGGACCAAATCAAGTCTTGGCCACAAAGAAAGGAAGACCAACACTCTGGCAGCTCTCCACACTGGTTATCTAACAGTGAAACAACCTAGGCAGAGATTTAAAATATTACCAAATCACTAAGGGCTACGGCCGGAAGCATCAATCAAAGAAGGCATAAAAATGCCTTATAGTTGAGCCGAGGGACTCCTTATAAAATAAAGTTTGTTTAAAACATAGCTAGAGATCAGCAAATAGCTTGACTATCCTCCAGCAATGCTCAAGGCAATGAAAGAGTTGACTGTTCATATACACAGCTCCAAGATATTCAAGCAGTAGTAAGGCTGGCAATTTAAAGACAAAGATTGGCCCTGAAATACACATCAACTGAAAAAGGAATTCTACTTTTCTGAAGAGTTGTCTTTCTCATGCCACTTCTTTCCCCCAGAACATTCTTTATGAAATTAATTAGGGTTTAACTTTATGCATGCTAACTTTCGAAACTCAGCCCAGTAGTTGTGATCTTTATAATATACAGTGACTTGAAAGAATGTTCTGCATTTGGATCACAATGTGTATTTACGCCATTTAAACATAACTGTTTGAGAAAAAGGAAGAACTTTTTATCTGGGCTATATCATGACAAAGGGCCTAACTGATTGCAAATAGAATTTTGAATATTAGAATTCAAACACAGAGATAAATACATACATACGTATATGAAGTCCATCACGAAATTAAATGGAAATTATACTATCATGCTGAAAAATTTGTAATACTGCAATGAAATATGGAAGTTTAAATACTATCTTGTAAGGAGGATTATTTTTAAAGTCTTTCCTATGAAAATCAGCAGTGTAAGCCAGTAAGTATAATGTTGCTTCAAAATACATCCCAGCAGGAGTTGCCATTGTGGCTCAGCAGAAACGAATCCGACTAGGACCATAAGGTTGTGGGTTCGATCCCTGGCCTCACTTAGTGGGTTAAGGATCTGGTGTTGCCATGGGCTGTGGTGTAGGTTGCATACACAGCTCAGATCCCGCGTTGCTATGGCTGTGGCATAGGCTGGCAGCTGTAGCTCCGATTAGACCCCTAGTCTGGGAACTTCCACATGCCACGGGTGTGGCCCTAAAACAATGACAAAGGACAAAAAAAAAAAAAAAAATGCATCCCAGCAGAAGTTCCTGTCATAGCTCAGTGGTAAAGAACCTATCCATGAGTGAGGACATGGGTTCAATCCCTGGCCCCACTTAGTTGTTAAGGATCTGGTGTTGCCCTGAGCTGTGGTGTAGGTCACAGATGTAGCTCAAATCCCGTTGTTGTTATGGCTATGGCATAGGCTGGCAGCTGCCGCTCCAATTCAACCCCTAGCCCGTATGCCTCAGGTGCAGCCCTAAAAAAAAAATAAAATAAAATAAAAATAAATAAATTTAATTTTTATGAAATTAGTGGCATTGGTAGGAACTGAAAATACATTACAAACTAAGAATTGACTGAAACCAGGAATAAAATGTAGAAAATTATATGAAAATTTTCCAGAAAATATTATCTTACATATTTTATGAGAA
Organism: Catagonus wagneri; assembly: GCA_004024745.2. Lineage (NCBI taxonomy): Eukaryota > Metazoa > Chordata > Mammalia > Artiodactyla > Tayassuidae > Catagonus > Catagonus wagneri. The sequence goes on from PVHT021183528.1 coordinate 1,778,083, forward strand.
AATAAGATTGAAAATAAATAAATATTCAACGTTGGAAGACATAACAATATGTCAAATTAAAATAAAAGAAGAAATACGCAAAGATGAAAGTAAAAATTATTTACGAGATAAAAGTCAAGAATGTTTTAGAACTAGATATCTATCAACCTAATTTAATATGTCATTAAGTTAAAGGATAAAATATATATAAAGATATCTCTAGTTGCTAAAATAGAATTGGAAAAATCAGTATATACTCCTGATTTTTTTAAAAAGCAAACATGTTGCAAACTAAGATTAGAAGAAAATACCTTTAATCTATTAAATATTATCAGGAATCAATAAGAAACACCTTATTTAAAGTAAATGAACAATGTCCCAAATCCTCAATTATTATTCACATCATTCTTCTAATAAATATAGTAAAAATAAAGGATTTAGCCATCTGAATAATGGAAAGTTAATACCAAAGATCATAACCACCATTATTATCATTAATAATAAATAAAAAATATAGGTACCTTGGCTAACATAGTTTCCAAACTTATGAGAAAACTCAGCAAGATGGAAGATAAAGGCAACATACTTTATACCATATCTTTACTCTGTACCATAGGTCTATAATATCAGAACTAACCAAATTTTTAAAAAGGTGATGTAGGGAGTTCCCCTCGTGCCGCAGTGGAAATGAATCCAACTAGGAACCATGAGGTTGAGGTTGATCCCTGGCCTTGCTCAGTGGGCTAAGGATCTGGCATTGCTCCGAGCTGTGGTGTAGATCGCAGACATGGCTTGGACCCTGCATTGCTATGGCTGTGGTGTAGGCCGACATCGGTAGCTCCGATTTGACCCTGAGCCTGGGACCTTCCATATGCCGCGAGTGTGGCCCTAAAAAGACAAAAAAAAAAAAAAAAAAACCTCAAAATTAACCAGCACATTTTTAATGAGATAAGCCATTATTAAACATAAAAAATGCCTGAATAAGTAGAGATCATATTCCTAGAAAAAAAGAATCACTGTGTAAAGAGTTCATTTCTCTTCAGATCTACCTAAATATAGTACAATAAAGCCTGGATGGATGGCTTCCCCTAGAATATAAATTTTACAGAGTTCCTGAAATTCAAATTGGAGGTGTTGAGAAGACCTCAACAAACAGCTGATCTGAGACTCAATAAAAACTTTGCAAAACTTCCAGTTTCAAAAGATAAGCATGAAATCATCACAGAGTTATCACTCCCTTAACATAGATCAATGAAAACCTCAAGTCCAACTGGTCCATATGCCCTGTAATAATTTGAAATATAATTGCTGCTCACTGTAGCTAACTCCAAGTTGAGAACCCAAGGAATGTATTTTCAACAGTGATTAAATAGTTCCACTAAGACAAGAGAGATAAATCAAATCCATGATATTTAATGCAATGCCAATAGCAACCCCAAGGTAATTTCATTAATTTGAAAAAAATTCTAAAGTTAGTTTGGAAGAGTAAATATACAAAATTTGTTGAAAAATTATTATGGGATGATTGCTCTACCAGTTAAACTTAAAAGTATACTGTAAAGAGATTGCAAATAAAAAGTTTAGTCTCAGGGCAAGACAAACAAACGATAGAACAAACCAGAAAATACAGAAACAAATTCATAAGGAAATACAGAATTTGATGAAGCACTGAGGGTTATATTTAGTCATAAAACAGTGATGGGATAAGTGAGTATAAATCTGGAAAAATAACATCTTTTATATCTGTTGCTCATAACATAGCCAAAGCAAACAAAAAAATGATTAAAGTTATAAGAACTAAAGATTTCAGAAACAAAAAAAACACAGGTACTCTTTTATAAGGTATGTCAAATATTCTGGCGAAAGTTTTCTTCTGGGCATGAGATCAGAGACAACAAAGGGAATGCAATAAAAGGATATAAATTACCAGACCTTCAGCATGCTGTAAGAAAGCCAGGGATAAATCATTACAGCAGAGACGTCTCATCCCTATTTTTTTTTGTCCTGTGTCTGATAAGTTGAAATCCTTGTCAACCATTTAAAATATACATGGGTGCAGATATATGCCCAAGAGTGGGATTGCTGGGTCATGTGGTGAGAAAAAGAATGTATACATGTATGCGTGACTGAGTCACCTTGCTGTACAGTAGAAAAATGACAGAACACATGTAAGCCAGCTATAATGGAAAAAATAAAAATCATCATAAGATTAAAGTAAATAAATAAATAATAAAATATACATGGGTGAATTCTTCTGTAACATTCAGCAATCTTTTACTTTTCTTTTTTCATCTTGAACTCACATTTCCCTTTTATTCCATCATTAAATTACATGGTAATACAATATTATCTTAGGCTTAAAGCTCTTTAAACAAGCCATCTTAATTCTGTCACAAAACATATACATGTAAAATGAAATTTTACATTTTGTTATACAAAACTTTTTATTAAAATGTTTTTCTTCTATATTGACTTGCATTACATTTTTTATTAGAATGTAATGGATCTTAGCATAAACTTACTACAAATTTAACAAGCAATTTTAACATAAAATTAATTTATTCAAAATGCCCACTTCAATGAGATTAATAAAGCTGTTTTTTCATTTCTAAACTTATCCACGGATAAATGTGAATTATTGCTAGAGTATAACAGTTTACAATCAGTCCTACTGAGTTTTCACTTTATTACTTGAAGTAGTAAACTTGTTTATACATATAAGTTGATAGGAATGAAGGGGTCTTTTTTTTTTTTTTTTTTTTTTTTGCTTTTTAGAGCCACACCCGTGGCACATGGAGGTTCCCAGGCTAGGGGTTGAATCAGAGCTACAGCTGCCGGCCTACACCACAGCCACGGCAACTCAGCATCCAAGCCCCATCTGTGACCTACATCACAGCTCACAGCAATGCTGGATCCTTAACCCACTGAGTGAGTCCAGGGATAGAACCTGTGTCCTCAAGGATCCTAGTCGGGTTCGCTACCACTGAGCCACAACGGGAATTCTGAAGGGGTCTTATTTTAATATTACTCATATCTTTGAAATCCTTCGGAATAACATTCCTAAATAACATAATAGTCTATTATAAAAATTATTAATTTTGAATCAGTCGATTAAGTTATGCTTTAGCTTTTTGGAAAGCAAAGAACATGGAGTAACCGGAATTACAATTTCTTTTTTACTCAGTGATTAGTACCACTCATGGTCTTTATTTGGGGGCGATATGATGCTTAATTTTATGATCAATTTGACTAGGGCAAAGGGTGATCAGAGAGAGAGCTGATAAAACATTATTTTGAGGAGTGTCTGTGAGGGTATTTCCAGCACAGAATAGTATTTGAATTTGTAGACTGCATAAAGAAGATTGTCCTCCCCAATGTAGGTGGGCATTAATGGATCTGATGAATGTATGAATAGAACAAAAAGGCAGAGGGGAAGTTCCCATGTGGTTCAGCGGGTTAAGGATCCAGCCTTGATGCAGCCATGTTACAGGCTCCAACTGTGGCATGCGTTCAGTATGAACTTCCACATGCCACTAGAAGAAAAAAGAAAAAAGGAAGAAAAAAAGGCAGAGGAAAGGTGAATCTGCTCTTTTTCTTGAGAGGAGACACCCATCTTCACCTGCCCTCTGGCATCACTCTCCAGCTCTCCTGGTCCTAGGGCATTAAGTCTAGGATTTGGACTTACACTATTAGTTGTCCTGGTTCTCAGACTTTCAGACTCAAACAGAATTGCACCACAGGATTTCCTGGTTCACCAGCTTGCAGATGGTGGATTGTTGGACTTCTCGGCCTCCATAATTATGTGAGCCAATTCCTATAATAAACCTCCCTTTATACACATTTATTATATATCTTATTGGTTGTGTTTCTCTGGAGATACCTAATACAGCATTATAATCAACCTTAGTTTAAAATAATTATAAAATGGTTATAATTTATGCCAAAAAGGCATTTGGTTAAATTTGTTAGCCATTCAGATTGGATGAGTTAGAGGTGTGAGACTAAGCAGGAAAATACCAACCACCGGAAACACCACCACAAACAAGTCTTTCACTAAACTGCATCGATTTGAAACAAATATTCAATAGTATTCTGAACTCTGAATCACTAGAGCCACTGCAATTAAAACATGAAGGCTGTTATCACTAACATTTTTCAGTTTTATAATGCAAGTCCCTGCCAATGAAATCTCACCAAAACGGAGAAGTAGAGACTCACTACTGCTGGAAAAAGGTAATCAAAATAATCAATATTAGTATGCTATAGTATTGCTCACTTACTGATAAACTCAGGACCAAAAAAAAAAAAAAATAGACCTACTAAGCAGTGTCAGCTGGTTTATCAAATGAAGAGACTAGCATTTGACTTGATACACCTAGTGTCCTCACCAATGCAACTGGACATCACCCAACATGAACCAGGGTAACAATGGAATAAATACTAGGTTGAGTTAGAAGCCCTGAGAACTAAGACACCTGATGTCTGAGGGCAGGAAGAGATGGATGGATAGCTCAAGCAAAGAGCAAATTTGCCCTTTCTCTGACTTTTTCTTTCTATCCATGGACTACCCTGGTTCTTGGGCCTTCAGATTTGTAGTAGAACTACACCACCAGCTTTCCTGGAACTCCGGCTTGCAGACAGCAGATCAAAAGATGTTTCAGTCTCTTAAGAAACCCCTGTCTGTCTGTCTGTCTGTCTGTCTGTCTATCTATCTATCTATCTATCTATCTTATAGATTATTTCTCTGGAGAACTTTTATTAATACAGGAGGGATATCCAAAAACGTTTTGTCAAAACTTCACAAATGACAATTTATTGTAGCTGTTATTCTTTTACTTTGGTGCATCTTGTTTAACTTGATATAATAAGATAAGTCTTAGATAACTTCTATGTGCCCATCTATCTTCATTCTATTTCCTTTTCTGCCTGCTCTCTGCTCGGTTTCACTGACTTGATTTGACCAGCTAGTGGATTTACAAGCCTTCTAATTTCTCTCTGGCTTCAGCTATAGGAAAACCCAGCAGATTATCTGAAGGAGAGAAGTGAGCCAAGTCAGAGTCTTTACTCATTTTTATTTATTCAGTCTCTTCAAGACTGCCTTAG
>PVHT021183528.1:1784164-1883811 GCA_004024745.2 Catagonus wagneri
AAGACTGCCTTAGACTGTCTGTGTCCCTGAACAAATTCAGTGCCCATTTCCTAACAGCCTTGTCTATAAGACTAACTCTCCTTCCAGGTTTCAATAAGCTCTCCCTTCCCTGGTCCCTGTGGCTAAGAGGTGGTAACAGCTTCATTGCCACTTGGTCCAATTTCTCATTTTGCTTGTTCTCATTTTGTGATTCTTCTATAACTCCACCATCCCCTTTATAAATAAACTGTCTTCAAAAATTCTAATTTTAGGAGTTCCTGCTACAGCATGGTAGGTTGGGAATCCAAATCTAGCGGCTCCAGTCACTGGAGGCACAGGTTCGATCCCCAGTGTGTAGGTTGCAGCTGTAGCTCAGATTCAATCCCTGGCCCAGGGAACTTCCATATGTTGTGGGTGCAGACATTAAAATAAAAAAATTCTAGTTTTAGTGTGCCATCTGTTGAACCTTAACTGATATAGAGTTGGAGTTGTGAAAACATATTAATTCTGTTACAATTTTATTAATCTAATGTTTCAAAATATTCTTAGCCTGAATTTTAAAGATACATTTCTCAGCTATTTGGACCTGCATACTTTCATTCAGTTTATAAAAAGCTGTCCAGAATGCAACCACATTAGCAAAGCCAATTCTCATTTTTAAGCCGAACATCCAATTCTTTTTCTTTGTCACATAAAGTCTGCTTTCATTTGTCAATTTGATGCTATATATTTCAAGGAATATTATTTAAAAAGATCAAGAAACAAATAGTGACATACATCTTGAAAGACAAATTAATTAATGCTGTGCACTCAACACAGAAATGTTGTGCATCATATATGATGTGTTCATCCACTTTATTATAAATTATAAAAATTGTACAATATATCCATATGCTATTTCTCATTATTTAATTGTAATAAGGTTATGTAATGTGTATAGCTATAACTTTTTATTTATGAAGCAAGGAGCATGATAAAATACAACTACTTATTTTATAAACTTATTTTTAGCTTTCAGAATAATAACATCATAATCAAGAATAAAAATTAGGAGTTGATGTTGTAACTCAGCAGGTTAAGAACCTGCCTAGTGTCCACGAGGATGCACTTCTATCCCTGGCCTCACTCAGTGGGTTAAGGATGCGACATTGCCATAAGCTGTGGTGTAGATCACAGATGCGGCTTGGATCTGATGTTGCTGTGGCTGTGAGAGCCTGCAGCTCCAATCTGACCCCTAGCCAGGGCATGTCCATATGCTGTGGGTGTGGCTCTAAAAAGAAAGAAAAAAAAATAAAAATTAGAAATAAGTTCATTTAGTTTTTTATACATCATGACCATATTTTCTTATATATTTAATGAAAGAAATAATTACCTATTACTAAAATTAATAGACATGATAGCCAGAATACAATTTGAAAATTAGAGATATAAAAGATTTAATTCCTTCCGAGTGTAAATAAGATGAGTTGATTGTCATTGGAGATACAGCTTTTGCGCTTGATATGTTTTAATCAAATAGGTTTTTAACCTCCTTATTAAATAAGCTGAAACTACAAAACAGAAATCTCTCTCTCTCTCTGCCTCTCTCTCTCTCACACACACACATGCAAACACACGCACACACACACAGAGTTTTATATTGAGACCATTTGCATTGAGAAATATGCTCTACAACATCACAGATACATTTTAAAATATTTTTATTAATAGACCACACAGATTCTACATAGGTTTGAAAGTGCTTTCATTGTGAGAAAGTGTACTGAGAATAGCTTAAAATAATTGCTTATGTTTAAATACCTGGGGTCAGAAAGGATGGAAGATGTTGTTAGCATTCAATAATTTCTTCATGCTTTTACTTGGACTCAAAGAACTTCCCTCAAGTGTGATACATTCCTTGCTAGTAGCCAAAGGTTGGAAGGGATGTCATTAAATGAAATTTTTCATCAAACCTACCACCCCACTCCATCATGTTTCAGATTCATTATGTAGTATGAGGTCAAATGTCCCCTTTCAATGGACACATTTCGTATGCATCACATATTTCACCTTTAAAAGACATATTTATGATAGAAATATACATTGTGCCCCATGGGTTTGTGTGGCATTAGCTAAATCATTAAAAGAAGTTGCTTTTATTTGATATCCTAAATGTTGTCAAACAATGCATTTTTGTGGTGAAAGCAACCATAATATCTAGAAGTTAGTTTTCATAAGATTATATTGCCAGATTACATTTGAAAAGGGTGTAATAAAGTAGTCAGCCTTACTCCAAAACTGTCTAGCCTCTACCCTCAGCTACTGGGCAACGGGAGATAATCTCCGAGCACTTAGGCTATCCTCCTTGAAGAGTGTCTTTATTTACCTGAAAGTCTTTTTGCCACTGATGTCTAATGTGAATTTTGACAAGAACTTTGGGCTGCATGGTGTCCATTCTACTTCCAATGAGCTGGAGTCTAAAGATCAGCCATGTGGGAAGTCAAACACAGAGCCCCAGTAACAACTCCAGACACTGATGCTCAGATGAGCTTCCCCAATTTGCAATATTCTGTATCATCGCATGATGGTGTCAGGAGGGTAATGCATCCTAAAGAAAATGGAAAGTTCACTTTTGGAACTCTCCCTGATTCTTCCTTATGTGTGTCTCCCCTTAGCTGATTTTAATATTATTCCCCTGCAATAATCCATACTTGAGAATAACAGCTTTCAGCAAGTTCCATGGGGCTTTCTAGGGATTTATCAAATCTGAGGGTGGTCTTGCATATTTAATCAGTCCACTTTTTGAAAATCCTGTAACACTGAATTTCCGATTACTGTTTCTCTATCATAGGGTATATCTGTGCAGAGTCATTTCAATAAACTGCAGATGTATGAAGGCATCAGGTGAAAGTCTTCTCACTTATTACCCTAGAATCCCCAGAGTACCTAGGCTGAGGGAGGAAAAATTATCCACCAAACATGATACTCAAGGACCTATCAGGAGGGAAAGAATGAAAATACACTGGTTACATGCAACAATAAGGGATCACTGATTGTAAGATAAGTACATTTCTGCTTCACAGGAAAAAAAAAAATAGCTATTGCCAATAGCCAATAATGATATCTGATCAAACCGGTGAATGTATGCAGTACTATTGAGTGGCACAATCTGATTCTTTCTACAACTTTCCAGTGGCGGGGAGGTGAGTGAGCAGTTTGTGTTTACATATTCAGGAGTTTTCAGGGGAAATAATCTGCCTTTTGATAAAACTAGGAACTGTATAAATCTGTATGATGCTAGGAGTTACAGCTATCTTGTTTTTGCCTTTTGGAAGGTGCAAAGTCAAAACCAGGCATACTACATGTTTTTGAATCAGCATAACAGATTTTTGCAGTGTTCTTATATTTAGAGATATACTGCCATGAATGACAGCAAAATGACAAGGTGGCTGAAGAATAGCTCACCAAAAATGTTTCAGGCAAATGACTGGTGGAGAAATGTGACCCGATATTCCCACTGGGTTCTTAAATCATTGCATTTTGGCAGTACACTGGGGAGGGGGGCGGGAGAGAAGGAAGAAAAAAATAAGGAAAGAGAGATAACACAAGGACTAGAAATAACAAAGCTATAGGCATTTCAAGTGATTTAAATTACTCCCTTTTATCAAATTTCACCTGTGTGTGCAAAGCAGTGTTGTTCAACATAACAGTTAAGTAACTGTTTATTATTGATGGCTGTTCAGGCTGGTTCAGAAGGAGGCAAAGCTGAGCACTTCTCCAGTGCAGCCTTATCTCTGTGAAGCAGCAGCCTTGAGAACACAGGCGCTCCATCTGTGTTAGAGTCTGAGCTTAGCAGCTGAGGAACAGCAGGTGATAGACTCCTAACCTCTGGGGAGCTGAAACAATCAGACAGCATAGAAATAAATACCTGGCACAAATAACTCATTGCTTCACCGCTGTTTACCTGTCTAGAGCTCTTTGGAAATTATGCATTATGTTTCAAATCATACACCTGAAGTTGTCTGATGTTCAAAACTGTTGACGTCTTTGGCTAGTAGCCTGAATTTTACTGTGTTATGGATTCTGTTTCATGAATGCTGTGCCTTTGATGCTTGTTTCATTTCATTATAATGGACACTTGTGCAATTTAATCGATAACATTGTGCACGGTTTGCCATACGTGAGTAAGCATGTTGCTCAAGTGACATTTTAGTAAAAATAAAGGAAGAATTTTGAAAGAATTCTATTTTAAGGTGCTAAGGTGTTATTGTTACCTTAATGGGCTGTTTAGTTTTTGTTTCATTTTGTTTTTGCCTATCGCTATCTCTGCTTAATGGAAAAGAGGAGCAGGTATTTTTTTCTTCACACCTAAGTAGCCTGATACAGCATCTAAGCTGGAATGGGGAAAGAATAAAGAATCTCTTGGGATTGATCAGGAGTCTGCATATTCTTTTAGGTATTCATTTTACTGATCTTTATGTAACATATATATTCAATACTTTTTAATGGGGCACAGATTGCTATTGTGTGCTTTTTTAAAAAGTTCTGCTTTCCAAGTTTAAGAGAGAGAGATAATAATTGTGAAGTATGGTTGATGATGGTAAGTAAGGGATTTAGAAGAGTATGTTATGGATGTGGCACGTCAAGCCTTTCTCCAGCTGAGCATGCATATCCCACTGGCTTCCCTTCAGGTACTAGCTGTGTGAACTTGGGCAAATTCCATGATCCTTGTATATCTCCCAGTTTTCTCATGTGAATTATATGCAAAAGAAGATTAAATAGGACTGTTGTGAGGAATAAATGAGATAACCCATTTTAACAGCCTAGAATCATGTCTGGCACTGGTAAGTGCTTAGAAAGTACTAGCTATTATCTCTACCCAAATTCCCTTCCCCAAAGCCACCAAATAAAATCCAATTTATCTAAATTATAAATCCACTCATTCAACTTCAGGGGTTTAATCACTGGAAAATGTATTTTTTTCACTGTTCATAAAAATTGCATATAATACCTAGCACTCTGTAGTCCTTCTAGTTTTTAATGACAGTCATGCAGGTTTCAGAGAGTATAACATGATATTCATGATGGAAATAAAATTCACGCTCAAGTTGGGAAACATTTGGCAGATGAAGAGACTTTTGAAGTCTTTTGTAGTGTTGGCACACAGTGCCTATTTTGGATTTAATCAAGACTTCAAAAATTTCATTTTTCTTAGAAGTCTCCTTAATGTACACATCCAGATACATTATTTTTGTAAATAAATCTCTTGGCCTGGTAGAATAGCAGAATATGGCACTCCAAAATATGCCATGTTGGCTTAAGGATTATTTTGAGCTGAAGTCAATTGGAAAGAAACAGATATAAGAAAAACTCTCTTTCCTACCTCAATATGCCTAAAAGTATGACATGAACTTGAAAGGGTGTCCCCCCCCTATATCTACCAGGAAGGACAGAAGTTAATTATGAGAGACAGCTTTAGATCCTTATCAAACTGGAGAATATATCAGTGGAATCTCCAAAACAAACCTTGCTAAAGATAGATCCTACCTGCCATAGTTTTCCTTTTCCATATATTTGCCTTCCCACGATTTGCTACCCTAGAAGCTCAATATCCTTTTCCTTTATCTTCTTACGTCTCTCGAAACAGTGTTCTTTTGTTAAGATGCTAGTAAGCCCAAGTTCTAACCACCCCTTGGAGTTAATCATCGCTGGCTGTTGCATGATGCACATGATAATACTTCTGCTTGTTTTCCTCTTTTTTTTTTTTTTTTGTCTTTTTGCCTTTATCTAGAGCCACACCCGTGGCATATGGAGGTTCCCAGGCTAGGGGTCTAACAGGAGCTGTAGCTGCCGGCCTTTGCCACAGCCACAGCAACACAGGATCCAAGCCGCGTCTGCAACCTACACTACAGCTCACGGCAACGCCGGATCCTTAACCCACTGAGCAAGGCCAGGGATCGAACCTGCAACCTCATGGTTCTTAGTCGGATTCATTAACCACTGAGCCATGAAGGGAACTCCTTGTTTTCCTCTTGCTAAGCTGTCTTTGGACCTTAGCAAGACAACCTGGGCAAGTAGAAGGGAAAATAATTTTACCTCTTCTATAGCCTTTTGGAAAAGTTATGTATTTTTAGTGTGTTATATTTAAAATTTGTGTTTTTTTAATGTATTATATTTTAAAATGGCTTTATGCATAGTTCAAGAAGGATTAATTGTTACAAAACTTTAAGGGGCAATAGTATGGCTCCATTTGTTCACCCACTAGTTGATACAGGAGAATTAATATTCAGTGTTTTAGTTAGCAAAAACTTTGACTTTTTTTTGTAAAACAGAAACTGTGCAGAGTATGGAGAGACTGCTCGTTCAACTGATTTCATTTTTTTATACTTTAGAATGAGTAAGAGTTTATTCCACAAATTCCTTGAATATTTAGAGACAAAAAATGAGTGTCAGTGAGTGGGAATGGGGCATAATTAGGAAGTAAATTGATATAAAATGGGTGTCTGAAATACTACAAAAATACATTTGCCTACTTTATAACTCCCTAAGGAATTCTGTACCCAAAGTCAAGGTGGGGAAAGGAAACCCCAGAGGCCACTGCAGAGGGATTATGTTGGGAAAGAAGTACAGAGGAATTATGTCGGGAAAGAAGTAAAGTTCAATAAATTTAGGCCATCCTAATTTAAGGACGGGAACATTGAGGTATATCTGGACTGGGAAAATGCAAATACAAGAAGAATAAAGCTCTTCACCAGTGCCACATGGAGTCATATCTGATCCTGAGGTAAAACGAAAGTTGTGCTCCCCAATATGTACTTATCCAAAATATTAATACATTCCACTTGTTGAACCAATAGAAAAAAATTAATAAAAGCTCTATAATTAAAAAAACCCATCAGATATAAAGCCCTACATTGCCCAGTATGTTCCTATGTTCTTGTCCACCCTCATTAACCCACCGCATGTGACAGAACTGTAGCTCTGGCTGGAAGCCCAAGGCCAATTAGAAACAACTCTTCATCTTGTATAACACAGGGTCTTAAAGCAAACAATAGTCCTTCCTTCTTTATAATTGTGTTCACCATAGATTTTTTGGCACTAACTTTTCTTTTTTAAATATTGCATTAATAAAGTGTAATCTTAACTGCCAGAATTTTTCATGCTCTGTTACATTTAAGGCCAGGTGAGTGTCTCACTTGTTGTCTTACCTTAATCATGGCCTTGCTGCTCAGACTCAAGTTTCCAGATTAATAAGAGCAAGGGTAACACAGGAGTTATATAACTATGATGATTATATAAAAATTACATAGAGAATTTTATAAACGTGTTGTTCATTTTTTCTTCCTCTACAAGCCTTTTTGTTTTTATACCTTTCTACTATATTTGTGCAGATATTAGGACCTCTATTACCATTTTGAAGTGGTGACATTATGCTTGTCATATTTGTGGTATTAAAGTAAATGTTTCTAACATTTTACCATTAGTAACCATATTATTGTAACTGTTAGTTATTGTTTATCAAGTTAAGGAAGTCTATTCTTATTTGTCTAATGGTATTTATCAGATATAACTACCAAATTTTATAACTGCATTTTCTTCAGCTACTATGTGATATTGCTCTTTAATCCATTATTGTAATATTAATTACATGAATTTATTTACTAATATAAACTATACTATCATTGTTTTGAATCTCTGCTAATTAGATTTTTCCATATTTTGTTTAGGATTTTCTCTTCTATTAAATTTGTGTTATTTTCTTATCATATTATCACCTCATATTTATATCAATATTATACTAGATGGATTCAAAAAGGAGTTGGAAGGCAATCTTTCATTTTTTATCCACCAGAGTTTTGTATAGAATTTAAATTATTTACTCCTTAAAATTTTGGTAGACTTCAAAAAAAAAACACTGAATCTCTCATTTTCTTTATGGGAAGAGCTTTAAATTCTGGTTCTACTACTTAAAGGCATTTCAATTATTCTTTGTAAAATTTGGAAAGTTATTTTTGTCTATGTATTTTTAAATATTTATCTTCTCTCAAAAAATTTAGCAAAGATTTCACAGTTCTGTTTCTTCTCATATCTGCATTGTTAAACTGTGATCTTCAAGAAATATGCCCTTGTCATCAAAATTTAACCTTTTATTGGGATAAAGTTGTCAATAATATTTCCTATATTTTTCACATCTTTAGGATCTACAGTATGTCCCCTTTCCATTCCTGATATTTTAAATTTGTGTTTTCTGTATTTATTGGTCAGTCTTGATTAAGGTCTATAATTTTGATTAATCATTTCAAAGAAAGAATTTCTTGCTTTGTTGATGCTCATTTTTGCATATTTGCAAATATGAAAATATGCTTCCCTGGGAAGGAGACAACAGGTGAAATTTAGCACAGGAGGTTGATTAGGCTGTGTTCTTGGAATAAACTCATTCAGGAGAAGGGAAGGATTAAAAGACAAAGTTCGGTTCTGATTTTTTTCACAAAAAAAGGCTTCGGTCAATCCCACAGAGAGTTCTAGATGGTGTTTTAGAGTTCTTCTGAGATGATGTGACTGGACCAGGACATTAACGCTCTGCATCCACAATTGCTGGATGCAGTATGCTTCAGGGAAGGGGAAAGAACTTCCAATGAGGAATTTCTACAAGGCAACAGCACTGCAACAGCCCACAGGACAATAATTAGTTTAGTAAACGGATGTTGAAGCACAATTCCACCTCAGAATTTAGAATGCCCACTTTTAGAATTTACTCTACTCAAATCCACTTCCACATATGTGTTGGGAGTGGCAGCTTCTCCCTGATTTTGGTGTGCTTGTCTTTGTTTTCTGTTGGCAATTCATGAGAGGAAGAAACCACAGGTAACAACTCTGTAGTAGATATTGAATCAGCAACTGATACTCAGTATCACCTTCCTTGTTATGGACTGAATATTTGTGTCTCCCCAGATTCATATGTTGAAGCCCTAACCCCAGCGTGATGGTATTTGGGGGTGGGGCCTTTGGGAGATACTTAGGCTTAGATGAAGTTGTGATAGTGGGGTCCCCATGGCAGCAGAGGGAAAGGCACTAAAGTGCTCTTGTACTCTCTCTCCAGTGAGTCCAACCTTCATCATGTGAAGACATAGCAAGAAGGCAGCTGTCTACAAAACAACAGGACCCTCACCAGGAACTGAATCTGCCAGCCCCTTGAACATGGACTTCCAGACTTGTGAGAAATAAATGTTTGTCATTTAAGCCACCCAGTCTATGATACTGCATTATAGCAGCCCAGGCTGACAAAGACACTCCTTAACTAGCCATTTCCATTCCCTTCAGTCTTAAATAGCATCTCTGTTTGTCCATATGATCTAACTTTGGATGACTCAGACTTTCATTCATGAGGCTTCTGGAGCCCTGGTCACTATGCCTTCTCAGGCATTTGCTGCTGTATTTACTATCAACACTAGGCAATATGAGACAACCAAATGGATCACACAGTGTTAAAAACATTTCTCTCTGCTCTGTACAAAAGCTCTACTTCTTCCTGAAGTTTAGATCAATTAGCCTCTCCACTATGGTGACTTCTCACATAGCCCTTTGGGAAAATATTGCCTGAAGTACTCAGGAAAAAGCCATAGCTTAAGTTTGTCCCTTGAAGAAGATTTTAATTTAAAAATACAGTTTAACTTTTTTCTGGATTATAATGTTTCAGATAAGAAATGTGCTAATATTCTTGACTCCTCAGTAAACAATTGTGTCACTTTTCTCTAATGCCTGTTTCCAGGTTATGGTTAGAGTTAGGATCAGCTGATACCATCAAGCTTTTAGGATTGGTTTTAGAAGATTCTTTACCTAAGGATTACTTCAACTCAGGTACTAAAGCATGACCCTTTCGATGTCTGTTCTTGTTGTTCTGGATGGTTGGAAAGCAAACCTTTCCCAGCCTTAGAGCAAGCCTAGGAATTGCTCTAGGAATTGTTTACCTAATAGCCAGCCCCTACCTTATTGAGCTTTCTCCAAGCAAGTGCAACATAGTGTTTAGTAACCTAATAAAAGGCACCATGGTGTATGTTCCTGGAGTTCCTCCTACCCTCCATCAAGTAGTTTCTTCTCTTTAGCAACCTCCTTACGCATGTCACATCCCAGGTACCTCAGCCTCCCCTTACACTGATCTCTGTCTCTGCAATTCAGTGAGATCATCTAAGGGACCATCCTCCTACAGGAGTTTGGAAAATGCTTCCAGGCAGATCATGGAACTCATTTTGTTTCCTTTTCCCTTGGACTACAATCCACAGTCACCCATTATCCTATATCTGAAAGCATTTGATTGATACGAGTTCCAAGTTTCCTAGATGTTTATAACATTAGGAAAACTCTAGTCCTGTTTTTCGTCCTGACCACGAAAGAGTTCTGTATCTACTCATTCTAAATAACAGTTTGTAGTTAACTGATTTTGTGACCTCATCTATTACTGCTTAAACATTTTATATATGGTCATTCTATATTCTGCTAATGATCACTCCAGATTTGAAGCCTAAGGGAATCTAAATGAGATACTTGCCATTTTTGGCATTTCACTCACTGTGGCTTGATTTATTTAATCTCAATCTTTAGGCATTCTAGGATCAACATTTCACCAGGAGGTATTTGAAATTATTTCTCCTCGAAGTCTGTGTTGTAATAGGGACCAGGTTTGCTAATACAATGCCTGGTTCCTAAGATCAGCTCCCTCAGACTTAGTTATAGAACACAATGCTGATATCAACATTTGTCTCAGCTAGTTTCTACCTACCTTCCCTTTTGTGTCCTGTAAACAGTTTACTGTTCCTTGACCCTTTCTTGGGATTCAGGTTATTTTTTGCATGTTTATTAGGTTATTCAAAGGGAGCTTAGAAATTTAGTTTTTTTCCTGTAATCACAGAAATGTATTTAAATGTAAATTTTTATAAAGAATCCATACAGATGTTTTTCTCTCAGGGTTATTTATATGGATTTTAAAAGATCTTTATGTCTCTTTTTACTGCAACACATCTATGTGTGTCTTATCTCACTCCAGATTCAGTGTGCTTCCCAAACCTTAGGATTCATGCTATTTTATCAATTTTGAAAAATTTATAGTTACTGTCCTTTCCCCATTGCTTTACCATATTTTAATCTATGGTCTTTTTTTCCATATTTTTTTTCCTCTCTCAGACCTTCTTTAGTCTACGTAAAATCCTCAGCTCTTTCTCTGTTTGCTTGTGGTCTCTTGGGAAGTATCTTATCTGCTTTTTAATCACTGTGTCAGAGGTTGCAATTTATTTTCTCAGTATGCACATTCTCTTTTGGAGTAATACTATTTTTAGATGAGTAATGTCCACCTACCTAACATTTCCATGCTACATTGTGGCTACAAATAATGAGGTCCATGGAATATAAGAAAAATTAATGTCTACAACTTCTCGATCATGGTCTTAAAATGAAAGGGACAGGCCCTCCCACTCTTCTTTACCACCCAGGGTATAGATGTGATGACAGGATGTGGAGCAGTCATGCTGGCCACTGAGGATGTTACAGAAAGAAATCTAGTTGGCTGACCACATGGAAATGCCATATCAGCTGCAAGAGCCCAGAATTGCTTACATTTAGAAAAGAGAATAAACATCTCTCTTATTTGAACTACTGTTTACCTACCATTTTCTTACAGCCTCCTATATCATGTTCAGAGAATATACCTAACTATTAAGCCCATCTCTTGGAAGATTTTTCTTTATTTAATATATTTTTTTCATTTTTACAACTTCTAGTTGGCCTCTTTCCAAATATATCTGCTCTTTTATGCCATCTTATCTTTTATAGTAATTGATTTCTTCTTTCCTGCTTCATTCAATTTAAAGCTTCTTATTTTATAGCCTCTGTGCCAGTCAGAGTTTGATATGAGTATCAGAACCACCAGATTTGTGTAGAATAGGGGATTTAGAATAGGGATTGGCCCCTTTCTATTTGTTAGAAGAGGCTAAACAATCACTGTAAGGCTACTGTTTCTGTGTCTGGTGCTGAGCCTGAAGTCATAAGGATAAGTAGTGAGGAGTAGTTACTCTTCTCTATTTCATTTATTTCATTTTATACTTGCTTGGACTTCTAAGCAAGTGTCCATTTTCCTATTTTCCTTCTGTAGCTGAGGAAGTTAGTTCTCTTTACTATCTCTGACAGGTTATCTTATCTAAATTGTTAATCACAGTTAAGGCTCACCTTTGAAGAAATGCATCTTCTTGAGCCTATAAACTGAGGCAAGTCTATTTATCTAGACTCTTCTAGTTCTTACTCATTGCTTCTAAAGAAGCCCTAATGTTAGAAAATGGCAGTGATGTCCAAGACTAGATATACATTAACTAACAGCCTAAGAAGACTTTTAAAAAACAGATACCCTGCCCCTGACAGCAATTAGCATTTACAAGAATGTGGATCAAGTACTGATAATTTTAACAATTTCCAGGTGATACATATAAATTCAGCTTGGTTTTGATCCTTAGATTAGCAGTAGGAATCACTGAAGTAGAACAGGTGATCTGTTGTCCTCTATGATTTAGACAAAATCAGGTAAATCTTCCAAATTAGAGATCTTTCTAGGGACTTCATGTAGCTGGTATAATGTATTCTTGAATGAACAAGGAGCTTTGGTTTAGAGGAAAGAAAATGCTGCTATGGAAAAAGGGTCCAGTCACTAAAGAAAAATTAATTGTTTAGAAGAACACAAGAGCATTTAAAAATTTTTTATTTTATGATTTTTATGTTTTCCATTATAGCTGACTTACAGTGTTCTGTCAATTTCTACTATATAGCAAAGTGACCCAGTCATACATACACATATATATTCCTTTTCTCAGATTATCCTCCATCATGTTCCATCACAAGTGACTGGATATAGTTCCCTGTGCTATACATCAGGATCTCATTGCGTATCCACTCCAAATGCAATAGTTTGCATCTATTAATCCCAGACTCCAAGTTCATCCCACTCCCTCCCCATTCCCCTCAGCAACCACAAGTCTGTTCTCCAAGTCCATGAGTTTTTTCCTGTGGAAAGGTTCATTTGTGCTGTATATTAGATCCCATATATAAGTTATATCAGATGGTATTTGTCTTTCTCTTTCTGACTTACTTCACTTAGTATGAGAGTCTCTAGCTGCATCCACGTTGCCACAAATGGCATTATTTTGTTCTTTTTATGGCTGAGTAGTATTCCATTGTGTATATACATCATATATTCTTAATCCATTCATCTGTCAATGGACTTTT
Organism: Catagonus wagneri; assembly: GCA_004024745.2. Lineage (NCBI taxonomy): Eukaryota > Metazoa > Chordata > Mammalia > Artiodactyla > Tayassuidae > Catagonus > Catagonus wagneri. The sequence goes on from PVHT021183528.1 coordinate 1,797,386, forward strand.
AGGTTGTTTCCAGGTTTTGGCTATTGTGAATAGTACTGCAATGAACACACAGGTGCACGTATATTTTTCAGTGAAAGCTTTCTCCTGATGTACGCCCAAGAGTGGGACTGCTGCGTCATATGACAGTTGCATATGTACACAAGGACATTTTTAGAGATAGTAGTTGATTTTCTGCTTTTTAAAATCACTACAGTAGTGAGACTTTAAGAAAATTATTATAAATTAGAAAAAAGGATAAGGAAATACTTCTCTGAGGTAAAAGATTCAGTAAAATGTTTGGTCATATTTGTATGATCAAATTGGTTTTGTATGTGAGCACACACACATTTGATTTTAGAATTAAAGGGTTGCATATTATAGTCTACACTTTTAATTGAGATATAATCAATATACATCAACTGCATATATTTAAAGTTAAAATAAGATGTTTTAAAATTGAGATATATTTGCTATAATACATTACATATGTTTAAGGTATATAACATACTGATTAAACACATTTATATTGTAATATAATTCCTCAGAGGAGGCGCTAGTAAATGCAGAGCTAGAAACAAGGAAATCTCACTTGAATATGTGCCTTAATAAGTCTTGAAGGGAGAGAGCAGATGAAAGGCTGATGATATTTGCAGTATTAATGTCTTGGCAGGTATTTAATAGCCAGATAGAAATTTAGGAACACCCATGTTGGATTAAGCTATCAGAAAATTCTGAGAAAAGCAAGACAAGGAAATGTGGAAGCACTAACAGAAATGGATTTTAGAAGGAGATTTGGAAGAACATTATAGTAAGATTTTTGTTATTGTCCTTTCCTAGCAAAAGGAGAAGGGATAAACAGTTTAAATAAAAGGAGAAGGGATAAATAGTTTAAATACCCTGACTCAGAAGTTCCTCACAGTCAGGGTATTTAAACTATGTTGTTTAAGAAATTGCTCAGATATGTTTAATTCCATGAGTAATTTACAAAATATCATAACATTTCTTTACTTCATACGTGGCATAACAAGGTTATTTTGAGCGAGGAATATTCAAAATTATGAATATGCCATTAACCATAGATTTATACAACCATTTGATATACTGTTTCAATCTTACATGGACTCACTTTAGAAGTAAAATATTATTTTCCATTTAAACAAACTGTAAAATCATTGGTTCCTGGGAAAAAAATCTCCTAGTCTGAGTATCTGATGTCCTACAATTATTTCTTATTAAATTAAAAGGGAGCTCTACTGTGATTGATTCATTTTAACTCAATTTTTTTAAGCAGCAAATATTCAATGTATTTCATGCCATTAAATTTATTTCTAATTTTTTCTTTATATTTTATATAACCATTTCAACTTTAATAACGGAGAACCCGTCTAGTACCTATGAGGACTGGGGTTCAATGCTTGCCCTCGCTCATTGGGTTAAGGATCCAGTGTTTTCATGACCTGTGGTGTAGGCCAGCAGCTACACCTCCAATTCGACCCTTAGCTTGAGAACTTCCACATCCTGCAGGTATGGCTCTAAAAAGACAAAAAAAAAAAAAAAAATTAAGAAACCACCTGAAATCTCACAAGACAGAAGCAAAGGTTTTAATAATATTCCTTTCTCTAAATATGTATTCTGTTCAGAGCCAAACTCCTTTTGAGTAACTTGGCCTTAGTGCTAGGTCTAGCTAAAATGTGGCTGTCTCCCTCTACAGTAATTTTCTTCTTAGGGACTCTTGAATTTCCCTGAAATCAAGCATATGTCATTACAATTCTAAATATTAAATATAATTCATATATCTGAACATCTAAGGGGGTGTAAAGGAATATCTGTTTCCTGGTTCAGAAGTCTTTTGACCTTTGCAGATGCCTAGAGGCAAACAAGAAAAGGAGTGCCTCCATACTTTACTTGACAGGACCAGACCATAGTCACCTAACCCCATCTATGAAGAGAAGGTCTAAACCATGCCTGGGCAGTGGTGAGGACAGTGAGGAGAGGCAGGCACTGGTGTCACTGTCCTCTCCTCCACTGCCCACCTCCCTCCATACTAACAATCTCAACTTAAGTCTCTTGGAAAATCTTTTTTTTTTTTTTTTTTTTTTGCCTTTGAGGGCCACACTGGAGGCATATGGCAGTTCCCAGGCTAGGGTTCAAATTGAATCTATAGCTGCCAACCTATATCACTGTCACATCAAAATAGGATCTGAGCTGCGTCTGCAACCTACACCACAACTCACAGCAACACTGTATCCTTAGTCCACTAAGGGAGGGCAGGGATTGAACCCACATCCTCATGAATACTATTAAGGTTCATTACTGCTGAGCCACAGTGGTTACTCCCCTTGGAAAATCTTTAATAAATTTAAGAGCAAATATAGTGTAGATTACAAATTTAAATCTTACAAGTATTTTCCTGAAAAACATCACAGTGGAACAATATTCGTTTTTCTTTTACCATCCTTAAATGATAATTTTGAACATCAAAAAAAGATTTCTGTTTTGTTCTTTATAATCTGAGAGCCAGTTTTCCCTAAGAATGTTTATTTTCTTCGGAAAATAAACTGAAGGGATCTTCCTCTTTAGCTACACATATAAAATCTGTTATTTGTGTTGAATTTAAGGAGGAATTAGACAATGTTTTATAGTATGCTGTTAACAGGGAATGGCAATTCTGTTTAACGATTATTAAATATCTTTATAACCAAGATGCATCATCAATACACATTATTAAATTGGCATGGAATCTGAAACACAGACTGGATTAATTGTTCCCTTTTCATCTTCCCAATATTTTCCCTCTGTACCATTGCACAGAAGTGACACCTACAGAGATCTGGTTGAAAAGTCACCAACTCCTTTGAAGCAGATGTCCACCACAGCTTGGTGGACACAGCACCACTCAGGTTCTCTCATATCTCCTATTTCAGAAATTAATCACAGAGGATAGGAAAGCAGATTATGGGTTTTTTTTTTCCTCCCTGGAAAATTTAAGTTCAAACAAAAAGCCAATGCCAACATTGAACATTATCCTCCCAACTAAGAGGGAAGGCTAATAACTAAATATAATTTAGAAAGTGAATTGATTCTGCCCTGCAGCATAACTGCTTTCAAGTTGCAGGAAACTATTTCCAAAATATGAGAGTCAGAACAAAATGGAGTTGAAATACTAATTTCCTTCTTCTTCCTGTTGCATTATTTCTACTCCGCTAAGAACTCAGTATCTTTCCCTCGCCCCAGGACTGTCGTACTTCTATAAAATGAAAGCAAATATGATTCAGTCAGAACAGAATGAGCACAACCACAGAAGGTAGCTAAAATGATGTATCAGGAGTGGCATGGAGATATGATTTAAGAAAAAAAGAACTTGCTTTTAAGCAGTCATTGCAGAATGTATTAGCAAACGATGATAGCTTTCCAATCCTTCCCATGGCTCCCATTATAAACTTTATCTGAGCTCTCCAAAACTCCCAGTAGCTTTCTAGTTATTGTTACTTAGTGTATTTCTCTATTATGGGACAGAGGTTTGAATGTATACCATTCTTTATTTTTTCTAAGATATAAAAGTACAATGATAAAGTTACCTCATAATTTTTTTAATTTGATTTGCTTGTATCTTTATTATTGAGTTGTATGAGTTCTTTATTTATTCTAGATATAAGTTTTTCCCCCAGATGTATTGTAAACCTCACCCTCATCTAGCTTGTGACTTTCTTTCTTTCCTTTTTTTTTTTTTTCTGTTTGCAGGAACACTGAATCCTTAACCCACTGTGCTAGGCCAGGAATAATCAAACCTGTATCCCGGTGCTCCAGAGATGCCTCTGATCCAGTTGTGCCACAGGAGAAACTGCCTTATAATTCTTTTAAAGAAATAATAAATATCAAAGTTGAGAAATATTTCCTTTAAGGATGTGAACCTAAAGTCCTAGGACAAAAAAGTCTAAAATTGATTGCTGGATAATGGAGAATTATGAGATACTTCTCAGTATGTGTGTGCTGTATAAAATTGCTCATAACTTTGTTTTCTATCCATTTCCATACTTCCATTAATATGAAGTAGTATTTACCCAGAAGACTCTATATTTTGCTAGGAACTCATAAAATTAGAGACTAGAAGAACCAAAAAAGAAATGAAGAGAATCACATTTAGCTTCTCTTTTACTGCCTATAACAGCATCACATATAACAGTAATGAAACAGTAGCTCTCACTTTGGTCTTTTGAAGTCCTATATGTGTATTGTATCTCAGCTTTAGCAATCAGAGTTGTGTTGGCCAAGGATTCAATATATTCCTTTGAGTAAATAAATAAAATAATTTGATCTTAAATTTGTTTGTTTGTTTGTTTGTTTGTTTTGTATTCAACTCTCATTGCCTTCAGTGATATTCTAAATCTGAAATGGGACACGTATCTCTGGGTCAACTGATGCAAAAATGATAGTGCAAAAAATCTTGGGCACATTTATACACGCGTTATAACGGTGATTATTATTGTATTTTAGACTGCAGTACCCTTTTTATTCATGAGAAAAAGCATTACTTATAAATGTTGTGAAAATTTTTATACTTAGTTACCTTGATTAATTGCCATTTTAGACCACTGACACAAAAAGACATATTCCTATCTAAAAAACTAAAATTTGTCTCCTGAATCGTAACAACTCGGTTCTATGAAGAAATGGAGAAAAACTAAAACATCACTTAAGATTGATAAGACAGATAAGTGATATGTATATATTTGTCTATATTGTTTTCATACACACGTACACATGTATATGCCTGCTTCTAATTCTGTCTCCCAACTTGGTCACACCACAATTGCTTTATAATTTCCTACCTGGGTCTAAATAATTGACCGACATATTGAGATGAACTGCAATACTGTAATCCAGTAATCAGATACCTTTTATTTGCCCGCGTCTGCTTTGCTTCTGATTGGCACCCACAGAGTGAAATCTTGCCTTGGCCCTAAGAACTAACTACTGTCTTGAAAGCACAATTTCCATGAGTAAATGTCCCAGTGCTTGCTGCAAAATCTCTCTTGGTTTAACATGCATTTCTGTTGTCAGCTTCTGCCATACTTTTCTCTGTCCATTTTAGGAATATGCTGTTGTCTAAGGGATTGATTTGACCAGCCCTAACAGCTGAGATTCCATCTAGAGTTTATGGTTCCTTTCCCCTGGAGACATATTCTAATCTGCTGTGAGATATTCATATTACCTTTTCTCATTTACTGCCCTGGAGGTGGTAAGAATCCTGTCTAGACTGTTTTTTAGTGATATCTACTCCACATTTCAGTTGACAATTGAACCTCAATTCTGAAAGAATAGTAATTTGTTTGTTTGTCAAACTATGACTATGCTGATCATTATAATCTATTTTACAGAGGTGTTTGCCAGAGCAGACCAAGTAATAATGAGTGCGTTAGTCCTGTTGTCCTATATTATAATTTATTTTGGAAAAAGAGCTTTCTTGAAGGTATAATCTTATTGCAGAAACCATCACTATATTGTTATGCTTTGTCTCTATGTTGCATTTCCTCGATTTAAATACAAACACCTATAGAAAAGACTATAGCAGATGAGAACAAAAAAAAGCACATAGGCTTATCTTAGACTAGGTTAAATAGGAAGGCAGATTTCAACTCAAATAAGAAGGTACTTTTTAATAGCTAGAGCTACTCTAAATAGAATGAGATAACTTAAGGACTAGTGAATGAGCCTGAAGTTATTAAAATACAGATTAGCCAATCACTGAATGGCCATGATATATATTAGTCTTAACACGTCAGAGCTAGAATGATTTAGGCTATGGTCTCCAAGGTAATTTACAATTCTATGATTTTATAATATTTTGGAATGGTAAAAATGTAGCAAAAGTTATAAACCCAAGCTCTCGCCACATGTCATAGGCACAATTTGCTAAACTTTTCTGATCCTCAATACTTTCATGTGTAAAAACAGTAATTCTTTCTTTCAAGGCTCTGATGAGGATTAAAGAGAAAGTTTTTAGTAAAGACACTTTATTTGTAGGCAATGTTATATTTTAATTTTAACTGTTAATAAAAGTGACAAATAAAATTGAAAAATGGGGAAAAGACCTGAATAGACATTTCTCCAAAGATATACAGATAGCCAGTAGGCACATGAAAAGAGGCTCAACATTGCTAATTATTGGAAAAATGCAAATCAAAACTATAATGAGGTACCACCTCACACTGGTCAGAATGGCTGTCATTAGTAAGTCTACAAATGATGAATGATAGAGAGAGGGTATGGAGAAAAGGGAACTCTCCTACACTGTTGGGGGGCATGTAAATTGGTACAACCACTATGGAAAACAGTATCGAGGTTCAGTTAAAAACTAAATGTAGTTAAGTCCAACATAAAGTCCAACAATTCCACTCTTGGCTACATATCCAGACAAAACTATAATTCAAAAAATGCATGCATCCCTATGTTCATTGCAGCACTATTCACAATAGCCAAGACACGGAAACAACCTAAATGTCCATCAACAGATGAATGGACTAAGAGAATATGGTACGTATATACAATGGAATAGTACTTGGCCATAAAAAGAGCAAAATAATGCCATTTGTAGCAACATGGATGCAGCCAGAGACTCTCATACCAAGTGAAGTTTAAGTCAGAAAGAGAAAGACAAGCACCCTATCATATGACTTATATGTTGAATTTAAAATATGCCACAAATGAACCTATCTATAAACCAGAAACAGACTCACTGACATGGAGAACAGATTTGTGGATGCCAAGGGGGAATGGAGAGAGAGTATGATGGGCTGGGAATTTGGGGTTAGCAGGTGAAAACTATTACGTTTAGAATGGATAAGCAATAAGGTCCTACTGTATAGTACAGGGAAATATATCCGATCTCCTGGGATAGATTCCAGTGAAAAATAATATTTTATATTATTTTATAAAATTATATATATATATAATTTTGCTTTACAGCAGAAATTGGCACAACATTGCTAATAAACTATACTTTAAAAAAATTTAAAAAGAATGGAACCCTACACAAAACTTAATAAAATAAAAAATAAAGGAAAGATAAGTTTTACTACATAAAATTTAAAATTCCTAAATTATGAAACATTCAATAAAGTTATAAGGAAAATTTTAAAAAGTGTTTGATAAGATTTTAAAGCCCACCTAGTTCAAGGGCTTACATTTTTGCTTCTCTGCCACTTCTTCTCCATGATGTGGTCTAATAATTTGGGGCCAGACAAAACAAGTCTACATATTCCTCCAAGAGACATTCTTTTTTTTTTTTGTCTTTTTTGCCTTTTATGTAGAGTCGCACCCGTGGCATATGGAGGTTCCCAGGCTAGGGGTCTAACAGGAGCTGTAGCTGCCGGCCTTTGCCACAGCCACAGCAATGCAGGATCCAAGCCGCGTCTGCAACCTTCACCACAGCTCACGGCAACGCCGGATCCTTAACCCACTGAGCAAGGCCAGGGATTGAACCCGCAACCTCATGGTCCTTAGTCGGATTCGTTAACCACTGAGCCACGACGGGAACTCCCCAAGAGACATTCTTAAACATTTGAAAACAATTAGTTTTCCACCAAGCCTACTTACTATTCAAAAAATCCCCAACCTTAACAAAACATAACTCATACACATTTTCAAATGTCTCTAAATCTATCAATATTCTTTATATTTTTTATTTATTTTAATCTTGTCATTTAAATATGCCTGGTTATTCTAGGATAAAGTATAAGACTATATCCTGTCATTCTCAAAATATAATTGTGTATTTTTTTCGTAAATAATATTATTGACTCCTTTTAAGATTTCTGCCAACTAAAATTCCTCAGACTTTTTTTAGAAACTCTGCTGCTAAAACCTTGCTGTATCCTGAATAGGTAAGTTATTTTTTTTCTTTTGATCCAAATTTGTTTGATTTTTTTGTACAATCTGTAATTAGCATAATAAATATAATAAATTATTAATCAAAATTACTGATTAAAAGTGTTGAACAAGATAGATGTAAATACAATGCTCATGGTGGCAACCTTTCTTCAGGTTGAAAATGAATGGTTGAAAATGAATGGTCTTTGAACACTGTTATTTCAGCCCATCCAAAGTTACCATGAGTCTTTAGCCCCTATTTCTTCATCTTATGAATAAAGGACATAGGAGGACATGTTCACTAGCTGATAAAAAAAAGTTCATGTATTAAACTTCCTGGGTCTCCATCTACTGGTACTATGATTGTTGATGATGATAAAAGCAAAAGCCAAGCCCAAGTAAAACCTACTAGCAGTTTGTTAAAACTCATATCTTGGACTAGCACAGCGTCAGTATATTTGTAATATGAGAAAGAAGGAAGGATGCCAAACTTTTGGCATATATAGAGTATGAGGCATGGCCACTGAATAATAGCACAAATGCATCCTTCATATTACAGCACAACATTCAAGTTTAACCATTTATTCCTTTTTTTTTTTTAAAGGCCGCGCATCTGCACAACATGGAAGTTCCCGGGCTATGGGTTGAATCAGAGCTGCAGCTGCCGGCCTATGCCACAGCTACAGCAACACCCAGATGCATCTGCTGCTTATGCCCGGCTTGTGTCAACAATGGATCCTTTACCCACTGAGCGAGGCCAGGGATCAAACCTGCATCCTCCCAAGGACAGCATTAGGTCCTTAAGCCACTGAGCCACAATGGGAACCCCTAACCATTTATTCTATTATTATTATTATTATTAAAGTTTGGTTGATTTACAGTGTTTCTTCTATTTCTGTTGTACAACAAAGTGACCCAATCACACACAGTTCCCCGTGCTGTACATTAGGACCCCATTGCCCATTCATTCCAAATGTTAGAGTTGCCGCCAACCCCAAACTCCCCATCCAGCCCACTCCTGTCCCTTTCCCTACTGGCAACCAAAAGTCTGCGCTCCTTGCTAGTCATCTGTTTCTGTTTTGTAGATAGGATCATCTGTGCCATATTTTATATTCCAGATATGTGATATTATATGGTATTTATCTTTTTCTGACTTACTTCACTTAGTATGAGAATCTCTAGTTCCATTAATATTGCTGCAAATGGCATTATTTTGTCCTTTTTATGGTTGAGTAGTGTTCCATTGTATATATGTACCACATTTTCTTAATCCATTCATCTGTCGATGGATCTCTAGGTTGTTTCCATGTCTTGGCTATTGTTAATACTGTTGCAGTGGACATAGGGGTACATGTATCTTTTCAAATGAATGTTTTGTCTAGATATATGCCCAGGAGTGGGATTGCTGGATCCTATGGTAGTTCTATATTTAGTTTTCTGAGGAATCTCCATATTGTTTTCTGTAGTGGTTGTACCAATTTACATTCCCACCAACAATGAAGAAGGGTACCCTTTTCTCCACATCCTCTCCAGCAATTGTTATTTGTTGACTTGTTAATGATGGCCATTCTGACCGATGTGAGGTGGTACCTCATTGCAGTTTTGATCTGAATTTCTCTAAAAATTAGGAATGTTGAACATTTTGTCATGTGCCTGTTGCCATCAATGCATCTTCTTTGGAGAAATGTCCGTCTGGGTCTTCTGCCCATTTTGCAATTGGTTTGTTTGTTTTTTTGTTGTTGAGTTTTATGAGTTGTTTATATATTTTGGAGATTAGGCCATTGTCTGTTGCATTATTTGCAAAGATTTTCTCCCATTCTGTGGATTGCCTTTTATTTTTTTTGCCTTTTAGGGCTGCACCCATGGCATATGGAAATTCCCAGGCTAGGGGTAGAATTGGAGCTGTAGCCACCAGCCACACCCACAGCAACAGCTATGCTAGAGAGGAGCCATATCTGTGACCTACACCATAACTCACAGCAATGCCAGATCCTTAACCCACTGAGTGAGGCCAGGAATCAAACCCGCAATCTCATGGTTCCTAGTCAGGTTCATTTCTGCTGCGCCATGATGCGATCTCCTTTTTTTGTTTGTTTTGTTTGCTTTTGTCTTTTCTTTTTTTTCGTGGTTTTCATTCCTGTGCAAAAGCTTTTGAGTTTAATTACGTCCCATTGGCTTATTTTTGTTTTTATTGACCTTATTCTAAGAGGTGGATCAAACTAACCATTTATTCTTATGGCTATAGTTATGATGAGAAAGGAATGCTGTTTATCATATAAAGGAATGATTTTGCAGTTTTCATAACTGTAATAACAGCTTTGCGTGAGACTATTAGCTAAAAATGTCTATAAAATAACATCAAGAATAAAATTTTCACCAACACAAAAGGAATAAGAGTTATAGAGAAAATGGTTAATATGGTGTACAAACAGCCTGCAGGGCAATTCTAGCACTGATGAAAGTACTGGAAATTTCAGATAATAGGCTGTGAGAACAAAGGTCAATGTTTAAATTTAGATAAGTAGACTAGTTCTGAAAACATCATGAACACTTAGAATATTCCTACAGTATATCATGCTTCACATTTTGAGCAATAAACATTCATTCTCTTCTGAGGGAAATAAACCAAAGCATTTCTAAAGAAAATAGCTTTCAGGATGAAAACATAGGTGTCTGGACTTATGCAAAAATATTTGTGAAAATCTAAGGAGGAAAATTGACAATATCTGATACCCAAAAGGATATATGCTTTAAAAATCACAAATGAAGACAGTAGAGTTTATTTCTTCTGTATTGATGATGCTTTTTAATGCATAATTAATTTCACAAGATCAAAATGTCAATCGAGCTGAGTATGTAGAATTCCATTATTTCTAAAATTCAGGATGATAAATCTTTACCACCTTGGAATCTGTTTTTAAGAAGAACATGTCACAGGTTTTGAATATAATTTCAATGGAAAAATTTAAAACTGTTAGATCAACATCATTCCATAAATGCATTTATGTATGAATACATGTATTTAATTTATTCTTGTTTCCTTTTCCAAAAACTCTTTAAATTCAGGAGGAGCATATTCTAAAGAGGTGAACAGCCTTTCAAAGAGACTGATACTTAACAAATAGTTATTTTTCAAGTGTTTCTTGAAAGTTTATTTTTAAAAATCATTGATGTATTTCCCAAAAGTATATTAATTACTTTAAATACAATTTTAAAATAGTAAACACTATAAAGGGAAACAATTGTTATGGTTGAATAAATATGTATCCACTCCTTCTTATTATATCCACTAATTTATATTGTTGGTAGTTTACTTGCTCTTATATTATTATGAAATTTATAAAAGAATTTATGACACAAAAATTATGGGGCTTCAATAACTGTTTCTCTTCCTTTATTTAAATTATTTCTGAAATGGAATTAACTGTTTTAATGGACTTCTGTAAAATTAGCTTTTAATAATCTATTTTAAACTATAACTAAAACAGTTTTATTTTCCCTTTTATTTTTTAATACCCCACAAAACACCAAAGTTTTAATATAGTAATTATTCATCTGGAATTTCATTATGAATTCCACTTTATAAGAACTGGCCATTTTATTTTGATGGGCTATTAACATTAGAGCAGATAAATTGAGCGTTATTAATAAATGTGCATATTGCCATGAAAATAGTTACAGTGGATTGAAGAAGAAAATGTTATGACTTGAATATTCACTGTTTTTATGCAATAGTTCCAAGTAAACTATTTTATAACCAAAATGTTTTACACTGCTCTACTTTGAAATCTATTAAGTCTTGTAAGTCACCATAAGTAGAATGGAACATAGAAAAATGTTTGAGTATCAAAGTTTACTTGCCTTAAAATCATATATTATTGTACTTATCATTTTATTTTAACAATTAACAAGATTTTTTTTTAATTCATTCTAATTATTCTTATGGCTATAGTTATGAGTGGAACATTATCCACTATGTTCCAGGCAAGAATTTAGGATCTGGAGATACCTTAGTGGGGAAAACATTTAAAAATATTCCTGCTCTCAATCTTACATTCTAGTGGATTTTATTTTATTTTAGACATTTTAGGGCCACATTCGCAGCATACGCAAGTTCCCAGGCTAGGGGTTGAATCAGAGCTGTAGCTGCCAACCTATACCACAGCCACAGCAAGGCAGAATCCAAGCCACTTCTGCAGTATACACCATAGCTCACAGCAACACGGGATCCTTAACCCACTGAGCAAGGCCAGGGACTGAACTTGCATCCTCATGGATACTAGTCAGTTTCACTACCTCTGAGCCACAGGGGACCTCCTTAGTGTATGTATTTTAATAAAAGGGGTCAAACCTGCAGTGCACTTGCGACCTGCACCATGGCTGCAGGAATGCCGAATCCTTATCACTGCACCACAAGTGAACTTCCTGGTAAGTTTTTATTTAGTATTTTAAGGAACTACCACGCTGCTCTCCACAGTGGTTGCATTTTCTTTTCTCCAGTCCTCACCAGGATTTATTGCTTGCAGAGTTGGTTTTTTTTTAATTTTTTAAATTTTATTGACACATAGTTAACTTACAAGGCTGTGATAGTTTCTGCTGTACAACAAAGTGACCCAGCCATACATATACATATATCCATTTGCTCTGATTATTTTCCCACATAGATTATCACAGAATACTTGGTAGAGTTCTCTGTGCTATACAGCAGGTCCCCACTGGCGAATCATTCCATATACCTCAGTGTGCATATGCCAGTCCCAAACCCTCAGTCCATCCCTCCCACCTCCCACATGTCCCCTTTGATAACCAAAATTTTTCAAAGCCTGTCTTTTTTTTTTTTATTTTTTTAGATTCCACATATCGGTGATATCATATGATGTTTGTCTTTCATTCTTTGACTAACTTCACTTAGTATGATAGTTTCTAGGTCCATCCATGTTGCTGCGAATGGTATTATTTTATTCTTTTTTATGGCTGAGTAATAATCTGTTGTATATACGTGACAATTCTTTATTCATTCCTTTGTCAATGGATATTTAGGTTGCTTGCTGTATCTTAGCTATTGTAAATAGTGCTGCAGTGAATATTGGGGTGCATGTATCTTTTTGAATTATAGTTTTCTCTGTATAGATGCCCAGAAGTGAGATGGCTAGATCATATGATAGTTCTATTTTTAGTTTTCTGAGGAACCTCCATAGTGTTTTCCAAATTGCACAAATGTACATTCTCACCAGCAGTGTAAAAGGATTCCCTCTCTACATCATTTATATTTGTAGACTTTCTGACGATGGCCATTCTGGGGAGTATAAGGTGGTACCTCATAGAAGTCTTGACTTGCATTTCTCTAATATTTAGTGATGATGAGCGTCTTTTCATGTGGTTTTTGATCATCCCATATGTCTTCTTCAGAGAAATATCTACTGAGATCTTCTGCCCATTTTTGAAATTGGGTTATTTTTTTTATATTGATCTGAAGAAGGTGTTTGTGTTTTTGGGAGATTAATACAAAAGACCTACACTCTGAAAACTATACAATGCTGATGAAAGAAATCAAAGATGACACAAACAAATAAAAAGATATACCTTTCTCTTGGATTGGAAGAATCAATATTGTCAAAAGGACCATACTATTCAAGGCAGTCCACAGATTCAATGCAATCCATATCAAATTACCAATGGCATTTTACAGAGAACTAGAACAAAATATTATAAAGTTTGTTTGAAACACAAAAGACCCCAAGTAGCAAAAGCAATCCTGAGAAATAAAGTGAAGCTGTAGGAATCAAGCCCCCTGACTTCAGACTTTGCTACAAAACTACAGTAATCGAAACAATATGGTACTGGCACAAAACTGAAAGATAAACCAGTGGAACAGCATAGAAAGCCCGTAAATAAATCCAAGCACCTATGGTCAATTAACCTATGACAAAGGAGGCAACTATATACAATGGAGAAAAGGCAGTCTCTTCAGTAGATGTTACCGGGAAAACTGGACAGCTACATGCAAGAGAATGAAATTAAAACGTTCTCTGACACCATACACACACAAAAAAATAATCTCAAAATGGATTCAAGATCTAAATGTAAGACTGGACCCTATAAAACTCTTAGAGGAAAACATAGGCTGAATGCCCACTGATATAAACTGCAGCAATATTTTTTTGAATCCACCTCCTAGAGTGATGACAATAAAAACAAAAATAATCAAATGGGGCCTAATTAAACTTAAAAGTTTTTGCACAACAAAGGAAACCAGAAGCAAAACAAAAGGACAAGCCACAGAATAGGAGAAAATATTTGCAAATGAAGCAACTGATAGGGATTAATTTCCAGAATATCCAAACACCTCCTGCTTGTAGACATTTTGATGATGGCCATTCTGACTGGTGTGAAGTGATACCTCATTGTGGTTTGATTTGCATTCCTGTAATGACTAGTGATGTTGAGCATCTTTTCATGTGCTTTTTGGTCATCCATCTGTCTTCTTTGGATAAATATCTATTTAGATCTTCTGGGCATTTTTGATTAGGTTTTTTTTTTAATATATAAACCTGTATGAGCTTTTTTAATGTTTTGGAGATTAATACCTTGTTGGTGACTTTATTTGCAAAGATTTTCCTCCATTGCGTGTGTTATCTCTTTGGAATTTTTAAATGGTTTCCTTTGCCGTGCAAAAACTTTTAATTAGGTTCATTTGTTTATTTTTTTGTTTTTATTGTCATTACACTAGGAGGTGGATCCAAAAAAATATTGCTGCTATTTAAGTCTGAGAGTTTTCTGCCTACGTTTTCTTCTAAAATTCTGTAGTATTTGGCCTTATGTTTAGATCTTTAATCATTTTGAGCTTATTTTTGTGTACAGTGTTAGAGTGTCCTAATTTCATTCTTTTACATGTAGCTGTCCAGTTTTCCCAGCACCACTTACTTATTGAAGAGACTGCCTTTTCTCCATTACATACTCTTACCTCCTTTATTGTATATTAATTGACCATAGATGAGTCAGCTTATTTCTGGGCTTTCTATGCTCTTCCACTTAACTATATTTCTGTTTTTGTATCAGTACCATACTGTTTAGATGACTGTAACTTTGTAGTAAAGTCTGAAGTCTGGGAGCCTAATTTTTCCAGCTCTGTTTTTTTTCTTTGCCTATTTGGGGTCTTTTGTATCTCTAGACAATTTTTAAAATTGGGTTGTTTACTCAAATGTCCAACAACAGATGACTGGATTAGGAAGATGTGTTACATATATATACACAATGGAATACTATTCAGTCATAAAAAAGGATAAAATAATGTCATTCGCAGCAACATGGATGGAATTAGAAACCCTCATACTGAGTGAAGCAAGTCAGAAGGTGAAAGACAGATGCCATATGAAATCTCTCATAACTGGAGTCTAAAACACTGCACAAATGAACATCTCAACAGAAAAGAAAATCATGAACTTGGGGAACAGACTTGTGATTGCCAAGGGGGTTGGGGAGGAGGTGGGGGAGGGGGTGGGAGGGAATGGGGATAACTAGGGCTTTAATGGTGGAAAAGCAAGGAGGTCCAACTGTATAGCATGGGGAACTATATCTGATCGCATGTGATGAATCCATATATGTACATGTAACCGGGTCACCACGCGGCGCAGTTGGAAAATATGACAGAAATCTGTAAACCAGCTATAATGCAAAAAAATAAAAAATAAATTATTAAAAAAAAGTAAAAATGAATAAAATTGGGTTGTTTATTTTTTTGATATGGAGTTGAATAAGCTGTTTATATATTTTTGCTTTGGCTAGTTGGGGTCTTTTGTGTTTCTAGACAATTTTTAAAATTGGGTTGTTTATTTTTTTGATATTGAGTTGAATAAGCTGTTTATATATTTTTGTATATTAACTCCTTATCAGTTATATCATTTGCAAATATTTTTTCCCATTCAGCAGATGTCTTTTCATTTTGACAATGGTTTCCTTTTCTATGCAAAAGATTTTAAGTTTAATTAGGTTCCGTTTGCTTATTTTTGCTTTTATTTCTTTAGTGTTAGGAGGGAGATTCTTTTGCCTTTTTTTCCCTTTCTGTATGACTTTCTATATGAATCAGACAAAATAATCTACCTAAAAGTATTAAAATAATTATAGAATTCTGTAAAATATCACTGAAAACATAAATATACAAATATCAATGTTTTCCTTATTATCATCAACATTTGGATAGAGAATTAAGATAAATAATGTACATGTAATTGTAAATAAAAATTTTAGATACTTAAGAATTTGAAAAAATTGAGTAAGATCTCTGTAAAAACTTCTAAACTTAATATAAAAGGCATAAAATGAAGAACATGTGATAGGTTTAATAGGTAGAAATATTTGCTTATCTCATAGAAGCAATGTCATTCCCAGACACATCTAGCCCATATCCACCACAGAGCCTGAGCTCTTCTCTCTGCTTGAGACGCTTCATTCGTATCACATTCACAAGTTTACCCTGGAAATCAGTCTGGCCTCAATGGTGTCTCCCAAAAGAAGCTTTTTCTGACTACTCAATTTAACCTAGAAACTCCAAAACTCACTCTTATACTAAATTACCACCAGTTATTCTCTAGTTTTCATAGTAATTATTAATATTTATAATTATTCTGAGTCTAAGGTCATTTTATTTACACATATTATTTTTGTGTTTCACCCAATTAGATCATAAGTTCTAAGAAATCAGACACACATAGTTTTATCTTCATCTATGTCCCCAGTCCTAAACTAGTGCCTAACCCAGAGCAGGTTTGTACTAAAAACCTGCTATGATAGTTGTTGATCCATATCTTAGACACTTCTCGTCTCAGCTGGTTGGTAAATCCTCTAGGAGCTAACTTGTAAATTCACTGGTTGAAGGAAGATTTTGTTTTTTGTTTTGTTTTGTTTTTTCTGTCTTTTTGCCTTATGTAGAGCTGCACCCGCAGCATACAGAGGTTCCCAGACTAGGGGCCTAACAGGAGCTGTAGCCGCCGGCCTTCACCACAGGCACAGCAACGCAGGATCCGAGCCGCATCTGCAACCTTCACCACAGCTCATGGCAACACCGGATCCTTAACCCACTGAACAAGGCCAGGGATCGAACCCTCAACCTCATGGTTCTTAGTCGGATTCGTTAACCACTGAGCCATGAAGGGAACTCCAGAAGGAAGATTTTGAATACCCAGACCTGGGAAGGACTGTAGAAGAGTAAAGTCTGTTTTCAATATTCTTCCCCAGCCAGGTCTCATTTCTGCTGAACCTTGAGGAGAGAGAATCTGAAAGCTGAATCTGAAATTACTCTTTCTTTGAGAGATGTAAGATAAAGCTGCAACTTCTTATCAGAGAGATTCTGAAACAAAGAATCAGTGCTTCAATTTTATGGTGAAAATGTGTGTTAAGAGAAGCTCATGTGGTTAAAGAATGAACTTAAAATATCCATCCTGTGCATTAGCCATAACAGGTAATTTATGCCAACTCCATCCCCACACATACTCATGCCCTGCTCCCACCTCAAAACGTACTTTTTTACTTGTGGCAGAAATAAGTTCTACTTAAGTTTGTAAAGGAAGACTACATTCCCCAGTCTCTCTTGCAGGAAGGGTAGTGGCCATGTGAATACATCCTTATCAAACTCATAATTTTCAGGACTGTGCATAGTTTGACCATAATCTGTCTCTCTGACTTTGATTTCACCTCTTAACCATTTGCTATTTTGCTTTTTTCTGTTCTTTATTATACCTCAGACCCAGAAAGAAAGCTGCCAACTCAGGGCCTCTGAACATGTTCTTCCTTGTGGCTTAAAGCTAACTACAGGCTCCCTCTCTCATTTCATTCAAGTCCTTTTTCATCATCACAATGATGGTTCCTAGATTATGTGATATAAAGTTGCAGCTTTACCTTACATGCTCAGTAGTCCATATGCCTCCATCTATGCTTTCTTTTTCCATAATGCTGACCAGCTTCTAAACTGCAATCTTGTTTGATTTTTAATTTTTTGTTTATTGACTCTCTGTCTTAAAAGCAATATATTTTCCATGAAATCTGGATACTTCTTTTCCTACTTGTGTGTTGTTTAATATCCTTGGTCAATTTTTAAAAGTTGTTCAATATTAAATGAATGAATGAATTACCAAATAGATATTATTTTACCCTTGCAAATTCTGGTTGTTATTGTCTCTACTGCAATGAACAAATACAAATATTTTATATGTATATTTAATGTCAACCTATAGACCCTGGGGATACATTCTCAAAATATAAACTTGATATAGCTATTTTAGAATCAAAATATTTATTGGTCTTACTATGAATTGAAGATTCTACCTGTAAAGTTGGGCCACAATATAGCACCACTAGATGAACTTATCTACATGTTTGTTAAAACAGATAATACTGGACTGCTAAATACTCCAGTCACGAGAAGCCTTTATTCCAATACAAGAAATAACTATTCTGCTTAATCTTAAGATAATAACTACATCACCATATATTGTCTGTTTTCTCATGTATTGGAAAATCTTCATAGAAAAACATTCAATACAGTTTGCTTATATCAGTATAATATATCCTTGGGTTTGCTTATCTTTATAGATAAGAGAAATGAGACCTTTTAAATTATCAAAAACAGATGCTGGAATGGCAAGTTGAAAACAAAATTGTAATAAATCCATAGCACAGGATGGCATTCACCTGAGAGTTAAGTACACACTTTCCACTCACAATAATTAATATTAAAACAATCATTTTCCAAAGGCACTGAAGTTGCCTAGCTTTGTCCTGAACTTTAAAGATATTTGCGTATAAATAGGAAGTTATGGACCAGTAGCACTGACATTAGAACCCGTTCTTCCCTCCAAAATGCCACAAGGTAATTAAAAGAAAAAGTAAAAATAGTCATAAAATACATAAATTAAATTTCCCTTGAATAAACCATTATATTTTCTATGAGGGCACGAAAACTTTGGCCTCCATAGGTGAAAACTAGCATGCTAGCGATCTCAAAACTATAAGATATATTTGAAAAATATCAAAACAATAATGCATCAAGGGAGGAAAGTGAGCCTTTTAAAACTTGAGAAATTTTATAATTTCATTTTTTTCTTTCTTTTTTTTTTTTTTTGTCTTTTGTCCTTTTATGGCCTCACCTGCAGCATATGGAGGTTCCCAGGCTAGGGGTCTAATGGGAGCTGTAGCTGCCAGTCTATGCCAGAGCCACAGCAACGCAAGATCCGAGACACGTCTGCAAACTACACCACAGCTCACGCAACGCCGGATCCTCAACCCACTGGGCAAGGCAGGGATCGAACCTGCAACCTCATGGTTTCTAGTTGGACCCGTTTCCGCTGCGCCACAATAAGAACTCCAAAATTTTATAATTTTTTTTTTTGTCTTTTTGCCTTATCTAGGGCTGCACCCGCGGCATATGGAGGTTCCCAGACTAGGGGTCTAACAGGAGCTGCAGCTGCCGGCCTTCGCCACAGCCACAGCAATGCAGGATCCGAGCCGCGTCTGCAACCTACACCACAGCTCAAGGCAACGCCGAATCCTTAACCCACTGAGCAAGGCCAGCGATCGAACCCGCAACCTCATGATTCCTAGTCGGATTCGTTAACCAGTGAGCCACGATGGGAACTCCTTATAATTTCTTAATAAGAAGATAAGAAAGTAATTAACCATGGCATTAAAGAAAAGTCAGAGATTGAATACTAAGTGAGAGCTAAAACACAAAACTAAACAATCATCGCTTAAATTGGAAAAAAGGTAACATTAGGGTGATAGTTCCTATCTTAGGGATTTAAATATGATTTTAACAGTGTATATCTCTCTACCATGTACATTCTACTTCAATATATATAGCAATATTTGTTTAAAGACTAGAAAATGTTGTGTAAAATCACATAATTTTTCTTTTGTGCATAAGTTATTATATAAAGTTGTTTAAATATTTTTAATTGATTATTATACTTAGGTATGGCAGGCAAGCTTTTAAGACAGCTCCCAAAGATACTTGCCTCCTAGCATCTGTAATCCCTCCCCTTGAGTGTAGGCTGGACCCAATGACAAATGGAAGACAGCAAAGGTAATGGGATGTCATTTCTATGATTAGGTTATGAAAGATTACGACTTCCATCTTGCTAGCTGACATTCTCTCTCTCTCTCTCTGTTGCCTTCTTGGCTTGTACACTTTGATGAACCAAGATGTTATGTTCAACTGGTCCATGCAACAAGGAACTGAGAGAAATCTCAGGTCAACAAGCAGCAATGAAAAGAGACCTCCAGTCCAAAAACCCACAATGAGCTGATTCTGTCGACAATACTGTAAGTGACACTGAAAGTGGCTTCTTTCCCACTTAAGCCTTTGCCTGATTCCCCAGCCCTAGCTGACATGTTGAATACAGTCTTGTGGGAGAAGGAGAAGACCTAGCTTAGCTGTGCTGAGAAGCTTGACTCAGAAACTGTTGTTTTAAGGCACTAAATTTGGGGGTAAGTTGTTAGGCTCCACAGATAAGTAATACAATAAGAAATATTTATTTAGCACTTACAATGTGCCAGACACTTCTCAATGCTTAGTTAGCATCCACTAAATGTTAAATCTTTTAACCTGCACAGTGAGACAGGTGCACATGTTGTAACAAAGACCAGTCAATGCAACATCCTCAAAGTTAAAACGTCCTCAGTTAGCAAGCAGAAGATACAGTCTGACTTTGTTCATATAAATATATGTGCTCTTAACTATTCAATACTGCCTTTTACTTAATTCTAACACCATCTGTCATTTGTATAATTCTTCAAGAGAGATAAAATCACTTAGCTTATTTCATTCGATCCTTGAAACAACTGAGTATTTTTTTAAAATCTAGTTTAAAGAAAGATGAGGCTACCTGATTTCAAAGTCTATTTTAAGCTATAGCAATCAAGAAAATGTGGTAATGCTCTACAGATAAATAGATCAATCAGAAACAGAGTACAGAAATGAATCTACATGGATATGTTCACTTTTCACTAAGGCACCAAAGGAAGTCAATAGGGAAAGGAAAGTCTTTTTTGGAAAAAAAACATTTGAATAACTGAATAACCTTACAGAAAAAAATTCTCAATTCCTATCTCACACCACACCTAAGTATTAATTTTAAATGGATTGTTGACCTAACATAAAAATTAAAATTATAAATCCTCTGAGAAAAAAATATTAGAAAACGGCCTCACAACTTGGGTGGGTAATGATTTCTTAGAACACAAAAAATGCTTACCACAAAAAGAAAAGGTGGTAAACTGGACATATTCAATGTGAAACCTTTTGTTCATCAAAAATACACCATTAAGAAAACAAACAGCAGAGCCACAGACTGAGTGAAGAATATTTACCACACACATATACGACAAAGGACTTATATCTAGAATATGTAAGAAACTCCTATAGCCTCCAAATTTAAAAATGGGCAAAAGATTTTAAAAACTTTACAGTATAAGATGTACAAATGACTACAAGCACATCAAAAGGTGTTCAGCATCATTAATAATAAAAAATGTAAATTAAAAACCATGAGATACTATTTCACTCTTACCAGGTTAACTAAATTTTGAAAAGATTAAAAATACCAAATGTTTCTGGGTATATGGCCCCTTGAATTCTCATTTATCCTTGGTGGGAGTATATGATGGTATAAAACATTTAAAAGTGTTTGGCAATTCCTTAGAGATTTAAGACTACATGTACCCTATAAACCAGCAATTCTGCTCCTAGATATATGCTCAAGAAAAGTGGGTAAATTTGCCCCTCCCCAAAAAAAACTTGTTTAAGAATGTTTGTGGCAATGAACCTCTCAACAGAAAAGAAAATCATGAACTTGGGGAACAGACTTGTGGTTGCCAAGGGGGTGGGGAAGGGCGTGGGAGGGAATGGCGTTAACTAGTGCTTCAGTGATGGAAAAGGAAGGAGATCCAGCTGTATAGTACAGGGAAGTATGTCTAATCACATGTGACAAATCCATATATGTACATGTAACCAGGTCACCATGCGGTGCAGTTGGAAAATTTGACAGAAATCTGTAAACCAGCTATAATGCAAAAATACAAAATAAATTAAAAAAATGAATGTGGCAATTTTATTCATAATACACCCAAATTTTGTTAAGGTCTGTGAGTTTTTGTATATGTTAATAATACAAAATAAACCCCAAACTCTGATAGATTAAGTAATTTGCTCGGGATTATATCATACTGCCAACACATAGAAATGCCTGGCCTGGGCTTCAGGTCTGCTGTTTCCACTTGAATTGACCTTTGCTGTTGTGCTAGCTGTGCTCTAATAGCTTTAGAATAAACACTCTTTTTTTCAAATGAAGTCTTTTTTTTTTTTTTTTTTGGTCTTTTCATCTTTTAGGGCCGCACACATGGCAGATGGAGGTTCCCAGGCTAAGAGTCCAATATGAGCTGTAGCCGCTGGCCTATGCCATAGCAACTCAGACCCGAGCCACATCAGCAACCTACACCATAGCTCACTGCAACACCAGATCCTTAATACACTGAGTGAGGCCAGGGATGGAACCTGTGCCCTCATGGATGCTAGTCAGGTTCGTTAACCGCTGAGCCATGACTAGAACTCTTTTTTTTTTCTTTTTCTGTTGCTCCCAGAGCATATGGAAGTTTCTGTGCCAGTGGTTGAATCTTAGCCAGAGCTATGACCTATGCCACACTGCAGCAATGCCAGATCCTTAACCCATTGTGCCACAGCAGGAACTCCTCAAATGAAATCTTATTTTAACCGTTTGATAATTGACAATATTGGAGAGGAAAACACACAGTCATATGAGTGTTTATTTCTGCGTGTTTATGTGAGATGTCTAAGTTTGCGTGACCTTTTGGAGGGCATAGCCACAAATCCCATCAACAGTAAATATGTATAAACATATTAACCAGAAATTCCACTATTAGAACTTTATTCCACATAGAACAATAAAAAAGCAAAGTTATTGACTGTGCATTCCATATGACAGCCAAAGTGGAAGCAACCTAAATGTTGATCAATGAGGAGTCAGCAAATAAATTCCATAACAACAGTAAAATAGAAATCAAGAAGTTATTTGAAACAAGGTTATAGATTCATATATGTGACACAGAAAGATCATTGAGACATAAAAGTATAAAAGTGAGTTCCTAAGAAATTGCATATTATACCTCTGTTCAACTGACAATATTAACATGCACTTATAAATGCATAGAATACTTCTGAAAATATAAAGGGACTAAGTCAGGGATGAAAGAAAGACTCACTTGTCACTGTATGATTTCTGAACTGCTAAATATTTTTAACAGACTATTTTTTTTCTTTTGCAACAACAAAATGAACACACAAAATATATGCCATCTCATAAATAATGATTTTGTCTCTGTAAGTGAGTGTTGAGTAGAAAGAATGAGAGCAGCGGGATCTGTAAATTTATCCATCTGAATGTTTAAGATTGATTTTTCTAAATGATGAGAACGTGATTTATATTTAAATTTTTATTGTTTTACAGATTTTTCTCCAACTCAGAAAAAGAAAAGGAAGAAATAAGGAGAGAGAACAGTAGGGAGGAGAGAGAAGAACAGAAGGAGTTAGAGAAGAGGGGAGAAAAGGAAGGAGAGCCACTTGGAGGGGTGGGGAGCATGTGGAAGGGAGGAAGCTAGAGAGGGAGGGGGAAGGGACTCCACACAAAAGAAAAGAAACAAGGCTGTTTTTGCGGAAGCTGAAAAAGACCTAGATCCCCAGATGCTTTGCTTGGTTCTACTGCAGCCCCTGAGGCAAACTGAAGAATTTTAGCACTTCACAGAGCACAGCAAGTAACACCTGTTCTGTACTAGAACAGACTTTTGGGTTTGCAGATATTAATATTCACTCACTGGGTGTGCAAAAAAAGTATAGCATGGAGCAATACCCAGTGATGTTAAGATTTGTTTACATGCATTTCTGGCCTTGAGAGCGACACCTGGAATCACCTACACTCTGCAGGTATTAAGTTTCCTATTTTTAAATGAATAAATATACACAAAGATGTACACTCACCTCATGATACCAAGGCTGGAGTAGAGAAGGAACAGAATTGGACATATTAAAAACTATAAATTTCTTAATATAGCATCTTTGGAAAAATTCCATAATGGAAAGAATGATTGCCTTTAGTTGTGAGAAATACATAAGTGAGCATTTTTAACTATGTGTAGTTTATGAGAGGAACCACCATCAGCTGGATTCCTAAACACTGGGTAGTTACAGAAAAGTAAAGAAAAAGAAAATATCCATCTCAAATAAGTGGGTTAACTTCTGATTTAGCTGAATTGTAACCTGAATAATCCTAGGATTCCATCATTTGCAGAAAACTTGTACAGAAACTTTCCTGTAGCCCACACACAAAAGGATATGAGAAGCTTCCCTGGAAAGAAATCATTCTGGAAGCACGAATTTAGTTTGTACAACGTCCTGCAAGGTGAATAGCTGGCCAGTATTGGGGGTGAGGATGAGTGAATAATTCCTAATAAAGCACCAATGGTGGTCAGTCTGGTCATCATTTGGCCTAACCCTTTGTGTTCTTGCTTCAGTCTTGGGGCAAAAGGGATGCAATAGAAGTACAAGTAAGGAGTCCCCGTCATGGCTTAGTGGTAACAAACCAGACTAGTATTCATGAGGATTTGGGTTCGACCCCTGACCTCACTCATTGGGTTGGGGAATCTGGCATTGCTGTGAGCTAAGGCATAGGTCAAAGACGTGGCTCGGATCCCATGCTGCTGTGGTTGTGGTGTAGGCCAGCAGCTGAAGCTCCAATTCAGTTCCTGGTCTGGGAACTTCCATATGCTGCAGGTGTGGCCCCAAAAAGCAAAAAACAAAAACAAACACAAAAACCAGAAGTATAAATAAAACTTTTCAAATCTGATACTGAGAAAGCAAAGTATGGACAAGAATAGATGCAAGCAGTTTCTGTGGCAAGAAGTGATGGTACCGGTAGAATTTTTTTTGAAAGAGGTCTGTCTGAAATGACAAGCACCTTCAAGCCTCAAAACTGAGGTTGCACCAGCAGGAGGAAGAAGTGGGACCAGGGATGGCAGCCCCTCTAAAGGGCTTTGCAAGAACAATTGTTGTGTTGCAACAGTAGAAACAGAAAGCATCACCATAGAATGTTGGCATGAGAGAGGAATAAAATGGTAGGTGCTAAAGGGAAATTAAAAGTGCGTATCTGGAAGATTTTAAAAAGTTTTAAGCATCATTCCATGGTGAAGACTTAAAGATGTAGATGTATTATCTTACTTCACATAAGTAAATTAAAACCAGGGGATTGATTATATACAATAGACAAAATTAATATTAAAAATGGTAATATAGAAGAAATTTTAGTTTAGAGAACATTGGAAAGAATTTAAGGACTTGTAAGCAATAAAGCATTAATGAGTGGTGGTGTTTCATGAATACTCGTTATATTTCCCCAAAACAGATGTTTTACAGTTAAGGTTGAGTATTGCTGAGGCTCTAGCCTCCTCTTTCTCTTTACTCTTTGCATAAGGCAATGCATCCATATTCCTGCTCCTTCTCCCATCTGTGCTATGACATTAAGTGCATATCTTCATCCCAGACCTCTCCTCTCAGCTCCAGACCCATTTATCAAAATATCTTTATTTTGAATATTTAGAAACATTCTTAAAATGATGGGTCAAATAATTAAGATATCTCCTAGTACCTTTCAGTTTGTTGTCACAAGTCCCTCTTTGGCCTAAGCTATCATCTCTCACCAAGAATCTTTCTCCAAACTAGTAATTATCTCCCTCCGTCTGTTTTGGCTTCTCTCACCAGTTTATTTTCCACAAAGTATAAGATGCAGAATGATAGTTTCAAAATGCAGATAGAAACATGTCGCCCTGGTGTTTAAAACCCATCAACAGCTTCCTAAACGACTTTTCGGATAGAGACCAAAATCTTTCACATGGTGGACAAGGTCTTGCATTGTCTCACCCCATCAAGTTTTAAGACTTACCATCACTTCCTTGTTATCTCTGTGCTGAAGACACTTTGGCTTTCCTTTAGAGCCTTAGGTTCAGTATTGTCTATTCACTGCAAGATTTTTGCTTAGGCCTCCTCTGCTGCTTGAAACACTCTTCCTTTCCCCAACCTCATTCTTGCCTTCTCCAATGTCCCTATTCCCAATTAACCCTAACTCCTCTTGTCATAAATAAAAATATTCCTTGAGCCTCCCATTCAAAATTAAACATGTTTAACTTTCAGAGAACAACATAACTTTCTAAAGTGTATCTAAAGCACTTATACAAATGCCAATTACATGTTTATCTATGTGATTGTTAGTTTAAAGTGTGCCTTTTGAACAAGACTTCTAGCTACACAAAGGCAAGACTTCATCTGTTTATCCAAGCAATGAATCCCCAATATTATCTAAAAGTGTTTGTGTGTAGGAGTTCCCATCATGGCTCAGCGGTTAATGAACCCGAATGCATCCATGAGGACGCAGGTTCGAAACCTGGCCTCGTTCAATGGATTAAGGATCCAGAACTGCCGTGAGCTGTAGTGTAGATAGCAGATGCAGCTCAGATCCAGCGTTGATATGGCTGTGGTGCAGGCTGGCGGCTACAGCTGTGATGGAACCCCTAGCCTGGGAACATCCATATGCCGTGGGTGCGGCACTAAAAAGACAAAAAAAAAGTATTTGTATGTAAATTATGGGCGGATATTATAGAAACTACTTTGTATTAGCCTTCACAGCAACTAGCTCTCTTTGAAACAGGGCTGAACAAACCTATTCCCACAGAAACTGATGGCTTTCCCTTATTTCTTTCTGTGGAAAAACATATCATTCTCTCTTGTAGATTTATATATTTCTTGTGGCATTCAAAATGAGATATTCATGTAGGGTAATTTGAATAGTACTTAGCAATTCTTAAAATTTAGGTAGGTACCACTCTAATGAATTATTCACAAGCAACAGAAAGATGACCCTTGATAATGACTCTTACTAGGTACAATCAGAGGAGCTCTCATGGCTCTGCAAAACCAGGCAAAATACAATACTAGCTTCCATGACCTTGGATAGGCCACAGCTGTCTTAACTTGGCTCAACTCCCTGACTTGAGAAAAGGAGCATCGAAAAACCTCTCAGTGCTGATCTTATCTATCCACATTGTGGCTCAGATTCAGTTCCTTTATTGCCTGCCCTAACCACCCTGCAATTCTTCTTGCCTCTTTCGGGCTGGATGATGCTCCTACCTACTCTCCTGGAGGTTACTGCTGTTTAGGTCTTATTTTATGCTAATTTCCAATCTATCAGATAATTTGACTTCCTTATTTTCAGGACATTATTTCCTCTTATCAAACACTTTCTTTTAAATCGAAATTTTTGACTTTCAGAATAACTTACTGATCTGGCTTTTGGAGTCTATTGCAGAATTCTGAATCAAAATAATGACTATATCTTTCTCCACATCCCTGCCATAACAATTTTCCTCTCCTGCAAATGTTGTGTCTCCGATTGCACAGGTAAAAGTGCAAACCCAACTATTACAGGAGATAATCTCACATCATTTGTTGACTAAGCACCTACTCTGTGCCGGGGAGAATGAGATAGGCATCTTAGGAATTCCTCCTCACATGTTCTCCTTCACTCACATGGCCAGCAAAGAAATACTGTATGAAACATTTGAAAAGAAAAAGCAGCCAGTCTGCATTTGCTGCTAATGTCACACTTACAGAGTATGAATAAATATATTAAAAGAATATTTCTCCAAAGAGGTATCTAAAAACCATTTAGGTTACCATAAAGAGAAATAACTTTAATCACCAAGGACATTATAATTAGATTATGAGGTGGTATACTTTATGATTTTTTCATCTTAGCTTCATTTTAGATTTCATGTTACTGCCTTTTCCTGTCTCACCTATTTTTTTTTTTTTGGTCTTTTTGTCTTTTCAGGGCCACACCTGTGGCATATGGAGGTTCCCAGGTTAGGGGTCCAATAGGAGCTGTAGCCACCAGCCTACACCAGAGCCACAGTAATGCGGGATCTGAGTCGAGTCTGTGACCTGCACCACAGTTCATGGCAATGCTGGATCCTTCATCCACTGAGCTAGTCTAGGGATCAAACCTGCGTCTTCATGGATGCTAGTTGGGTTCACTAACTGCTGAGCCATGACAGGAACTCCTATTATGTTTTTGAATATTTTATGTATAATTGTAAATTGTAAGTTTCCTTTATGTACTTTTGGAACAAGATAGTGTATACATAACTAGGCCTTTGATACGTAAGTTAGTTCAGAAAAAGTTAAAGATATACCCAAACATGCTAAAAGTGGAGCAGAAGATCAGTAGTAAGTCTAATCCAACATACGTTTGGTATATTTTACCCAAGTAATCATTGTCCCTGGAGAGTCTTTTTAACCTTTCATAAAATGTATTCTCAACCAAAAGTTCTCACGATGCATTAAAAGCAGGTGTTTCAGCAGCATGGACTGAAATACATGAAGTAAGCTGAGGAAGACTGTCTTGGAGATGTCTTCAGGGCTGCTATGAGTATAACTCCTTGAATGGGAGTGTGGGTCACAGAGAAAGTGAGAGGAATGTTGATATCATATAATTAACAAGTGAGACATCAATGTAGGGAATATATAGGAAAAAATAAAAGATTCCCAAACTGCTGGCCAGGAGGATGCACAGAGTCAAAGGAGAGAAAAGAGCAAGTAGAGAGAAGACTAAAATCTCTATTTCTAGATATTGTATTAAATGGTGACAGAAAGAACCCAAGGTTTAAAGAAGACAATTTAAAAATCGCAAATATTACAGAGCATATCTTATCTCAAGACTGCTATGACAAAAGCCTGTACCCTGGGTAACTTAAATGACAGAATTTTTCTCATAGTTCTGGAAGTTGAGAAGTCCAAGATCAAGGTGCTATGAGATTCAGTTCTTGGTGAGGGCCCGCTTCCTGGCTTGCAAAAGGCTACTCATTCCATGAAAGGGTTCCACCTACGGAATCTCCTCTAAACCTAATTATTTTCAAAGGCCACACATCCTAAAACTATTACACTGCAAATTGGTGATTCAACATGTGGATTCTGAGGGAAGATAAGCATTTAGTTCACAACAGAGCATGTTGCAAGAAAATGGGGAGAAGAGAGTGCAGTCAGGGAGAGAAGCCTGTAGGACACACACAGAAAAGGGCATGGGAGAAATACCAAAACCAGGTGCAATGTCATAGAATCCTGACAATATGTATTTTCATAGGATCAAAGGCCCAAGAACACAGTGAAGTCTTTCATTTGGCAAAGAACTCAAGAATGAGAACATTATTTTTCAACCCAGACTCAGAGAGGACATCAACAGCTTATTTCAACCATAATTACCCTGGAGTGACACAGGAAGTAGGCAAACTGAACACAGTCTATAACTGTGAAATAAATTTAACAACAGGCAGAAGGGAGATAGAAATGGAGAAAACTATTCATTAAGTAACATCGATAGACCAAATTCTGTGCTACTCTGCTTGTGTTCACTTATCCAGGGCTGCAAATATTGTAGCAATAAGGGGGTGGAATAAAACAAAAAGCATTTATAAATTAGAAGACTTCAGGAATGTCACAATAGAGAAATAATTCAATGACTTAAAGGAAGGTGTCACACAAACGAGGTTGAGGGTTTACAGAACAATTAGCTGGACCCTTCAAAAATGTTAAGGTTTTGCTAGGCGGACTGAGGAATTATTAAAATGAAAGAAGACCTCGGAGAGAAAGCTAATAGTATCAGAGTGGTATATGGAAAATAGATAAAAATACTGATATTTTCTAGATGATGTGATCCTGATGTTATTGTTCAACTTTTTAGAATTTATGGTTATTATGATTTCTTTTTATTTCTAAATAAATATTCAGTCATGATTTCTATTTTATAACGCTGTATTCTTTCTCTTCTATGGGACCCCTAAAATGTATGTGCTTCAAGTCCCACAAAGTCTTAATCTTCTAGAACAAAGAAATAACAGAAAAGGGAGAAAAGATTTGCTAGAGCAGTGCTCTAGTAAAGAAAAGAAGTGGGGGTGTCCATATGCACTATCTTCTGAATGAAGTGACTCCAGATTTTTAGATGGGTACATTTAGACTGTAATTTTGAAGATCCATACACGTTATATAAATGATCAGTTAATGTGTACAGTGAATTTATATGTATAATAAAGACTTACCTACCTACATTATTACAATCAGAAGTAGTTTTATAGAATGACTGGCATTTTTGCTGAAGCAAAATGAATCTTTAGGACTCCACTGGAATGTTTAAACCATGACAAAGAACTAATTGAAGGAATGCAAAGGTCAAAAATAAACAGCTGTAGTTGGATTGCCCTAGATATTTGCATTTAATTTTCTAGGCTCCTTTCTTTTTCCTTTTTTTTTTTGGTCTTTTTGTCTTTTTGCCTTATCTAGGGCCGCACCTGCGGCATATGGAGGTTCCCAGGCCAGGGGTCTAACAGGAGCTGTGGCTGCCGACCTCCGCCACAGCCACAGCAACGCGGGATCCGAGCTGCGTCTGCAACCTACACCACAGCTCACGACTAGGCTCCTTTCTTATCTTGTTCATCTGGTATTAGACAATTCGGTGGTGACAATGTGAGCCACTATACATACAAACTCAAGGCAGAAGTTTAGGAACTTAATGTTTAAAAAACTACAAGTGGGAGTTCCTGTTGTGGACCAGCAGAAATGAACCCAACTAGTATCCATGAGAACATGGGTTCCAGCTCTGGCCTCACTCTGTGGGTTAAGGATCCGGCATTGCCACCAGCTGTGGTGTAGGTGGTAGATGTGGCTCGGATCCCGCATTGCTACGGCTGTGGATTATGCCCGCAGCTGAAGCTCCAATTTGACGCCTAGCCTGGGAACTTCTATATGCTGCACCTGTGGCCCTAAAAAAGCAAAAACAAAAATACCCAAAAAACTAAAAGCCCCCTTTAGCGGGTACAGCTATTAGCTTTCCTCTTTTATACAAGTAATCCAAAGTAGACTTGGCTTTCTCGAAATGTCAGCTATGTTTTTTTTTTTTTTTTTAATCAGCACACACAGTCTTTAACCATTTTAGTTTTACTATTGCTCAGTAACTTTTTGTCCATTTGGATTCTCGAACTGTTTCTTGGTTTTGCTGTCCTCAAAACTAGGCACTATTTAATTGCTTGTTGACAGAATCACGTTATGTCACCGGCAAAGCCCATTAACAATTGCTAGGAAATAAAAATCTCTGGATAATAAAATAAAGTCTAACCTTTTTTTTTTCCTTTGTGCTTCACTTGCTCACAGCGGGGGAAGGGTGCACGGAGGGGAGGCTGTATGTAGAAGCACCCTGACACCTCGGCTGGGCAGCTGCACAACACCAAACCTGGAGATGGCCTAGGCAGAAACACTGAGCTCCTGGCACTTGAGCCTGAAATGCTGGGAGCAGCAAGACTGAGCCTGATCCCGCGAGATCTCCCACGGACTAGACGCGAGATCTCCCACGGACTAGACTCTTTAAGGCAGCCCCGCCCACGGCTTTAAAGCTGAGCCTCTCCGTTCTTCAACCCAAGAATTACGCCTTTAAAAAAATAAATAATAAAATTTTTTAAAAAAAGGAGTTCCCATCATGATTCAGCAGAAACGATCTGACTAGCATCCATGAGGAGGCAGGTTTGATCCCCGACCTTGAGCAGTGGATTAAGAATCTGGCTTCGCCGTGAGCCGTGGTATCCGTCGCAGATGGCTCAGATCCTGCATTGCTGTGGCTGTGGTATAGGCCAGCAGCTACAGCTCGGATTCGACTCCTACCTAGTCTAGGAACCTCCACATGCCATGGGTGTGGCCCTAAAAAGACACACACACACGCACACACATACAAAGAATTGCACTTTCCTTTGGTTCTGAACTGAACTCCATCTTGTTCTGTGGGTTCCACGAACACTGGGACAAAAGGACTCTTGGGACCAACTCAGAGGGTAACAGCTATAGAATCTATAAAAGTAAGTATATAACAGATTTTATTCAATTGTGTATTTATATACAGACACCTGTATCCATACAAGTAAATGTTTTGAACTTCACTAACAACTTCAGGGCTTCTGAATGACATGTAAACCCCCTTCAAAAAACTCCCCCCTGATATCGTGTTAGCCAGTGTTAGCCACCTGCAGGAATGTTCAAAAGATCTGAGTATAGTTTCTTAGTAACAGTCACCCATTATTTTAAATACTTAGTGCTGAACTTTAAACTCATCAGCCACTCCATGAATGTTATCTTGTCTAAAGAATGTCTTGCTCCTGGTTTTTTCCCCTGAGTAAATAAGATACCAACAAGGTGTTAGTTACACTTATCTGTGACATCAGCCATCAAACTTACCAAAAAAGCTGTGACTGTGAAGCAAGAGATGCGCCTTTAGAAAAGAGCATTAAAAGCCTGTCAAAAGTTCCATTAGGCACTGATTCCTCTGGGAGGGTTGCCTTCTTAGCATCCAATCCTTGACATTGATTAGAAGCATGACATCTAAGGGCAGCTCACTGTTAGTTAGCCCTAAAATTGCACTCTAGAAAGAGAAACACAGCATCTGGCTGAATTCTGTCAGAAATTCTTTAAAGCAGGGCCAGAAAGAGAGATTCTGTATCTCATTTCTGTGTTCAACACACTGTTAATTTCTAATCTGGTACAAAGATCTGATTAGTCAATGAACATATTTTGTTGATGAAAGTTCCAGAAAACAATTAAAATGCAAACTACTTTGTTTTGGAAACTATTGATGCTGTCTAAAAGACTTGCATCTGGCACCCAAAACATTTCAGCTTTCATCAAACTCTGCATGTCCCAGTTTTTGGCCATCCCAGTTCATGATTATTCTCAATTTTTTTGGAAATAACCAAAGGACTAATTAGGTCACTTGTAGCTTGGCTTCAGTACCAGGTCCAGGATCCCAGCTGGAAGTAAAGGCACTTAGGAGAGCAATCACCATGTCTAACGCTGCTGCCCAGCTTTGGGGATGATTGACATTTCAAAAGCTGAACAAGCTTAACATTGAATGAAATGCATTGAGGCAGAGCTGACGATAGGAAATGAACACATTTGTTCTACAAATTTTTGGCAGGCATTTGCTATGTGTTATCCATTGTGCTAGGTGTTGGAGATAAAAAGGTTAATGTGAAATTCCTTTGCCCAAAGAAACCATTGCCCATGGATTCAGACAAATATGTGACTTACAATATAGTATGATAAATGCCATATGAAGGCAACAAAAGAGGGGTTACTAGAATATAATTAGGAGCATAAAATTAGTTTTGAAAGAAAAAGGAATGCTTTGAGGAGGAAGACATATCATTAGGGATAAGAGGTAACTATGGAAAGAATTGCATATGTAAAAAAGCTTGACTGTGGAAAATGTTCTATCTTCTGGGAAATCTCAGTGTTTAGAGTACTGAGTATAAGCACTTTACCATGGCTCTTAATCCCTGCATTGTTTACTTGCTTCTTACTTTTTTAGCATTCTTTGGTGTTCACTGTTCTTCAGTTGCTTAGAATCTTGTTCAGATTTTCTAGCACTCCAGGCTTTTTCCTGGCTCGGTATTTACCCACATGGTTCTGCCATGATTGGGTCGATCTTATCCTTCATCTCAGCATAAATATCACCTCCTCAAAGACATACTTAAGAGAAAACATTTCCCTTGTTATTCTTCATCATGGCAATCTACAGAATTCTTGTATTAATATGGATCTCACTTTGTAATCAGTTATTTTTGTATTTACTTACTTATTGCCTGTTTATTGAAAGTCTCTATCTTAACCTTGGCCACTTTGCTTCCTTCAGCACCTCATACTTAGTGGTGTTTAGATAAATTTTGAAACTATTTAATGGTCCCAGATGAAAACAACCTAATGTTTTAGTGGGCTTAATAAAGACAACATTGCTGTTGTGTAGTTTACTTAATATTATGTGCATTTCATAATTCATTATAACAAAAAATAGTGATAGATTCCCTGAAAGTTTGTCAATTTTTAAAATCAAGATAAGCATGAAGAAAAAGTTATAAGATACTCAGATACTTGTAATTTCTCCTTAGGAGACAAAGTATATACCACTTAAGTGCAGTAAATGACCAGAATTTCACAGAAAGTCAGGATTAGAGCTCAGGCTTGGAAATGCTGTACTTATACATAGACTTTGGTTTAGTTTGAAATGAGGCTTGGTTTCTTTAAATCAGTCTTGTCTTAGTATCTCCCAAATTCATCAGATGAAGGAAAAATAAATGTCTCTCTCAAAGCCATCCTTATTCAAAGAAGTCATTCTTGCATTGCAGATCTTAAGTTCTTTATATAAGCATTTTGTATGAACTGGTACCTGATCAAACAGCATTATAACTATGTATTTATAAATTTCATTGTCTTATAAAAATTAATATGCCCTCAGACATGATTTGAGAACAGATAAAAAATTTAATACTAAGAAAAAAATGACATAGCAAGTGACTAACAACAACAAAAGAGTAAAACTGGATATTACCAAACTAAAATAAGATAAAACTGAAAACATCTTTAAGAAGATAATATTTTTAAAAGCTTTCTCTTAATAGAACAAAGAATATTCACTCATTTACTTATTTGTGCTTATACGATCCTTAAAATTGGAATCTGATATTAAGTTAAAAAGAAAGGCACTAGGACATGATCCTGCACTGTTGATAATCTATGACCTTAACAGAATATTCTATTTCTGAGATAATTTGTTTGTATTTACTTCTATTTTTTTGCATTATTTATTTTACTCGTCAAGATCAAGTTCATTGATAGAAAGCTTTGCAGAATGGCTGAGCACTCCCTAAGGAATGCAACCTGAAGTTTTTCCTATAGTCCTAAAACAGTGCAAACACAGAAAAGACTGGACGTAAATTTCTCAACATCTTTGCCAGGGACAAAATATAATAAGGCAGTTTTTTTGGAGATGAGGAAATGATCTATTGAAGCAGTAAGCCAGTCACATTACAGTTCTTTACAGACAGTCCATATTTTATTGTCTATCCAAACATCTATAGGAACAGTAACCTGGATTAGAGTTTATGATTCATAGGCTTACTTTCTGGTGTTTTATGGCAAAACATAACTATAATTCCACTTAATGAATAATAGTCTATTTTAAAGAAAAAGATAATTTGCCAAAAAATATTAAGCAAGACAGTGGTTTTTGTCAGATAATTATTTTATATGTATCCTATAATCTTCTGTTTTTGTTATATCATTGATTTTTACATTTCAAAGACATTTGGCAAGTCAATTGATAATATGGTTTATTGGGGTGAAAGAAGCCTCGTAGTGTTTCTTTATGCCTTTATCACGAATTAATTTTTATGCCACAATAAAATGTTGTGGTTGACTCAATACTCACAACTGCTACTATGGGATCTAGAGGGCCAGAGGGCAACAACTGGCTAAAGTCTTCTCAGTGGTGTATAACTCCACTCCCTGCCTGCAGAGAGGCAGACTGAACCATACGGGTGCCTCATTTCTCATGCTACGGGGTTCCTTGATTTCTCAGCTCCTCAGCCAGGAGAGTACAGTCAAACACATCCATGTTGATGGCATTCTCCGAAAAAAACAACCAACATTTCTACTGCTTTTGGAACTGCTGGGTTTAGACAGTGGAGTGTTTAGAGGGTGTTCTGTTAGAATACAAAGAGGCGTTTTTTTCTTAACCAAAGGAAGTATTTAATACTATTATTTCTGTATTGTTTAATATAAACATATTCTCCTCTCTCCTACCGTCACCACTAAAACACAAACACATGTGTACACACACATTTTGTAGTTCATCTCAGGTCCCATGAATCAGAACTTTTTTTTTTCTTTTTAGGGCTGCACCCACAGCATATGGAAGTTCCCAGGCCAGGGGTTGAATTGAAACTGCAACCACCGACCTATGCCACAGCCATGGCAATGCCAAATCCAAGCCGCATCTGTGATGACCTATGCCAAAGCTTGTGGTAACGACAGATCCTTAACACACTGAGCAAGGCCAGGGATCAAACCCATGTCCTCATGGATACTACTCAGGTTCTTAACCTGCCGAGCCACAACAGGAACTCCCATAAATCAGAACTTTAATAGGTTAGGCTGAGTGAATGTGCAATTTTATAATGAAAATAAAAGTTTGAAAATCCACTATTCCCAGCTCTTAATAGCCAATAAGGCTATGTGCCTGTATCACTCCAAGAATTTTAATGAATCTTAAAGGAACGTTTACTACCAGACACAGAGGGGAAATATTAACTTAATTTCCTAGTTTAGCTCTAATAATATTCTAAACTTACTTGATTAAATGAATAATAGCAGCAATTTTAGCCATGACAGGACCTAATCTATTATATAATCTTAATAACAACACTATATATATTATCTTAATGAAGTTTCCCCCAAATAATGACTTCATCACATATTATTTTAAGTTATTAGAAATGTGAATTTTATATCTGTCCAAGCTAACATCTACCAACTGATAAGTGTCTGTAATTTTTACTTTGCACATTTAAATGTGAACCCATCCTATTGTTTATTCACTACCCATCATAAATTCAGTACTCCTAAATAGCAAACCTAAATTTTTCTTTTAAATATTTTAACATCATAAAGTTTATTCTATTTCTAACTGGGTGTTTTTCAGGCAAATATAGAAATAGCAGCAGAGACTTAAGGTTTCATAAAACACACAGCAAATGGAAAAAATAGCTTTAAATTTATTTGATTTGACTTGATTTAGATAAATTGGGAAGATTTAAAATTTTTAAACGACCTTTATGTTTATGTGAATTGTCAGGAGAGGTAAAAGGTAACTGGCCTGTTTAACCTCCTTTCTGAAGCAGACTGATAACATATTGTAGTTAAAACTAATACTTGGCAGCCACAAGAGGGTCATAAACCTGGGATTACTTGAGACCTTTATTTAAAAAAGACAAATGGTAATGTAAAGATGGACTTATTTCAGCTTTTAAATTTAAGCTATAAAAGATTAAGAAATGAAAAACATACATTATCTAGAAAGAGAGCAAGAAATTGTATTCAGGAGCATCTGCCTCAAAGCAAAATGGGTTAACACCACAAAAAAGAGCCAGATAATAATTCTTATAAATTACAGTTAATCAAATAATAACATTGCATAGTTTATACTTACATAATGCTACTCTATTATGTGTGTGTGTGTGTGTGTGTGTGCATGTGTGTGCATGTGTGTGTGTGTATATATATCCCCTAACAGTGAAAGTGGTCTGTAAAAAATTGTCACTTTACTGTTATTCACCATTGTTTTTTGCTTGTTTTTGTTTCTGCAACAGAGGAAATTGATTGAGCAACATTAAGTCATTTAGAAATTCAGTAAAGGGACTAGAAATAGAATAGTCTTTACTCAGAGTTTTTTAAAAATAAATCTCTAAAAAGAGTTAAAATTTGGAAATTATGTAATTTAATTAAAGTAAAAAACAAGTCTTTTTTTCTGAATTATAAAATCCTAGATATGGCAACGAATTTTTGTGATGCATGGAATCCTACAAAGTCATATGCTATAGCAATTTTTTGCGAAGCTCTAAATTAGAGCAAAAAATACCCAGTAGGAAAATTATATTTTGGCTTAAAATATTCCCAGTGTTCTCAGTAGTCAATTTGATGAGCTCCCTCTCAGTTTGGGGGATATGTTTCAGTGCCATCAACTTTGATCTCAAGACCTTATCCTTCTCTAAATACAGAATAAACTAGACCATCATTAATCCCACATTTTGTACCTTCATATCTGCCCTCTTCCAAGAGATTCTCCCCACTGCAGAATTTATAGATCATTGAATTATATCCCCACTGAGGCACAGAATCATCCGGACCAAGGCCAGCTCCAAACTCTGCTTAGCCCACTCTTCTATCTCCTGTTTCCTATTAGGTGACTACTCAGAGCACCATTCAAGCTAATGCTTATTCTGTTGCTAAATTGTCTCAACAATGGTGTCATCACTTGTCAGAAGAGAAAAGTGAAATGTCTTCTTTATTCTCCATCTGTAGGGCAGAGTCTTAAATTAATACATATTTTAGGGACATGGCTTTTTTATTTCAGAATTTCACACAGTTCTTTATCCCCACAGCATATACTGTTACCATAAAGTTCAGGTCAAGGCTGCCACATAGTACAAGGAGCCTCAGGATCTGCTGTTAAATCTGCCTCATCAAGCCATACGTCTTTGAGGTAGAATTCTCTCTGAAAATCTATAATCCTACAAATTATCTTCTTTCTCCTGTCTCAATTTATTCACCCTGTAAGTCTACATGTGACCCTTTCCTATGAAGCATTTCTACTTTCATTTAAATCAAATGATATAGATAAACTAGTTGTTGGAAAGACGAGGTAAAGCAAGACATCCCCTGTTTCTATAAGCCATGTTTAACATTCAGCTACCCCAGTAAATAAGAACTCAGTTACTACAATGTACAGAAAGATAATTACAAACAAATAAGTGATATCAACAAGATTATTCAATTTGAATTAGGTTATTGTACATACAATTTCATAATCATTTGAAAGAAAATATTTATCATTCTTAAAAATTCACCTGGAAGGATTTCTTGTCATGGCTCAGCGGTAGCGAACCAGATTAATATCCATGAGGATGTGGGTTCAATCCCTGGCCTTGCTCAGTGGGTTAAGGATCTGGTGTTGCTGTGAGCTGTGGTACAGGTCACAGACATGGCTCAGATCCCGCATTGCTGTGGCTGTGGTATAGGCCAGCAACTGCAGCTTCAGTTTGACCCCTAGAGAACTTCCATATCCCAAGAGTGCAGTCCTAAAAAGACAACAACAACAACAAAAAAAAACAACTGGAAATTTTCCATGGTACTTTATCATGACCATGGTTTCAATCACACTTGCTAACAACAACATTAAAGAGAAAGACAAATCCCTAGGCATTCCTTAATATTGTTCTTTTCCTCCATGACGCTAACATTTCACATGAATTTCATGTTGTCCAGGATTCTCTCCTTTATTCAATATTCTATCCCCAGACACCAGGAAAATATCTGGAGTAGAGTGAACATTTGTAGTAAATATTTATTGAATAAATGAATAAATAAATACTCTATTAGTTTACTAGGACTTCCATAACAAAATACCACATACTGGGAAACTCAATCAATACAAATTTATTTTCTCACAGACCTAGAGGCTAGAAGTCCAAGATCAAGGTATGACAGCCTTGGTTTCTCGCCAAGCCTCCTCTCTCCTTGGCTTACAGGTAGCCATGTTCTCACTGTGTACATGTATTCATATGGTCTCCACTGTGCATGCATCTCTGGTGTTCTTCAATTTATCCAAATTTCCTCTTTTTATGACAACAGATTGTATTAGGGTCCACCCTAACAAACTCATTTTAATTTAATCATGGCCCTATCATTATAAATATTATCACATTCTGAGGTACTAAGGGTTAGGGCTTCAAATAAGAATTTTAAGGGGACAGAATTCAGCCCATAATATGTGCTATGAACCTTTTCATCATCCATATAAAATTCAAAATTAACAGTAAGAGGCAAATGTTGACTTTGTGAAAAATGTTATTACTATCTATTTAGTCAGTATTGCATGCACATTCTACAAGAAATGTAAAATGTTTTATCATGGAACTGGAGGTATCAGCCTCCCTGATCTCAGACTATACCACAAAGCTACAGTCATCAAAAAAGTATTGATACTGGCACAAAAAACGAAATATAGATTAGTGGAACAAGATAGAAAGTGCAGAGATAAACCCATCACTTATGGTCAATTAATCTACAACAAAGGAAGCAATAATATACAATGGAGAAAAGACAGCCTCTTCAATAACTAGGGCTGAGAAAACTGGACAGCTACATGTAAAAGGATGAAATTAAAACATTTTCTTACACCATACATAAAAATAAACTCAAAATGGATTAAAAACCAAAATGTAAGGCAAATACTATAAAACTCTTATAGAAAAACATAGGCTGAACACTCTTGACATAAATTGCAGCAATATCTTTTTGGATTCACCTCTTAGAGTAATGAAACTAAATATAAGCAAATGGGACTTAATTAAACATAAAAACTTTTGCACAGCAAAGGAAACCATAAATAAATAAAAAACAACCCATACAATGGGGGATGATCTTTTCAACAGGGAATTAATCTCCAAAATACACAAACAACTCATGCAGCTTTATATTAAAAAAACTCCAAACAACCTAAAAATGGGCCAAAGATCTGGACATTTCTCCAAAGACAGATGGCCAAAAAAGCATGAAAATATGCTCAACATCATATTACAGAAAAAAATCAAAGTGACTACAAGTGAGTTCCTGTCATGGCTCAGTGGTATTGAACCCAATTAATATCCATGAGGACATGGGTTCAATCCCTGGCCTTGCTCAGTGGGTTGAGTGTCCGACATTGCTATGAGCTGTGGTGTAAGTTGCAGATGCAGCTTGGATCTGGTGTTGCTGTGGCTGTGGCATAGACCAGCAACTGTAGCTACAATTTGACCCCTACCCTGGGAACTTCTGTGCGCCAAGGATGCGGCCCTAAAAAAAAGGTACAATGAGGTATCACCTTGTGCCAGTCAGAATGGCAACCGTCAAAAAGTCTACAAACAATAAATATTGCATAGAGTATGGAAAAAAGGGAACCCTCCTACATTGTTGATGGGATGTAAATTGGTATGACCGCTATAGAGAACAGTATGGAGGGTTCTTAAAAACTAAATATTGAACTACCATATGATCCAGCAGTCTCACTCCTGGGCATATATCCAGAGAAAACCATAATTCAAAAAGATACCTGCACCCCAAATGTTTATAGAAGCATTATTTTCAATAGCCAAGACGTGGAAGCAACTTAAATGTCCATCCACTAACAGAGGAATGGATAATATGGTACATTACATTCAATGGAATATTAGCCATAAAAAATAATGAAACAATGTCATTTACAGGGACATGAATAGACATAGAGATTATCATACTGAGTAAAATTAAGTCAAACAAAGACAAATACCATATGATATTACTTCAATGTAGAATCTAAGAAAAATGATACAAAAGAACTTATTTATAAAACAGAAATAGACTCATAGATTTTGAAATCAAATAAGGTCATCAAAGGGGAAACATGG
The DNA here is from genome assembly GCA_004024745.2 of Catagonus wagneri. Classification (NCBI taxonomy): domain Eukaryota; kingdom Metazoa; phylum Chordata; class Mammalia; order Artiodactyla; family Tayassuidae; genus Catagonus; species Catagonus wagneri. The sequence goes on from PVHT021183528.1 coordinate 1,838,414, forward strand.
TAGAGTGGGTAAGTTAGGAGTTGGGTGTTAAAATATACATACTACTGTGTATAAAATAAATAACTAACAAAGACCTACTTTTGTTTAACACAGGGAAATTACTCAGTATTCTGTAATAACTTATAGGGGTAAGAATATGAGAAAGAGCAGATATATGTACATGTATAACTAATTCACTTTGCTGTATACCTGAAGCTAACTCTGTACTGTAAGTCAACTATATTTCAATAAAATTTAAAAATGAAATAAACTTTTATTAACAGATGCTGAAATATTCTATAAAAATGAAAAATTTTAATGGAAGCAATGAAGAAATTAGCTCAAATGTCAATGTACAAGCGAATTAGTTAAGTTTGCACTAGTTCTCATAAGAACATTTCACAAGCATATCAAGTGATTCTGAGAGAAAGCCTGAAGAATGAAGACTACCAGACACAAGAGGAAAAGTGAAAACAAAAACTCTACAGTACATATACCCGAGAGTAACATTTATAGTTTAGAATCTAATTACATATATGGGTTCTGTAAAAACATTTCATAAACACATTATAAAAGAGAAGCAAACCCTGAAGTAGTTAAAAACAGGCTGGGAGCAAAGCTGACCTGGGTCTAAATCCCTGTCCCACCACACCCTGGCTGTGGTTTGGACAAGCTATTTCACCTTTCTGAAACTCTTTCTTCTTCTGTAAAACAAATTGGAGTTAAAAGAAACAAGATCAGTAAAGAGCTTTGCATAGTGGCTAGAAAACAGTAAATATTCAATAAATGACAGAAAAAAGAAGGATATAAACTAAACTGAATGCTAAATATTTGATTATCCCATGTTAACATGTGATTATGGATAAGCAGTTCATTTGGCACATGTTGAGTTCCCAGCTCAGAACAAGAAATGTAGCAGACTGAATCACCATCATCATCATCATTAGCAACATTCCGAAATTTATATTTATGAAGATACACTCGGTGGGACAATGTGCTTAAAGTTTTCTGCACGTGATCTCATTTAACGGTCCCTCTCTACACACACGCACAGACACACACACACGCCTGTGGGGTAGGTACCGCCATCTGTATCATACGAATGAAGGAAAGCAATTTTCCCCTCATATACTTACCTGTAACTTAGCCTTTTATGATTTCAGATGCTGAAATTTGGCCCAAAATAGTTACTGTCATTGCTAATAATTTTCAGATCAAATCCAGAGAAGTCAACTTCAGAAGAATGTTAAAGAGATTATTCAAAAGGTTCAGGGTTAATATATCAAGGTTTTCTATTCATTGGAAATCTGAACAAACAAGTCAAATATTTTCTCTTATGTCCTATTTTACAAGGAACAGACAATTGCCAGGTAGACAAGTTGACTTTTGACATATAGTTAAGAAGATAACTAATCTGTAGGCTCTTTGATTTAATTGGTGTGGGCCATAGGATAATCCTTTGCTATTCACCTTGAAGAGAACTTTTGCACTGATAAAGAGGTAGTTAACTGAGGGGAACCCATGCCCTTTCTTCTTGTCTACCTCGATCACTGAAGTAAAAAGACATGATGCTTGAAGCAGCATAAATGATCTTATCACAATGACGGTAAAACCAAGAGCCTATCAAAGGTGTTGGATTCAACAATTTTGGAACAACAGATACTAGGGCTTCTTGTTATAATTCTCGAATTAATTGTCCTTATGTTTAAGCCATGTTTAATTGAGCTTTCTCTTATGGAGAGCTGAAAGTCTCCCTGGATGACCTCAGTTTGCTTTACTGGGCAAAAATCCTGAATAATCAAATGTAAGTTAACAGTGATAAATTTTTATAGTCATCAATTGTCTCTTCAGTTCACATATAAGCTTACTATATTTCTTCCTGGGGAAAAATAGATTATAGTTTTAGAATAGAGACTATAGAAATTTGCTCTCACACACAAACTATTTTTCTGTGTGACTAAATTAACGTAAATGCCCTGGGCAAAAAATGAAATATTCCAGCAAAAATAATTTCACAAGTAATGTGAAAATGTTCCATGCAGCACTAATTATGATTATATTGACCATAAAGCATTTGTTCTTTCCCATGTTCAGATCACTACCATGCCCAAAAAAAATTCAAAAAATAAAGAATGCCTCTTGCCATAACTGTAAATGATAATTTGGCTAAAAAGAAGTTCATTTCGAATGAAGTAAGTTTTGTCTGTACTGCTTCATCATCAATAATAAAGAATTCTCTCTGTCTTTCTGCAAAAACTGTCACACAGTATATTCTCAGTGACAGCTTTTCAAAATTTGGAGGCTTGGTTGCCTGTGAACCATATGTAATGCTCTTACTGGTCTTTGCTATCCCTGAGATACTTCTAAAGTTTTCCAGTTATCATCACAGAATCACTCAATATTATGGCCTCCAGTCATCTGTACCATCATTGAAATTTCTTTTTAAGGGCAATGAAAAGAACAAGAGAAAGCATTCAAAAGCCAAAAAGACACACCTTTTCCCCAGAGAGTTTTACATCACTGGATTCTCAAGCACAACTGACATACAGACAGATACGTAAGTTCAGAAACACATCACAGATCTGAAGTATACCTGTACCCACAAGTTAAGTTGTCATTTTTTTACTTTATTTTTAATATCTTTTTTAAAAATAAATTTTATTGGAGTATAGCTGACTTAGAAAGTTGTATTAGCCTCAGGTGAACAGCAAAGTAAATCAGTTACACACATACACATATCTGCTCCTTTTCTGATTATTTTCCCTTAAAGGTTACTACACAGTGTTGAGTAGGTTACACTCTGCTATTCAGTATGTCATTGTTACCTATTTATTTTATGTATAGTAATGTGTATATGTTAATCCCAGCACCTAATCTATCCCTCCCACCCCACATTTCCCCTTTGGTTAAATAGTTGTATTTTAAATGTAAGCAGTTAATTAGACACTTACGACTTTTCAAAAATGGTAGGCTTTCCTCTTTCTTCTCATACCCTTCACAAACCCTTCAGAGTGGTATTGTATTATCCCTGAAGATAGGTAATGTGCTATAACAGTAAATAAAATGTTATATGTTAACCAGTCTGCATAAATGTTTTGAACTTTTAGGATATAGTTATATCTATTTAAGTTTGACAACTTTTTATCAGGAGGAATTTTCCCTTATTCTGTGATTATATTTTTCCCGTTACATACTCAAAAATAATCTCATTTATGCTAATTATGACAATACTAGATGGTTGTTTGAGAGAACTCAGGCCTACAATAGCACCTGACTGAGCTTAAAATCTCACTTTTCAGCTCTTGTCAAGCCCCAAGATATAGCTTGACTGCTGAGAGACTCTGAGCCAGAATCATTCCACCGAGTTTCTCTAGAATTGGAATTTCAGAAGTGTATGAGATAATAAATACATGAAGCTGCACAGCTTTGAGGAATTTGTTGCACAGCAAATAGATAACTTGTACAGATACAAACTAAATGAAAACTATTTCCTTAGCCATATTATTTAAATAAAAAAGAACTTGAGAATTTCCGCTGTGGCACAATGGGATTAGCAGTGACTTGGGAATGCTGGGTGTCAGGTTCCGTCCCCAGCCTGGTGCAATGGGTTAAGGATCCAGCATTGCTGCAGCTGTGGCTTGGGTGAAACCCCTTGCCTGGGTCATCATGTGCCACAGGGACAAGGAAAAAAAGAAAAAAAGGACTTGAAGGCTGATAGCAGAATTCACTTTCTAGCATTCATAACCCATGATGGGTATTGGTCAGAAGTGCTTATTTCAGACTTTAGGTCTGATCGTTATCAATACGTTGTTTTGCCTTTTGGGCTACAAAGTCCTCAATTAACATGGTCTTGTCTGTTTTCCCATTTAATTAGTTGTCTATCTATCTGTCTATCTACCTACTTACCTACCTATCTATCCATCCATTGATCTATTTTTCTATCTAGAGCTTAGAACCAAATAAGCCCTACCTGAATATGGACAGTCAAAATCTTCTTGCATGACTAGTTTTACCTTCAAGAGTTTATTTCTTAATGTGCTGTTCGTCATACAATGATACTTATGGTTTTCAGTGGTAAAATTAATAACATACAATCTTAGGCAAAAAAAAAATGGAAACAAATAGTTGAAAGAAAGAAAAAATCTAAGTAAACAATAAAAACACAGCAAATACAGTCTAATCAATCTTTCTGAGGCAGGTATACTGTGGGATTCTTGCTACAAAAGGAGGTTTCACTTTAACCAAGGCACATTTTATTAAGGCTGTCCTTATTTGGACAATATAATATGATAACTTTAGATTTATTAATATTAAAAGTGAAGATCACCAAATCTTGAAATTAGAAAAATTCTTACACTAATGTATTAACTCTTTCAGGAATGTGTTGCCACACAGCAAACCAACCCAAAACTTAATAGCTTAAAACAATAGCAATGTATGCATTATTTCTCATGATTCTGCAACTATGGCTGAATGTATCTGGATTTTTTGTTAGTTAGTTCATAAATTAGTTAAATTTGTTCTTATTCGGTCCTTATAGTCTTCTTCCAAGATGGCTTTATCATTTATCATGGGTGGAAAAATTGGGAATTGTCAGAGTTTCTCTCTTATCACACAGTCTCTAAGAGTGCCTAACATTTTTGCACAATGACGAACTTCACAAAAGATTTTTTACGTGATGGCAGACTTCCAAGAGAAAGGAAGCAGAAACTGTCAATCCATTCATTTACTTATTTATTATTTTTTGGTCTTTTTGTCTTTTAGGGCCACACTGGCGGCATATGGAGGTTCCCAGGCTAGGGGTCGAATGGGAGCTGTAGCCGCTGGCCTACGCCAGAGCCACAGCAATGTGGGATCTGAGTTGTGTGTGCGACATACACCACAGCTCACAGCAATGCCAGATCCTTAACTCACTGAGTGAGGCCAGGGATCAAACCCGCGTCCTCATGGATGCTGGTCAGTTTTGTTAACCACGAGCCACGACGGGAACTCCTTTTTTATTTTATTATTATTCTTATTATTATTTTCAACCCATTTAAAGACTAGATCTGAAACACACAGATCAATTTTCACTGAACCCTACTGGTCAAAGAAAGATGCAAAGCCAGACCAGAATCAAGGATAAGGCTAAAAAAAAAAGGTCTACCTCCTGATGTGAAGAGCAGCATGTACGCACAGAAAGGGAAGTGATGGCAACTGTGTTCAGAGGCTATCTAGTCCAGTTCACTCTCTGACCACTTAATTCATGGTCTTCCCACATACAAAATATATTCTTCATATGAACATGAATACTGCATTCTCAGAGCCTCAGGCTATTGTGGCATCAGGCTCAGACATGAAATCAAGTTTCTCAATATGAGCGTCAGATCCAGAAACACACAGGTGCAGTTCCTCAGGATCCAAGACCTGTGGAATAAGACGAGTTAACTTTCCTCTATGTACCCAATGCAGAGTAGTAAAACTATATATTAATTTATTAATTTGAATTTCTGCTATAATAAATTACCACAAATATAGTAGTTTAAAACAATACAAAATATATTATCTTGCCATTCAGAAGAACAAAAGTCCAAAATAAGTGTCTGTGGGCTGCAAGCAAGGTATTGGCAGGTCTGCATTCCTTCTGGAGTCTAGAGGAGACAGTTTGTTCTCTTGCCTTTTCCAGCTTTGGGAGGCAGCTAGCTTTTCGTGACTATTGGTCTTTTCCTCCATCTTCAAGCCAGAAGTGTGACATGTTCAAAATTCTCTCTCTCTCCCCTCCTCCACCACCCACTAAAATCCCTGCTTCGGTTGTTACATTTCCTTTTCTTTTACTTTGATCCTTTTGCCTCCCACTTAGAAGGGCCCTTATAATTATCTAGATGGGCCCATCTGGATAATCCAGTATAATCTTCTCATCTTGTGAGCCTTAATTTAATCACATATACGAAGATGCTTTTGCCATGGAGAGGAATTTAAGTTGCTGTGTAGTGGATAGAATAACTCCCATTCAAGAAGGGGCAGACAAATGACTTTTATTTGTCATGAGTCCACAGCAATTCTGAAATCCAGGAGAGAATATTTCCCAAGTCCTCCCTGCTCCAGAGGCAAGGTGTAAGGTATGTTTCTTGGCTGGGATATATGTATGGTTTTTGGGAATGGTTTTACATGGCTCTTGAGTTCTTTCCGCAGCCTCTTGTCCCTACCCTCTGAGTTATTCTTTCTTTTTCCATAAGAAATGGCTAGTGTTTTCAACAGAGTAGCTTTCTCCTCCGCTTCCTGCCCCTAGACATTTTCATGCCTCCAAAACTCTTCTGTTTTTTTTTTCTGTCTCTTTTTATTTAGTCCACATTTGTGGCAATTTTTGCCAATAAAATTCTCTTAAAAACATTGTGAGTTTTCTATGAATCTTATTTGGACTTTATTTCAATAGATAAAAAGCATATTATAAATCTTTTTGAGGTAGAGTCCTTTAATTTTGTGAGACAGAGTGCTGTGGGACTATGCTCTTAAGATGCGTGAACTTAAGATAGTTAGAAATACATTTGTCTAGATAAGCGGTTCTGATACCAGGCACTACCTTAAATTTTTTTGAGGTCTTAACTTTTTTTTTAGAGTTAACCTTGATTCCATTTTTAGAGTTAACTCTCTTTAGAGTTTACTAGCAGTACCCTGTATTTGGTCTTTGCCCTGAAGTCATTTTTTATTTTGAAAATATTTTGCTGCCTGGAGGAGCTGGTAATTTAATCCAAAAAGTCTTGTGTAATCTCCTTGAATACTGAGGTATTTCCTTATTTCATCTTTTTCTTGCAATGTGTTATTATAGACAACTAAAGGAAGCTGAATTTACTTGCCAAATTCTGCCTGGAAATGTATATATCAGATTCACAACTTCCTTAGGTCCAGTTTTTATTTTCCATGTCACTAACTGTTTCAACAGATTCCATGCACCTTCTCTTCCAGTCTCCTGTTTCTTTGCTGTCTTTCAAGCCTCAGTCCAGTCCCAATGCAAATACCATGTGCTTAAGGTTTTTTGTCATAGCAATATCCTACTTCTAGGTACTAATTTCTATTGCAGTTATTTATTTGGTAAAAAAAAATTATTTTTAAGCATAATTTATTGTTTCTCATGATTCTACAAAGTCAGATAGTGTAGTTAGTCTATTCTACGCTGTACCGCTGGGGCTGGATCCTGCAAGATCCAAGTCAGATGCTCTAACTAGAAAGAATGATACAATTTGTGGTGTATCACACACCACAAACTCAAATCATGGCTGTAATTTTTTAAAAGGCTTTATTTTTAGAGAATTTTTCAATTCATAGAAATAGTCCACAGAAGATACAGGCATGTCCCATATACTCCCACATATTCATAACTTCCCCCATTATCAACAGCTCCACCCATGTCACACTTGTTACAATTTATGAGCCTGCACTGACAAAGCGTTATGATCCTGTTTACATTAGGTTTCATTCTCGATGTAGTTTCTATGGATTAGGATACGTTCGTGATGACATCTATCCATCATTGCAGTATAATACAGAGTAGCTTCACTGCTTCTAAAATTTCTCAGGGCTCCACAGGAGTCATTTTTTCAGTGTTTAACATCTTGAGGTTTTAATTTACATCTTAAAACCATTACACGCTAAAAAGCTTCAATGGACTTGCCATTGGATTCTAAAATCATCATAAACAATGTAAAATCGAGTTATATTAAAACAGGCTATTTTAAACATTTTAATTTCTTTTTTTAGTAAGCAACTTTTATTGTAGTGGGACCTAAAATATATGATTCTAGAGTTTCCATAGTTTCAATCTCTTTAGACTCCACTAAAGAGAACTATATGTGGTATATGAATAAGACCAAATAAGATAACTAATCCCAAAATCCATTCCAATGGTGATCAAAGTGGTTTTAAAGAAAATATGATTTTTCATCATGCTCTCTGTTTCACATAATGATTAAGATGATCACTTTGACAACTACCAGGTGGTATTTTTTATTTAGCTGGTGTCCCAGAGTATATAAGCCAAAGGTGTTGAAAATAAATCTGAAACATTATTTTTGTGTCTTATTTTTCTATAGGGTATGTTTGTTGATTAAGTTAAGCGACATCTGGGCACTCTTCCCATTTGGATGGGTCTTCTTGAGAAGCTGGAATTGTGACAAATCAGATATTTCTACCTGGGAGTTTGAATATTGAAATCATCAAAGAAAGTTGCAGGGATGGTAAAGATAAAATCACAGTCATCAAGCTGTGGTGACAATCCAAGAGGCAACATGATGGGTTTAATAGTATCAGCGTAGCAACAATGTCCTAACCAAATTATTTCTATGAAAGAGCCTTAAGCATAACCTCTGCTACTAGTCTCCCATTGGTCTTGACCTAATTTCTGAACTTAACTCCCCAATTTTTTTTCCAGTTTTGCTAAACACCCCAATAATCTTTCAATATACTGATTTTCTGCACGGGTTACAAGGATCAGTTTTTTTAGCTTGTGATCAAGAAGACTAAAATACATGCTTAATCACAGTTTAACCCAATTTTATGTATTAATATATAACCAGAGTACACGCAAGATTTCTTTTAATAACTACACATTGTCCTCCAAATATTAACATGTTCTCCACCAGGAACTCTGTTGTATCAGCAGAGCCATTGTTAAACTGTGGTGAAGATGGTTTGTGTTTTTTGTTGTTGTTTTGTTTTGCTTTTACAAATCTCAGTGGTTTTATTTATTTTACAGTGTTCTTAGATGAAAAGACCTCAAGTATTTTTGTGAACTAGTAATCAGTAAGATTGAAAGGAGAAGCTATCCCTTGGCAAATCACAGAAACTCAAAAAAAACCTAAAAACTCTTATTTATCTAGATTAATTAGATTAATTTAGGAAATTAATTATTTGCATTAGTAGAAACTTCAAGAAAGCCTGAGTTTTCATCATTACCTGTTATTTTCAAATTTTTATTGAAAATTATACCAATCACAAATGTTTAGGTCAGTAACTTTTCACAAAATGATCATATCTGACCAGCATCGAAATAAAAAAAGCAAATATTCCTTCGTGGCTCAGCGGAAACGAATCCGACTAGGAACCACGAGGTGGAGGGTTCGATCTCTGGCCTTGCTCAGTGGGTTAAGGATCCGGCATTGCCTTGAGCTGTGGTGTAGGCCACAGACACAGCTCGGATCTGGCATTGCTGTGGTTATGGTGTAGGCTGGCAGCTGTAGCTCCAGTTCGACCCCTAGACTAGGAACCTCCATATGTCATGGGTGTGGCCCTAAAAAGACAAAAGACAAAAAATAAATAAATATTTAAAAAAAACCAAAATATTATACTTACAAAGTACCCTTCATGCAGTCCTTGGTTACTTCTATTTGTGTGGTTTTATTTCTGTGGTTATTGGGGTGTGGGGGGGTGTTGTCGTTTTTGCCCTTTCTAGGGCCGCACTTGTGACACATGGAGGTTCCTAGGCTAGGGGTCTAATCCAAGCTGTAGCCGCTGACTTACTTCACAGCCACAGCAACGTGGGATCCGAGCCACATCTGCAGCTCACGGCAATGCCGGATCCTTAACCCACTGAGTGAGGCCAGGGATCGAACCCGCAACCTCATCGTTCCTAGTCAGATTTGTTAGCCATTGAGCCACGACAGAAACTCCTATTTCTGTGTTTGTTTGTTTAATTTTAATTTGTTTTATTTTCTTCCTTTCTTGACTATAATACATGTGAGAAAAGTGATATTTTGCTTCCTCAGTGTTTTCCTCACTGCCTATCAAACAGGAAATGTTCAATAAATGAAAAATAAAGGAGTGAATTAATAAACAAATTGGTGAATGGATTGAGGTTGCATGAATATTATGAATTCTCAATTCTTATTCAAAGAATATTTAATTTCTGTTTTTTTGCCTGAGTTCCTAGTAAGTAATTGCTATTTCAGTACTTTATCTTCTGGTAATCCTGTTTTTCTACTTCTTACAGAATATCAGTTGTTATTTGTAGACAGGTTTATGTGGTGTGTGAACCTGTTGTCTCTTGGTCAGTCAGACTTTCTCCCCCTCCAGCCACCCTTCTAAAACTGTGCACATTGGGCATATTTCAGTTTATGCTTTTAGCTTCCCCCCAGAAGTCATTATTTTCTTCAGATTTCAAGTATCTTTTTTTCTCTGAAGCCATTTGTTTTTTAAATCCCTAAATCTTAACTTGAGAAGACTGGAAGATAAATTAGAAAGCATTCTTCATAGGAAACATTGTATTAAGTAAATAACAGAATCCATTATCACTGTTGTGGTATTATTTTCTCTGATACCATTATATATTTTCTAATTATTTCCAACACTAATGTATTTCATTTTTGTAATAGTAGGTAAATGTGTTCTAGCTATGGGGGAGACACAACCATGTACTATTGTCTCTAATTCAAAGTATATACTACATCCTATGCGATCATACCATTTCGGGATGTTGTCTCATGGCTGCCATCATAAATGACTCTTCAGTAAGCCATCCCATCTTTGTGTTAGGCCAACTGCTTGAAGGTGAGAGAGTCAATAGTAAGACAAATTAACTCCACAGCATCACTGTAGCTCATGCTGAGAAATTAGTTTGTTGATCAGAATCAATGCTGTGAAAAATCTCCTGACAGTGATTGAAGTGGTGTTAGGAGAAGCATCATGGACATCAAAGGCAAATCAATTTTCAGGATATATTTTTATTCAGTGAAGTTAAATCTCTACCTCTTCCTCACAACAAAGATCCAATGAGATCAACCTGCTTCCAGGTGGCAAGCTCCCAATGAGGAATGATGCCATATAGAAAACTCATTGTTGTCCTATACCACCAGAAGATTGGGCACCCAGAAGTATAGTTATCAATGTCAACCTTGGTAAAGTAGGTCCATATTGCTGAAGTCCATATTTCATTCTTACGGCCATGATCTCTTTGTTCATAGCCCTTTGAGCAAGCACTGGGAAGGCTGGGGAAGAGCATACTCACATCCATAAACTTGGTTATCTACCTTATTATTTTGAGTCTCTTCCAAAGTATATGTCTTTGAGTAGGCATTCACAAGAGAAATAAACCTTCACGGTCTATACCCATTCAGAGAGATCCATCCACAATACCTCCTTTTCAATAATATTCAGTTATTTTTTAAATTTAATTTTCTTGGAGTATGGTTGATTTACAGTGTTGTATTAGTTTCAGGTGTACATCAAAGTGAATTAGTCAGACATAATATTTCCATTCTTTTTTCCCATATAAGTTATTACAAACTATAGAGTAGATTTTCCTGTGCTATATAGTAGGTTCTTGTCAATCATCTATTTTACACGATAGTGTGTATATGTTATTCCTCTCCTCCCAATTCTTCTGTCCCACCAACAGTTTCACTTATGGTAGCCATTAAATTGGTTTTGAAATATGTGAGTTTATTTATGCTTCTTAAATTAATTCTTTTGTATCATTTTTATTTGATTCTACATATGTGATACCATATGATATTTTTATTTCTCTGCCTGACTTACTCGGTATGATAATCTCTAAGTCCATCCATGTTGCTGCAATGACATTATTACATTCTTTTATATGGCTGAGTAATACTCCATTGTATATACATGCCACACCTTCCCAATATTCCATTTTTGTTTCTTCCAGGTCTCTATCTATCCAACCAAATCATTAATAAACATTGCTTCAGTCGATACAGTCTACACTTCAGGCCATCCAAAGTAGACAGGACAATATGTGTTTAAAATTCTGCCTAGTGGGAGGTTATACTTCATTGCTGTCTTCAAGGTTCATTTCTTTGGAGAAGTGTTCACTTTCAGGTGATATGATCATATTGTCTAGAACCATCTACAAAACATGGAAAGTTTTCATTCTTTCCCTTAGTCCTTGGATCATAAAAAACTTGTCATGAAACCAGAAATTAGGATTGAGAGAGAGGAAACACTGACGTAGGAGTTGGTTACAAATAAATCTGAGCCTCCTGCTTAGAAAATTTAATTGTACCTTTGAGATCTGCCTGATACCAGGCTTTTTTATATACTATTTCTTGACAATATATTGCTTTTGCTCATGCCCAGCCTTCAGTCTGATAGATCAGAAAACTATGTGATTGAAGGCTCAGACTTCATGGTCACTTGCTATTCCAAAGCTAGCACTGTCTTTCTTAATGCCAAGTAGCAAGTCAGAAGCTGCTTCTCAAAGGAAAGTAACTACCTGCTATTTATGTATTTTCTCAAAAATTATTGTGGTTTTTTTTTTTTTTTTTACAGCATTTCTTCTATTGGTTCTTGCTTGGCTCTCCGCACAACATTACGACATTTTTTTTTTTTTTTTGTCACTCCTGTGGCATACGGAAATTACCTGGCCATGGATTGCACCAGTGCCACAGCAGAGACCCAAGCTGTTGCAGTGACAATGCCAGATCCTTAACCCACTGTGACACAAGGGATTTCCTATAATTTGAGTATGATTAGATCTCCTGGATTATGAGGCCCACAAGGAAAAGCAGATTTCACTGGAGCCTGAACTTGCTTCAGAGTATTATTTCATTCAGAAGAAAAAAACTGATAGGTAATTTGGAAAGGTTAAACTAGAATACAGTTTATGTTGTTTTTAAATTCCAAACATCATGCCTCTTTGTGTTTGCATGGTAGATGGTGTGAAATAACAGCAACTTGTGCTTAAACCAGATGAATATATCTTGTTCTGCAGATCACTGAACCTCCAGAATTTTCACTGAGTTAATAAGTTCATGAAATTTTGTAAAGTTTATCTGTTACTCTCTAGCTCATGAATGTCTTACTAAGCCATTTAAATTCTCTACTACCTCCACCTCATCCTGTCTAATCAGAATAATATCAATTTATGGAAACAAGGAGATGTCAAGAAAACTTTTTGCAGACTATGTCAGGGCAGAGAGCAGGCAAGTAGAACTATCTCTTAGGTATAAACATGAGGATGCACCATTGCCTGATAGAAAAGGAAAACTTTTCTAGTGGTCCACTTACCTAGTGGTCCCTGTAATTTTTCTGTATGAAGAAAAATGAATATGCCAGATCAATATTTGCAAACCAAGTCCAAAGGACTGGATTGATTTGTTTCAGTAAAAATACCATATCCGTATTATTCACTTCAAACAGAGCCCCCAAAGTTATTCTCCACCATCAACCCAATTTTGTACAAGCCAAACAGTCAAGTTAAATGAGGATGTGATAAGTTCAGTGTTTTATTGGGGGGTTTGGGGTTTTTTTTTTTTTTGGCATCTTTACGATATTTTATAAGAGTACAAATCTTTGCATTTCCTTCAGAGATGTAATATTCTTTCTAGCTTAGCTTTGAGTAAGAAGGGACAGGCCCAGGAACTTTCACGGTGGTCTTTGCCTATGGGTCACAAGTAGGGATTCTGCCAGTTCCCAGGTATACCTATTTCAATTACGTATTCAAGAATGCCTGTGAATTAAAGCTAGCTAAGATTCTAGCTTTCTTCTAACAACCATTAGCTTTTGCTTTGACCAGTGAACCACAGTGGCACATTAGATGGAATAAAATTGCCTAGATAGTACTGGCTTCAAGAGAGCCATGAGGTCTGTTGCTATGGGATAGAGAAACTTTCCAGAAGGCATGAACTTCTAATCCATGAAACTTGGTACTGCAATGAAGAGTACAGGCCCCTACATACCAATCACCTGGCCACCATGTTGAACCCCGAACACACTTAAAAAAAAGTGGTATCTTCCTCTTTCTCTGATCTTGCAGTGGCCTTCCAGTGCCCTCTATAGGTAAATTCTAATAGCAGGCTACCTAGCAAAGGAGAAATGTCCAGACGGTTCAGGATCATTAAGGCAGACAAGGCAATACATTAAAAGAAGTATACACCATGACCATGTAGGATTTATCCCAGAAATGCTAGAGTAGTTCAACTTATGAAAATCAGTCAATGAAATAAACCCATATTTACAGATTGAAAAAAAATCCACATGATCATCTCAATAGATGTAAAAAAAAGCATTTTACCAAATCCAATATTCTTTCATGATGAAAACATTCAACAAACTAGGAATAACATTGAACTTTTTTTCACCAGATAAATGAAATGAAAATATTACTAACATTATTCTTAACAATGATAAATTAAGTTTTCCTCTTAAGATTGGTGAAAAGACAAGGACTTCTGCTTTCAACACTTCTAGCCCATTTTATACTAAAAGTTCTAGCCAGGGCAATTAGGCAAATAAAAGAAATAAAAACATCCAGATAGAAAAGGAAGGAAAGTGGAAAGACCGTGCCTATTTACACTTTATATGATCCATGATCATTTATACAGAGAAAACCTTAAAGAATTCTCTGTTCCTCTCTCTCTCTCTCTCTCTCTCTCTCTCTCTCTCTCTCTCTCTCTCCCTCTCTCTATTGCACGCACACACACACATACACACAAATTAAGGCTAATAAATGAGTACAGCAATTTTCAGGACACAAGGTCAGTATCCAAAATTTAATTGTATTTCCACACAATCTCAATTAAAAACCTGAAAATGAAATTAAGAAAACAATTCTATTTATAATAGCATCAAACACAATAAAAATTTGGACTTACGTTGTGGCTCAGTGGTAACAAACCAGACTAGCATCCATTAGGATGCAGATTTGATCTCTGGCCCCGCTCACTGGGTTAGGGATCCAAGATTCGGAGTTGCTGTGAGCTGAATTGTAGGTCGCAGATGCAAATCAGATCCCACGTTGCTGTGACTGTGGCTTAGGAAGGCAGCTGTAGCTCTGATTCCATCCCTAGACGGGGAACTTCCATATGCCGTGGGTATGACCATAAAAAATAAATAAACAAATAAAAACTTGGAGAAGAATTACCAAGTACAAAATTTGTACACCGAAAACTATAAAAAATTGTAGGAAGAAATTAAAGAAGGCATAAATAAATGAACTGACATTCAGTGTTTCTGGATGGAAGACAATATTGTATGTTGACAGTATTCTTCAAATTGATCTATAGATTCATTGCAAACACCTATCAAAATCAAAATCCCATTTCCTTTTTTTTTGGAGAAATGAGCAAATTGATATTAAAATGAGTATGGAATTGCAAGGAACACTGGGCAGCCAAAACACTCTTGAAAAAGGGAAACAAAAACAAAGACTCAACGCTTTGATTTCAAAACTTACCACAATGCTGCAATAATAAAAATTGTTATGATTCTAACATAGGATAGATATATCTTTCAATGGAATAGAAATGAGAGTCTAGAAATAAACTCATACCTTTATGTTTCATTGATTTTCAAGGAAGATGCTAAGATCATTCAATGAGGAAAGAATATTCTTTTCAGCAAATCGTGAAGAAAAATCTAGTATCCACATGCAAAAGTATGGATTTGGATTTCTACCTAACAGTATATACAAAAATTAACTCAAGATGAAACAAAGACTTAAATTTAATAGGTAAAACTGTGAAACTCTTAGATGGAAATATAAATGTAAGTCTTCAGGACCTTGGATTAGTCAATGATCTTTAAAGATAAGACCAAGAGCACAAGCAACAAGAGACAAAATAGATAAATTACACTTCATCAAAATTTAAAATTTTGTACATTTAAAGACACTACCAGTAAAGTGAAAAGACAACTCAGAGACTGAAACAAAATATTTGTGAATCATATACCTTATGTGTTTATATTGAAACATATAAAGAATTCTTACAACTTAACAAAAGATCCAATGAAAAAGCAAGCAATGACTGAATAAATATTTTTGCAAGGAAGGTATATAAATGACCCATAGGAACACGAAAAAATGCTCATCATTAGACATCAGGGAAAATTCAAATCAAAACCATAAGGAGATTTCAATTTACCTTCAGTAGGATTGCTATGGTTTTTTTTTTTTTTTTTAAGGCAAATAGCGAGTGTTGGTCAAGATGTGTAAAAACTGAAACCCTCATACATTGATGACTGGAACTCAGTTATATTTGCATAGATCTTCTTTTCCTTAATCTCTTATCTCATATGTTCTGTTCTGTATTTTTGCATTCTTTTAAATACTTGCATTCATTCTGGATATTTTCTTCTGACTCTTCACCCAATTCAAAATTCTCTCTTTATCTCTATCAAATATATTTTGAAACTCATTTTTGACTTCTTGATTTCAATTTCTGGATCTTTCAGTCATAGAAATTCCACTTGGTTTACTATAATAGTTACTAGTTATGTATCAATTATGCCTTTTATTTCTTTGAATGTATTAAGCATAAGGTTTCGGGTTTGTTTAAAGGTCAATTTACATTTGATTCTGGTGTACAACCTGTGCATCAGCAAATCTAAATCACTTTAATCCAGTATGAGCTGGAGTTGATTCAGTGCTATAATTCAGACCCAGTGAAGGCTGGTCTACTTTAATTGAATTCTTACTCCTAACTTGCATTGTTTTAGGGGGGTGGTTTCCAACTCTAACTTGGTATATTACCAGGCTCTATTTTTTGGTAGGCCCCAAATCACAAAATCTGCCCCTTTAGGTCTTTGAATTTGTTGACAAATTTGCTTTTCTTCTCAGATTCTCAGCCTCTTCTTCAGAAATACTTTAACTCTTCTTAGGGAAAAGTGTCTAGTAATTCTGGGGTAATTACACTGGGTTTCCATCTTTTTTCAGATCTTGGCCCTGCAATTTTCACTATTGACAGAAGACAGATAAATGTAGTTAAAGGTATAGATATTCAGAAATTTATATCTGAACTTGCTGATTGTGCTCTCAGTAGAAGTGTTGATCAAAATTACCTAGCTTGTCAAGTACCAGTAATAAAAATCCATTACAGTGATAATTCTTAACAGGTTCAAACTGTCCATGGCAGCAATGATACTTGAAAAAGAAAAAAAATTAAATGATTTTATTTTTGATATATAATTAACATGCTTGGAATTATTATTTGAAAGCTTGAGGATTAATGCTAGACACTTTTACTGTATTACACTTTTTTGGGGAAATTTATGCCTCTAAATATTTTCTTCAAAGATTGATTTGGATGGATAGATTGGACATTTTTGGGGAAGTGAATTTGGTAAAGAAATACATATAGTTTAAATGCTTGATAAATTAGAAAAATAAATGGCAAGTATATGCTACAGCAGAGTAAGGTAGATGGAGAATTTTCAATTCTGCAAGCTGGAAGTTGGTGTCTCTGAAAGTAGTCTTTAGATAGTTTGAAAATTAAGGTCAAAATAATAGAAACTATAAATTATTTTCAAAAATTTGTCATAAATTTAAGATTCTTACATAATTTTACTTTAAACTTATTTTTTAACAATTGATAAGAAATTAATATTTGTATTTGCTTTAATGTTTTATTAATTAAATATGACTATGTCACTATTTGAATTGTCAGAATATATATTTGCCCCTTATCATTAAAGGAGGAAAAACATTAATATTTTATTACAGGCCTAGATATTCTCAAAGAGTAATGATTAAGCAGATATATTTTATCAATTTCCTATTTACAATTCAATTTTTCTTTTTTAAAACTATTAATTCAAGACAGAAAATGAACATAAAAGCCAGACATTATTCCAAAATTCAAATAAGGAGCTTGATGGAATTCACTATCAGCTCTTTATTTCTGTGTTAACAAGAAGAGGACTACATGTTAGCTGAAAAGATAGTACACTAAGTTAGACACTGCAGTAATTGTCTCCTTCGGGCATTTGTCTGTCAAATAAGGAAGTATCTAATGAATATGGAATTACTCTGTATTGGAGAGAAAGGCTGCTCAAGAAATACACTGCATTATGTCACTGTTAAAATTAATTACTTTAAGCATTTCATAAGTTCAAAAATAGTTTTTTAATCAACAGATGTATCATTCTGAAATGCCTCTAGTCATCCTAAAATAAAATTTTCAATCTAGATTATGACTTAAATCCAAAGAAAATAATTACATGCAAACAGAGTTCAAGTTAGAAAGTAATGCCACAAATAAGAATTTTATTAATGTAATTGCGGGGTTTCTTAGCAAAATAATCCAGTTGGTGTTAGGAAAGGCTAGCAATTCCCAAAGAGTCAGTGTGTTTCTTACATGATCTTTGAACATAGCACGTTACTTTCCCACTTAATCCAAACCCATATTGTGAAAGTATGCCTTTTACTCCCTTACTATACATTTCTCTTCAGTTCATTAAATCCAGGTTTCAGTTAATTTCTATTAGAGGAGAGCCTTTTCCAACAAATTTTAGAGAAATTATATGCACATTTTATTTAAAGTATGGTGGGGTCAGGGAGCAGTTTTGCCTTTAGATTAGACTCAATAATATGCAATAAAGCAGGGTAGATGTAGAGGTAAAATGACAGGATGTGTGTTATTTGCTTTAAAAAACTCATGCAAGCTACAAGTTAAAATAATGTCTCCCTCTGTTAGTGTGAGCAGTAAGTGAACAAAAATGTATGTGGTGAGGAGGGAATCTGGGGGTGCTGATAATATTTCATTAATTTTATCTGGGTGCTGGTTATATGAGTGTGTTCAGTTTGAGAACATTCATTTTGTCATAAATTTACAATGTGCATTTTTGGCCTGCATCTAACAGTTCCATGAAGACCTAAAAAAAGGAAAAATAAATAAGATAGGCTATATAAATGTATAGTAAATATTGATATTTATTGAAATTGGATGGCAGTTGCAGCATTATTCACAAAATATGAAAACAAATAAAATGCCCATCAAGAGATGTTTGGATAAAAAAAAGTGGTGTGTGTGTGTGTGTGTGTGTATGTATTTATTTATATAATATTCATATATATATATATATATATATATATATATATATATATATGAATATATAAAATGTTTTAAAGAAGCAGACCCTGCCATTTACAACAACCTGGATGGAGCCAGAGGGCATTATGCTAAGTGAAATAAGCCAGACACAGAAAGAAAAAAAATGTATATCTTCACTTATATGTGGAATAAAAAAGTCAAATCCATAGCAGTAGAGAGTGGAACTGTGGTCAGCAGACAGTGGCGACAACGGCCAGGGAAACAGAGAGATGTTTGTTAAAGAGTACAAAACTGTAGTTATATAGGATGAATAAATCTAGAGAGTTAACATTACGGCGTGATGTCTATAGCTAATAATACTGTGTTGAAAACTGGAAGTTTGCTAAGAAAGTAGATTCTAGGTGCTTTCATCACACACAAAAAATGGTAACTATGTGAGGAGGTGATATGTTAGTTTGACGGCAATAATTATTTTACCACTTCTGTGTATATCAAATAATCGTACTTTAAGTATATGAAATTACTATTTTCAAACAGGGTAAAAGAAAAAAGACTAAGAAAGTAAGTTGAATGACAGGCTATGTGGGGATTTATGTTCCACATTTAGGTTTCTGAAGTATTTTTAAATTTTAAAAATCAAAAGATTTTTTAAATGAAGTAAAATGACACAAGGCAGATAGCTGATTCAGCATCCGCTGTTGACTTTCTGACATGAAACTTTTAAATAGAAAACTAACGCTATTATAATTGAGTAAAACGGTGGCTTGGAACCAATATTTTGATGAAATATTTGATTGGCTAGAATCAGTTTCTAAAAATTACCACTTGCACTATCTGCACTGGTTGATTCCTCCCCCTAATATTTACTTGTTATCACATATACCTCTGGGACTTTCCTGCTTTCTTCAAGGCTGTTTCCCCCCAAAACAGAGCCAGGTCCTGGGAAGAACTAGTTTAGGACATGGAGGTCAGAAGGGAGGAGATAAAGGATATGTTAATGAGAGGACAGGGCTGTGGGCAACTGGGCTTCGGACTTGCTGCCAACATGCAGAGAGAATTTTCCAAAGAAGGAATGAGGAATCCGAGGAACTTGCCTACAAACGAATGTCCCTTACTGTTGAAAGTTTGCTTCTGCAGCATTAACTCCCCCACATTTCTGGCTTTCTCCTTCACCTACTATGTTTCTACAGCTAGAAAAAGCCCTCATGCTAAAGTGTTGTGAGATGGGAAGTCATTCATTTGTTCCATGAATTCTTCATTAAAAACACAAATCCAGGTTGGGCCAAGAGAATAAGGCCAAAGCCTTATGCAAATACTATAATTAAGACTTTGGGGAGTTCCTGTTGTGGCTCAATAGAAACAAATCTGACTAGTATTCATGAGGACGCAGGTTCAATCCCTGGCCTTGCTCAGTGGGTTAAGGATCCGGCATTGCCATGAGCTGTGGTGTAGGTCGCAGAGGCAGTTGCGATCTGGTGTTGCTGTGGCTGTGGCTTAGACCAGAGGGTGCTACAGCTCAGATTTGACCCCCTAGCCTGAGAACCTCCATATGCTGCAGGTGTGGCCCTAAAAAGGCCAAAAAAAAAAAAAAAGTTTGTGGTTATGATTCTTTTACTTTCATATGAAGTTGATAATAAATGAAATAGGGATGCACAATATATTGAGTACAGGGATGTTGTATGCCTTCATGGTTCTGAGAGTTTTCTCCAAGATTTTGAAACCAGAATTATCCTCCTTTCAAAACTGATGACGTGTGTTGAATCCATCTCAGTTTCATTTCTGTTGCACTAGAGTTAGACTTGTATTATAAAAGATTTATTCTATGAGTCCATCATTCTCTTTACAGTTCTCTCGTAAAAAATAAGGACAATTTAACAGAATTCAAAATAACTTAAAGAATAAAAACCAAGGAAAGTTCTTTACCAAGTAACAATATGAAGAATGATACCATTTATTCTGGGTTGCCTACAGAGTAGAAGTAGAGAGAATAACCTAATTTGAAATAGAACATGTAATATGATAACCCCCATTTAAATAACATTTGGCTAATAGATCACTAATGCAGCCTCTCTATTGAAAAAAATGTGGAAAAAGACAAAAAATAGATAAATAAAATAGACACCTAACCTTAGGCTAGAATCTGAGCATTACTGACATACTTATAATGCCAAGAGAAGTAGTTTGGGGTGCGGGGAAGAAAGGAAGAAACCCACTCCGGATTTAGTGCTTGACTAAATTCAAGAGATTTTCTGAAAAGAAAATTAAGGAAGATGCTTTGTATATTCCCCAGCTACATGGCACATTTCAGATGCAATTTTTTTCAGAGAAAGCACCACAATACACACAGTCTGGAAAGTATAATCACTACAGCTGAACACTAAGAGGGGGCAGGTATAACAAACCTTGTTGCAGTATGCCATGAATTATAATCTTTACCTACTATCTTGGTTTAGAATCAGAAAAATCAGATTATTCAAGTAGTGGAAAAATACCTTGAAGTTATAGAGAACTGCATGACCTGTTCGTTGTTAAGGCTACAGCAGTCCACCCTCCACTTTGACTTTTAGAAAAGAATTTCACCATTGCTCAAGTAGAAAGAGAGCCAAGTCTAAGACAATCCATATTTACTGTTAACAGAAATTAAATCCTAATAAATCTCTCTTTAAAAAGAAAAAATAGGCAGGATTGGGCTAATTAAAAATATCCTGCAGCCAAAGAGAAAGGGAATGGCATGAAGAAGAGCACATCTGACAACAATTTATTGAAAAATTCTAAATAAAACTATTAGTAAGTCCATAATTTTGTCAAAGCTATAATACATTCTTATAGAAATATACATAAAGATATTTCAACGTAAGACTTCTGTGCCTGTTTCCTCCTCCATAAACTGAATAATGATAAATTCTGCCTCATATGGTGATTTCAAAGATTGAATGTATTAATAAGTTTAAACAGATTAGGAGTTCCCTTCTTGGCTCAGTGATTAACGAATCCGACTAAGAACGATGAGGTTGCGGGTTCGATCCCTGGCCTTGCTCAGTGGGTTAAGGATCTGGCGTTGCCGTGAGCTGTGGTGTAGGTTGCAGATGCGGCTCGGATCCCGCATTGCTGTGGCTGTGGCGAAGGCCGGCAGCTACAGCTCCTGTTAGACCCCTAGCCAGGGAACTCCATATGCCGCAGGTGCGGCTCTATATAAAGGCAAAAAGACCAAAAAAAAAAAAAAAGTTTAAATGGATTAGATATTTTGTTATATAATTTCTCAGCAAATATCAACTGTTCATTGTAACATTAATAGCAATAAAATTGATTAAATACATCAAAACTCATCAAAGTATTGAATCAGATAGATGTGTATTTAAGCCTATGCCAATTTTGGAAAAAAGAATAGATATATTTATATGTATAACTGATTCACTTTGTTGTACACCTGAAACAAATGCAACCTTATAAATCCACTATACTCCAGTAAAACTAGGGGGAAAAAAAGCCTGTGTCAGGAGTTCTCATGTGGTGCAGCATGTTAAGGATCCCACATTGTCACTGCAGGGTCTCCCCTGCTAGGGGTCAAATCCAGTTGTGGGTTTGACCCCTAGCAGGAAATACCACATGCTGTGGGTGCGGCCAAAAAAAAAGGAAAAAAAGGTCTATGTCTGCCAATGAATTTAATCTCTCTACAGCTCAGCTTTTCTCAGATGCAAATTCATAAAGATATTATTCTTCTAGCTTTATTATGATGAGTAAACAATATAATAGCATGTTGCCTAGTACATTATAAATTTCCATGGCACTTAACATTGTCATTTATGATGGTTAATTTTAAGTGTCATTTGATTGGACTAAAATACTTTGCTAAATCCCTGGTAGTTACCAAGGTAGCTGGTAAGACATTATTTCTGTATGTGTCTCTGAAGATGTTTCTGAGTCAGATTAATACTTGAATGGGTAGATTTGGTTAAAAAAAAAAAGAGAGAGAGAGAAATTGCTCTCCCCAATGCAAGTGGACTTCATCCAATCCACTGAGGGCCTGAAGGGAACAAAAAGGCAGAGGAAGGAGAAATTTGCTCTCTTCGCATGAGCTGGGACATCTACCTTATCTAGCCCTTCAATGTCAGCTTCTCTGGTTCTAGAGCTTTAGGCCTGGGACTGATACCAGGATGTATACCACCAAGTCCCCTGGTTTTCAGGTCTTCAGACTTGGACTGAATTATACCACTGACTTTCCTGGTTCTCCAGTTTGTAGGCAGCAGGTCGTGGAACTCTCTGCCTTCCAAATCTCATGAGCCAGTTCCTATAATAAGTAGTTTTTGTATATACATTTGTATGCATACACAAATGTACATTTGTGTATGTATGCTATCTATCAGATCTTATAAATATATCCTATTTGTTCTTCTTCTGGAGAACCCTAATACATCATTACAATAAACCTAGGTTTAAAATAATCACAAAGTGATTACAATTGATGCCCAAAAGGCATTTGGTTAAATTCATTAGCCATGTAGATTGGGTGAGTTAGGTGAGAGAAAAACAACATAGACAACCAGAAATAACAACACAAACAAACCTTTCATTATTCTAGGGATTATATATCCATTTGAAATCCATACTCAATGTCATCCTGAACGGTGAAACACAGGAGGCATTCCAATTAAGAACTGAAATATGTTATCACTAACATTTTTCAGTTTTATAACAGAAGCTCCTGTCAATGGAATCTCACAAAAAGGGAGAAGTGGAGACTCATTACTACTGGGAAGAAATAATCAAAATCATCCTTATTAGCAGATTATATGATTGTCTCCCTAACTGATAACTGGAAGACAATCAAAGAAAAAGAAAAGTAGACCTAATAAGCAATTTCAGCTGGTCTTCAGATGAGTATACAAAAATTAAATAATTCTCCTACATATGAACAATAACCAAGTAGAAATGTAATTTTTTAATTAATCATACACAGTAATAAAGTACAATTTTACAAAAGTGTGCAAGACATACACTTAGACTACAAAATAATTATTATGAACTTGAAAAAGTCTAAATGAATTCTGAAACAATCCATGTTGCTAGGTGTATGTAAATTTATTTTTTGAACCACAAAACTGTAAGTTTCGTATGGTCGTTGACCAGATAGATTTATTCATAGCCATACAGTCTGCAGACTATACTACAGGCTGTTTTCTCTCCTCTCTCTCCATCTCATCTCTCTCTCTCTCTCTGTCTCAGTCTCTCTCTCTACATTTCCCTCGAGTTGTCAAGGGGCTTCACACTGAGTATCAAAACCTCACTTTACACTGACCAGGTAGTGTTCTTCATGAGTTGGTCCCTAACTGCTTCTCAGAAAGGCTTCTTCCTATTCCTTCAATACATTAAGCTCAAAAATCCCCGTGTTTTCCTTTTTTTGTAGATCTCTCTTCTTTAATACAGTGGGCCTTTTTTTCCCCACAGTTCTATATCAAAAATCACTTTCTTAATGATATTATCCAATCTAATCCCCAATCTTTCATAGTCTAGCACAACTCTGTTGTGTGTATTTTTTAAAAAGTACTTGCTGTAATCCAAAATTTTCCTTATTGCTTGTTTGCTTGTTTATTTATTGTTCATTATGTGTCTCGTCCCATTAGAATGTAAGCTTTTGAAACAAACCAAATGCCCAACAAAGGGAGTTCAGTTAAATGATTATTTTAAATGCACACGTTGGGATGCTATTCAATCTTTGAAAGTGTTGCTGGAGACGATCACTTACTGCCATGACAAGATGTCACTCTATATTGAATAAAAAAATGGAATACAAAATAGGTTAAAAAAAGAAGTATGTCATTCAAAATATATTTTTAACAGGCCTAACCAAGAGATTTACTCACTTGGGGCAAGAGAGGGTACATGATCTTTATCTTAACATAGAGGGTTTGCTTTTTTTAAGTAACACTTCGGCATGTCAAATGCCAGACATTTGTACTTGATATGATACTCAAAACATTAAGGAGTTATGGAATAAATTTAATACAGTCAGGCCACATTTTTAAAAAATAAAATAATAAGAGAATAAAATAGAATGGAATAGAGAACACATCCAAATACATTACATGTGCTAAAAGTAATACTTTATGAGAAAAAATGCATTGTGTGTGTGTGTACACTGAGTTGTGATATGAAATGCCTTTGTTATTGTGAGTCAATTTTAAAAAGATAGCAAGAAAAGAAAGTTTAAAAACTGTTTCTCTAAGTGAGTTTTATTTAAGGCAGGTAGATGGGAAGAAGAGGTAAATTCTCCTCTTCTGGCCACAGGAGAGTAAGAAAAAGAAAAGGAAGAGAAGTGGGAGGGTTCCCCCCTTCCCCAGGCTTTTGTGAAATAGAGGGTATTCATCAGAGAGATGCAGGGGACCACTGAGGATGGAGCCTTGCACCTGGATTCTTCTCCTGGACATCCCAGGCTCCCCATCCTTTTCTGGGAAGACTGCGTGAGAGCTGGCTTGGGAATAGAAGTCCTTTAAGTTTTCCTGGTCCTTTCTGGTTCCCTAAGAAAGGAAATGATTGCCTTTAACAAACATCATTCAATTTAACTTTCACAAGATTCTTCCAAGTGAGTAATATATTTTACAGGCGTGGAAAGGCACACGTTACTAAGGTTATGTGGTTTGCCCAAGCTAGGAAAATGTGATTCCATGATGATTAGAAGAAAACTTCCTATAGGCAAGGACTTAGGATAGAAGGTCCAGGGGTTTCAGCCAAATAGCCTTTGTGTAGACTATTGCCCCAGGGACCCGTGTGAACTCCTCTGTTAGTTCTCTAGTGCTGCTGTGACAAAATACTGAAAACTGGATGGTTTATAACAAGAGAAATGTATTTTCTTATATTTCCAGAGGCTAGAGGTATGAAATCAAGGTGTCAGCTGGGCTATGCTCTCTCTGATGCTGGGGGAGATCCATTCCTGCCTTTCTCTTAGCTCCTTGGCGTTGCTTAACTTGTAGCTGCATCTCTCCATTCTCTGCCTCTGTGGTCACGTGCTGTTCTCCCCTGTGCCTATCTGCTTCTGTGCCTCTCCTTTGTCTAAGGACAGCAGTTGTATCCGCTTAAAGCTCCTCGCCCCCCCAATTATGCCTTCATCTTTTTTTTTCTTTTTAAGTCCACAGCTGCAGAATGTGGAAGTTCTCCGAAGGCTAGGGGTCGAATTGGAGCTGTAGCCGTGACCAATGCCACAGCCACAGCAATGCCAGATCCGAGCCATGTCTGAGACCTACACCACAGCTTGATTCAGTGCCAGATCCTTAACCCACCGAGTGGGGTCAGGGTTGAACCCACATCCTCATGGGGACTAGTTGGGGTCTTAACCCACTGAGCCTCAGCGGGAACTCCACGACCTCATTTTAACTAATAACATCTGCCATGACTCTGTTCCCAAACAAAGTCATGTTCAGATATTCTGAGAAGGACATGCACTTGTAGGGACATTATCCAATGCAGTATGGCTCTTCTCTTCCCTCATCTGTTTAGTATTCTCCCTATTAACCTTCATCAGAGGACTTAATCACACTGTTTGCTTGACTGGTATTATTTTCCTGCCAGTTTGGTGGAACCCTGGGTATCTGCCTCTCCAAACTCCTAATTATCTCCTACCTACAGGTTTTTCCTTCCTCCTTCCCCTGCCGGCTCCTCTCCCCAAGCCCTGCATTCCTTTGGATCTGCTTCTGAACTTTGAACTTCTAAATGATGTTTTACCTTCCTGGGTCACCCCGAGTAGGCAGGACTTGGTCCTACACTCTTGATAACTTATTTATAGAGGACCAGGCCATGCAGCTCTAACCAGTATTTTGAAATATCATCCTATATTCAATTTGCTTCTGATTCCCTGTAATTCTTGCTAGGGTTCTATATTTATTGAAGTTGAGCATCTCTTCAGGAAAAGGGCAGAAACTGGGGAAAAAGAAGTGTCAGATGTTGAGAGGAAAAATAAATGGTTTTGAGGGAACTCCTAGACCCATGCTCTAAATTATTAAGCTCTAGATTGGAGGATTCAGATCACAGCAGCTTTTCTTTTTTCTTTTTTTTTTTGTCTTTTTGCCTTTATGTAGAGCCGCACCCGTGGCATATGGAGGTTCCCAGGCTAGGAGTCTAACAGGAGCTGTAGCTGCCGGCCTTCGCCACAGTCACAGCCACAGCCACAGCAACGCCGGATCCGAGCCGCATCTGCGAACTACACCACAGCTCACGGCAATGCCGGATCCTTAACCTGCCTGAGCAAGGCCAGGGATCGAACCTGCAACCTCATGGTTCTTAGTCGGATTTGTTAACCACTGAGCCACGAAGGGAACTCCGACAGCAGCTTTTCTATAAACCAGAGAGTAGGGAGAATGTGAGACTGAAATGAGTTCTCTTTTCCCTTTAGAAGGAAGGCAAGCAGCCCTCTGCCCTGGTGTGGAGCTTGTAGAGGAGGACAGTAGAGGAACATAGGGGGAACTTGAGAGAGAGATGAAGGAAAGAGAGAAGCAGAGCTGGAAAATAAGGATGTACGCATCCCTGAGGAACTCCCTGTCTTCTTGTGTTCACATAGTGAGCAGCTTATTTATACTTTAACTTCCTTATTTATACTTTAAGAATTCCAGAATTCCATTGTATAGAAAGCTTGTTGTTAGAATCTTGCCTTAAACCTCGGATGAAAATGCTTCATAGAATGCAAATTAGGACTTCTAAAAAGAAGAGGAAACATTAACGGTATATTCAGGTAAAGGCAGAATGAAGAATAGTGCCATTTGGTTTGCTAATGTGAGCCCTGTGAGGAGATCTTGTCTTTCCTGGTGGCTCCAGAGGATCATGGGAAGGTGTGTTCATGCCTAGAGTTCTGGGAGAAGCCTGAGGTTGGAATGAGGTGGGAGCTGAGTCCTTACGACTGGAAGCCCATAAGAGAAGATGAGAGCACTGGGTGCAGCAGGGTAAGTGGCAGAAACCCAAGATCAGGTGGAGGATAGCAAACCTGAATGGAAGAAGACACCTCTCCCTATTAACAGGACAAAACATCGACCAACCACTAGTGGGTAAGGACAAGAAGAGCATATGAGAGAAACCCTGGGAAAGAGAATAACTACATGAGAAGCTAAGTTTCAAACCAAGAAGAGACTGTTCTTCCTTGAGTTTTTCCAAATAGCTTGCTGATATGAGTAGCTTGTTTGCAAGTGAAGTTTAATTACAGAGAATGTTAAAAGTTGATATCATATCATATTATACTATACATAATGTGATATTATATTTTCTGTTATAATTTTAGTGTTGTAATGACAAATTTTGAATACATTATCTGATTATGACCATCATTTGCTTTCCTTTATTTCCTATTACATGCATATCTGTAAATTACTCCAACATAGAATCTTGGTAGAAAATGTTATACAGCTCTCTTGTAGTCCTTGATATCTGTGGCTTAATCAAATCAATCCTTTGTCAAAAACAGTGAGTTTCTTTATAGCTCTACCACAGATTTTATAATCCAATGTTGATCTTTAATCTCATCTACTGGTGACCTAGATGTGTAAGCATTGCTTCATACTAATCTGTTTTTAAAAGATAGTAGGCCAAGCAAAGTGATAAGCAGAAACTTTTCTGAGTTAGAGTTTAAGCTGTTGAGTTCTCCAAGGATATATCTAGGGATGTAGCAGTTTTCAAAAATAATCTTGAAGCAGAATTATACTCTCAAATTTTCAAGTTTTCAGCTCTTCCTAAGTCCTGAAATGCTAAACCATTACAGATAAACAGTGGAAAGATTTCAGAGTTCAATGTGACTGGACAGAAATGGGACAGATGAACTTTGAATGGAAGCTAGTGAAGTAATGCTTTTAGAGAAAAACACTTCATCATCTTTATAAAACTAAAGGTTCCGTGGTGTCAGCTAAACTCAAAATGGAGATCCTTCCAGTTATTAGCCCTATGTACAGACATTCTCCAATACTAAGAAAAATATTAACATTAATAATAGTAATGATAATAATGTATTGCTTAAGCCAGGTGCTGAGCTCTGTAATGTTCATGCATTACTTTATATAAAACTCTTAATAACCTCTTTTCATTTTATGGGATACAGGAAATGTCAAGGTCACATTGACGTCAGAAATTCAAGCTCAAGGCAATCTGTTGTCAGAGCTCAGACATTTACCTACTATGTTACATAGTCCTGTCCTGAACATCTGCTCTGGAACAAGTCAGCATTGAGCTTGTTCCCAAAATAGTATCAGAATTATGATAATAGTGCAAGGGAGGCATGCTAGAAGAAGAATAAATCTAGGTAGGGCAAGGCAACTGACATCACCGGGACTACTGTATAGGAGGGTAGACTTTTAAAAATAATTATGAGTTCAAGGTACAAACTGTATAGAAAATACGAATTCGTCACAAAACCTAGAAGCCTGGAATTAGGGACTAGCATGTCTGCCTTCAAAGAAGGAGGAACTGTGAGAAAGTAAGAGAGAATGCTCTTTACCAAATAAGTAAATACTCAGAAAGTGTTTTTTTTTTTTTTTTCTTGGCTATATCCACAGCTTGCGAAGTTCCCAGGGCAGGGATCAAACCCAGACCACAGTTTTAACCAGAGTCACAGCAGTGACAGTGCTGGATACTTAACTGGCTGAGCCACAAAGGAACTCCTCAGAAATCTATTTTTGAGATGAAGATTGAGTATCAAGACTACCAAGGTCATTGCGTCATGTTTTTTGTCTCTGCCTCTACTTTCCTATTTGTCAGATACTCTTCACTGGCAGTCACAGTATCTCTGAGACCTTAGCCCCACCATCTGGTAACAAATTATCTTGGCATTCTTTCAAAGTAGTATCCATATATTCAGCTTCTCCTGGGCACCTCTTTTTATTTTTATTTTGACCCTGGATTTGCTACTTTCAGGGTTATTCTCTGTGCACATTGCTGCTTCCTCAAGCCGTGCATCTTTCCTTAACTTCTCTCAGTCTTAAGAAGAGGATTTAATGTGCTTCCTTATTTCTAATTTTAGCAGTTACCTACTCTCATTGCCCTTTTTGTTCTTAGTAAAGCCCTGTTGAGGGATGACCGTTTCCTAAAATGAAATCTTTGTCTCCTCTTTAACACCAGTATCTGGGTACTGCTTTTTATAAACAACTGCCCCCACCCTGCCTCCTGCAAATGACCAGCACGTGGAATCCCCAATGCTATGCCCAGCCTCTCTAATAAGAAATCATATCTATCATCTGAAGCAGCTGATGCTCTGTGATGCTGCTTAGACTTCCAAACTTGCACGCTGGCAGCTATTAACATGTAGGATGAAATTAAACTAGGTGAATAGGTATTTGGCTAGAGAAAACTTAGCAAGACAGAAGATTTTGTGCCCTACAGAAATGGTTCCAATTTAGTTAATCAAACTTGAGATAACTAGGTTAGTTTTAAAGAGATCTGGTCCATGGACCACAGGTCGAAGGGGTGATGGGTTCGTGGTCTTGGGTACATGTCTGGGCCATAGAACAGTGAAGCTTGCCTTAACTGATTTTGGAAGTATCAGAAGCAGATTTGGACTCAGGATAAAAGGACCAGGTCAGGGATCCAGCTATTCAGCCAACTCAGGTATAATTCAGGGTGGCTTATATTCCCCATAAGCTGTGAAATGAGACAGGAATATGTGACCGAGAAGAACAGAGAAAGCATGGGAAGTATGGAACAGCAGGTCAAGGCGCACAGTTCCCTGGAGATTACTATATACCACAGATATAATGCTTTTTACGTTTTTGTTTGGTTTTATAAACTAGAAAGTGGTTAGTGTGTCTAGGAGTCAGTATGATTCAAAGGGCCACAAGGGAGTAGCCATAAATAATACACAAGACCTCATATTTGCTTTGTGGAAGAAGGCTAGATTGGAAAGAAACTGATATCATTGTCACTGAGATTCTGACTTTGCCGACTCAGCTGTATCTCCAGAGTTACTAGTTTTTCTCACTTCTGTTCCACTACCTTGGGTGGATTTTGTGCCAAGTCGTGACTTCCTCCATGACATCACCGCTCTCGTGCCACCTAGGTTGGAATATTCTCCTCATACTGGAGAACAAAGATAGAAATTTAAAATGAAATTATAGTCAATAAAGCTCGAATGGGTTATTAAGGTAATTAGGGCTGTCTGGAGGAGAGCCCCTAAATTTTTATGGCCTTGTCATCACAAATGATAAAGTGTCCATTGCTGCTCCTGTTAGAGACAGAGGAGCACACTTGAGTGGGCCCCGGCATTTACACAAAGTCAGATTCCTTTGAGTTTTGTACTTTGAGTTGCATATTCATTATGCAAATTCCAAGAAGCTGTTGATCTTTAAAGTTATCTATACCGTCCCTGTAGGAAATGGCACTAACTGGGTCACCCAGAGTGTCCTGGTTCTGATTTCATTACAGGCTTTGCACCTGACTTCCAGAGCATCTCCTCATCTCTCTGATAAACCATCTTCCTGCCTGTTCTTAAGACTCAGCTCAGGCTCACCACCTGGAGGCCTTCAATAGATAGTGCTAAGGTGAGGCTAGATACATCATGCCTATTTGATTAGGGCAGCCTAAAAATGTGGAACTGCAAGAAAAAAAAAAAGAAAACCAGACAAAAAATCCTGATTGAATTGGCCGATATTTCTCTAAGTCGTCTGGCCAGTATTTTCATAGGAGGAAAAAAAAAGCATATTAGACTCTGCACAATTTTTATTCTTACTGTCATAGAACCCAATTAATGGTTGCATGTAAAACCTGCCACTGTGTGCCCTGGGATTTTCTTTATATAGAACATTTAAGGTGTAAATAGAAGTATTGATGCATGTGTTGACCGACACACCCTGTCCACTAGATTGTGTGTTTCCTAAAGGTAGGGATTCTGTCCTATGTATCTTTGAATATTCAATATCCAGGGTAAGACCTGGCCCAGAGTAGATACACCTGGCTGTTTCCTCAATTGAAGTAAATTGTAAAATGACTAGGCTCTCTAAATTCTCTATGTGTCCAGATATGTCAGGAATGCTGAGTGTTCCATGGGTGCTTGGTCCCTACCTTGGCAGAAGTGTGCATTACATGGAAAAGAAAGGCCCTGAGTTCCTCAAGCTTGTGTTCTAATCTCAAAGGTAAAGAAAAGTAATCCCTGTTAGGGCTAATCGCTTAATCTGGGTTCCTCAGTGTTAAAGTGACACACTGAATTTTGTTCCTCAGTGTTAAAGTGACACACTGAATTTTGGGGATAATAAAATATTTCAATCTCCAGTCCTGAGATTACTGAAAGAGCCTATGATTCCATAAATAAAAGTTAAAGAAAATGACTGTACAAATACACAGGTGAAGTACTCTTTCAGAACATGAGTGCCTAAAATCCAGAAGTTCCTCCTGGACCAGACACAGTCTGAGCTTCTGAGCTGCCATCTGAGGGAGGCACTGCACTTTACTGCCCCTTAAAGCTCCTGTGCTGCAGTATGCAGGAATTACCTACTTTTAAAAGATCGCACTCAGGAAGCATAAAACATCCGCCGCCCCCCCCCAAGCAGACCAGAGAGTGAGCTTCACTCATTCTCCTTCAGAAATGCCACACATTGAGTTTTGCCTCTAGAGTGATACTTAATTCCATCTCTGTGACAGTGGCATCTCATAAAGAAGGAGTCCTCAACACTCTGAGGCTTCCTGTGGGAGATTTTCAACATTGATCTCTCTCACCTTGTGAACCCAGAGGGAAAGTAATAGATCACATCCCATAAAAATAATAGACATAATTCATTTAAGTGAGGAGAAGGACCTTGGCGGAAACAATGGGGCTATTCATTTTCTAGTGCTGGGAGTCCATCCCTCCCCGCCTCGCACCCCTGCTCCCGCCCCTCCCAGCCCTAGTACAGGGAGACCCACCTGCAGTGTGTTTTACTGGTCTATTATGGGAGCAGATAAATGAATAGTATGCTCCAGATTTTCCGTGGCAATTACATTTGTAACACATGTATAAATGCACGTTTTTAAAGCTATTTTAATCACTTCCCCTACCCATATGTTGTTTGAAGAGTGAATAATATATTCCTCAAAGTGGATTGCAAACGGGAAGCACTAATTATCGTGGCTACAGAAACACATCACAAACCACTACTCTACTCCCAGTTTTCCCCTGTTAATTTTTGGTGAAATATTTCTATATTAGTTCCAGTGTAAATTACAGATGCTTTGCATTTTCTAATCCTTTCGTAGCTATGAATTTCCTTAGCTCCTCAAACATCAGAGCTGGATCTGCCCCAATGAGAGACTCCGTCCTTCACAAAAGGGAAAAGATTTTCAAAGCGGTGAACTTTAGTAGAAGACCTTGCATGTTAAATATACTAAGTTCTGAACTCTTAGTGTTTTTCTCCTAGAGCCTTTATTGCTCTGATGACCATATTTCCATTTAAAAGCTCAGAAATGCGGAAGAAACAGAGTTGTTTCCAAGTGCTATGGCCTGTTCTACCCTTTAGTCAAGCAGAACGGATCCTGGGAGACCTCGGGCGGCGGGGAGGACGTAGTGTGTTCCGTAATTACCCTGGGTCTAAGGTGGTAGCTGGCCCTTCCGCGTGGAAATGCAAAGAGCTGCATCAGAAAAGACTACCTGCGGCCGCGGCCGCGGAACTCCGAGTGGTTGGGGGCGGGGGGCTCGTCGGGGAAGGCTGGAGGCCGGATGCCGCCGGCCTCGCGGAGCCTCTCGGCATTGTCCATACTGATGAGCTCCTCGGCCGACACAGGAAGGCAGAGCTTAGGAGGAGCCGAGGCGGCAGAGGCGCGGAGGAAAGCGACTGAGCCGCGCACCCGGCTTTGACGTCGCTCGGCTGCGGCTAGCAGCTCGCGCTCTCAGCACGTAGCGCACAACGTGACCACACACAGCCTCCCTCTCCGACCGCCCGGCAGCCGGCTCTCGGCTTCGTCTTCCTCCTCTTCGCCTCCGCGGCGCTCACCCCCGCGCACACCCTGGCATTCCGGCCCGCGTCAAGCTCTCGGCGCTCCGCCGCCCACACTGGGCACCTCTGTTGCAACTGGGGCTCCAGCGGCGGCCACGCAGCCGCTGTCCTTCTCAGGCGGCCGCTCTCGGGTTCAACTCCGGATGCCAGCACTACGTTAGCCCAGGCGGGGAAACCCTTCCGCGGCTCTCTCCTCTAAACTCCCGCCTGTCCCGACCGCCCCCACCCCTCCACCTGGCGGGGGCAGCGCGGAAGCGAAGAGGACGCGTGGTGCTGGTGGGCAAGCGTAGACGTGTGTGCGATCCCCTCTCTGCTTCGCATTCTCCTCTCTTGCAAGTGGCGGTGCGTGGACTCTGCTTTCGACTTCCGGAATTGATGCGACCGGCCTGAGCCCCTTCTTCGCTGGCTGGGCGCAAAAGGCTATTTTGGAGAGCGGTGGTGGAGGTGGCGGCGGCGGCGGCAGCGGCCGCGGCGGCTGAGGCTGGTGCCGGGGAGAGCTCCAGACGCACACTCTGCACCCTGACGGTCCCTCTCTTCCTCCTTCCCCCTCCTCCCTTCCCTTCCTCCCCACCCCCGTCCCCCTAACCCCTCTCCTCCTCTTCCTCCTTCTCTTCCTCCTCTCCCCGCACGGCGATGCGAGCCTGTATCGTGTAACAGGATTGGCGTTGCAATGGCAACTGATGGAATGGGGGAAGGCAAGACAGCAGGGCTGGGGGCTCCGGACTGCGGGCTGGCGGGCCGCTGCCGCCGCTTGACGCTCCTCCGGGGACCTTCGCGAGTTACTTTGTAAAGACGAAAACAAGCGAGGAAGCCCCTGCTCGGTGCCCCGAGTCAGTGGCCACTTCCTGCACCTTGGCTGCTCGCGCCAGGCTCGCACCGCTCGGCACACCCGGCCCCTTGCCCGCACTCGCCGCCAGCCCAGCGCGCCGCCGCCGCCGCCGCCGCAGCTGCGGAGACTCGAGCCCGCTACCTTGAAGAACACTTCGCCTCTTGGCTCCCCTTCCCATCACGCCCCCTGCTCCTCCCCAGCGTCTGCGATTTTTCCAGGCGCCCGGTGTAAGTGCGGCGTGCCTGTGAGTCTGTGTCAGGGTATTGTGTTGTGCGAGAGTGTGGGGTGTGTGTGTGTGTGTGTGTGTGCGTGCGCGTGAGTGTGGGGTGTGCGGGGCTCCTGCGCTCAGCTCACGGCCGCCGCCGGGGAAGGACGGACGGACGGCGTTTACCTCTTCGGCGAGCGGTTTCCGGGCACCTCGGCTCGGCAGGGGCGCGAGTGGAGAGCGCCGTGCTGACCGCCGGCCTCCAGAAGGTCCCGCTGCGTCCCCCTTGGGCTGGATATGTTCATGTTCACGTGAAGATGGATTTGGTGTACGGTCTCGTGTGGCTGCTAACAGTCCTCCTGGAGAGGATCTCCGGCCAAGGAGTGTACGGTGAGTGGAATCGAGACGCTATCGTGACCTTGTGATTCTTAGGTAAGATAGGCTGGTGAACGAAAATGCACGACTCGCGCGGTTCCGGGGCCCCTCCCGGCGTGGCTTTTGATTTACACTTCATCACATTATTGCGAGCGGTAAGGAGGCAGCGAGCGCGCTGCGGATTGGGCTGCGAGCCTCTCCCCCAGCGCCTTGGCTCCGGCTCGGAGTTGGGTCGAGCTGGCAGCATCGCACTCGTGCGAATGAGTAGCTTTGCACTTGATTTATACCTCTGGGGATCCCAGCTCTAGCATCTTTGGTTTAATCCTGATTTGACTCCCTGCCTGTCGTGGTGTCGGTGCCGCGGTTTATCCCGAAGGGAAGCTTCGAATGTGACCCCAGTGAGCTCCCTATTCCTCTCCGCCCTCCACCCTCTGCCGCCTTCTTTCTCTCCTTTTCCTCCTTTTCCTCTTCACTATTATTGTTGTTGTTGTTATTATTTGGTTGGGAGTGGGGTGGGTGGGTGAATACCTCCTTGACTTGATTTTCCAGCTCAGGAAGTGGGTTGACAGTTCAGTTGCGTTCTTCACCAGCCGTTGCCATGAGCACTGACTTGGGGAGGGGAGAATAGCAAGAATCTTGGTGCTAGACACAATTAAGGGACGTGTTTATGTGAATGGATGAGCAAATGCATGAATGAACGGACGGCTAAGTCCGCGCGACTCGGCTCTGGGGCAGGACACCAGCTCACTGCAACAGGAACACAATCTCAGTTCTGTGGAAACCCCAGGACCGGATGGATTAGGGCTGAGAGAAGGTCGAGTTTGTTAATTTGGATGTTTTTAAGTCCTCAAGAGCAAATCCAGGTTCCTTCTTCTGTCAGCAGTTGGCACCCTTGGCTTTTGGGACTGAGGGATAAACTCAGCCCCTTCACCTGCAGACTCTGGCTGAAATATGCGTCTTCTCCTGGGACATTTGGCAGTGCCACAAAGGCAAAATAACTTTTGTGATCTCCAGGTATGGTGCAAAGGTTAGGAGAGCAGCCCTCTAGGGGATAGCAGGCTAAGACTCACCACTAGCTCCCAGCCTAGAGCCCGTATTCAGAAAATGTGTGCTGGCAATTTGGCCTACTGCCTTTGGATTTCTCTGGGGGTTTGGACCCCAGGCTGCTTGGCATGAGTGTCTGTGGAAGTCCAGACCCTGGAAGTGACTTCCTGGTGGGCGAGGATGTGCTCAGACTCTAGGAACGTGGCTCTTGCAGTGGGTGGGTGTTTGGGAATTGATGCTGGAGACTCGACCCAGGGTTTCCTCTCTCCATTGAGTTTCCTCCAGGGCTGAGCTGTGACAGAGGATGGTGGGGACAGGGTCCTAGGGGCCAGCCGTGGCCTCTGCTGCGCTTCCTCAGCACCTCCCCTCTCCTTTCTTCCTACTTCTCTCCTTGGCTCAGGCCAGGAAATCTTCATTTTCTCTCACCTCTAAGCCTCTTCATTTCCCTTCTCACTCCCCTTTTCTGAATGAAAGAGCTTGCTTGGTGGTGGTGGTGGGACTCCTCGGTTTCAACTGCTATGCTTATGGCAAGAGGTAGGCCCTTAGGCAGAGCTGGAATTCATTTAGTGCCTTTTTACATTCTGAGGAATTCGGTGTTCAGTAGTGGAATGGCTGGGATTCTAGGGACGAAGGAATGCTACAGATAATTTAGAGCCTTCTCAGTGAGCTGTTCCTTAGTAGGACAGAGTCTGAATATTGCTTGTCCAAGCCTTTCTCTCCCATTGGTTCAAATTAGCTCACATAAAATAAGTGTTTTTTTTTTTTTTTTTAATGTGTGTGTGTAGGAGGTAATGAGAAGTGAGAAAGATTGGGTGGCTTTGGGGGTGCACTGGAACTGTGTGGAGGTGGGCGATGTGCTGGAACTGTCTGGATGTGCAGGGTTCCATCTTTCTGTCCACTTTTTGTCATTCAGATTATCTGTCCTGGTGAGTCTTGTTGGGCAGTGGAAAAGTATAACATCTAGGAGTTAAGACAAGTAGGGAAAAATCACATCAAAACAATCCTGTGCCCATGCTGCTTAACAATAAAAGAGGAGGTATTTCTGCTACTGAACTGATCCTTGAGATGAAGGTGGTGGTCTTTTTTTTTTCTTTTTGATATTGATGTGGTTATTGTCACTTAGCTCATAATAGAATTGGCTTTGTGTGAAAATTAGCATCTCTAGTCGTTATAAATGTAATAGCTATTAGGTGGGTGGAAAAATATATTTATATTATTACTTTTCAAATGTGTCTTACAAAACACAGAAGTTAGATAATCAAAGTGGGAATCCCTAGCCTTCAGCAACAGCATCACCTGGGAACTTGTTAGGACTGTGGATTCTTGAGCCCCTCCCAGACTTTCTAAATCAGAAATTCAGAGTGTGGACTGCTATTCTGTGTTTGTCACCTCAGGTGATGATTCTGATGCATGTTAAAGTCTGAGAACCACTGATAACCACTTCAAAATTCATTACTTTGTGAATCATGACCTTTCTTAACCTGAAGTAGTTTTTATTTGTGACAGCATTTATGGGGAAGAGAAGAGTTTATTTTTATTTAGGTGTAAAATATGGATCAGCAGTAAAAAGGACATAGATGTAAGACTTGGTGTAAGACTCTAAAGTATGTTTTCAACATTTTACATGAAAAGCCTTGGAAATGATTAATTTAAAAAATCAGGGCAATCATAAACAGAGAGAGACTTTAAAGACCTAGATAGGAACTTTGCTGGCATAAAAGTCTATATTTCTGAATCCCTTTATTTTCTGTATTTGCAAGATGTAAAACCTTTCATGCTACACACAAAGTATTATTTATTAGTATTGTCTACTAGTAGCTAGGTTCAAGAGGAAATACATTATTTTATAGGTATTATATGCAAAATCACTTCATTGCAACCTAAAATTAATTATGTGATTTAGAAATAATATCATTATAATCTTTTTTCTTTGAGATAGCTAGGTAGCTCTTAAATCTTCTACTGCTAGCCCGGAAAATTCCGAGCATGAAATTCAGATTTTTTAAAAGTAGTAGAAAACATTTGTTTTAATGCCTAAAATATATTGCTCTGAGTTACTATAATCTTCTTCCTGTTGTTGATCAGATTGACATCATGTGCAATACTTAAGAATGAAAATTTCTGCTGTAGACATAGGACGTTATTGTCATTTATCTTCTAATATTACACAGCAGATTTACTGCACAGTAGCTGAGATTTGTGTATAAATGTGGCATTTGAGTAAAAGAGATTATCCTTTGATTTATATCTGCCTGTCTACCCTCCTCCAGTCATTCTGACATCATTAAAAAAACACTTTTTAAAAATGGCATTTTTCCCTGTAGGTAACTATATTTATGTAGTTTCCATTTTCTTGAGTTATATATTCTCCCTTCTTGAATTTTAAAAAATTATTTGTACTCAAACTTTTTCCTCAAAACAGTTTCAGAATTTTTAAGTTTTAATTTTATTTTTTACTATATTAAACATCATTGAAAACCAAAAAGTCATTAAAGTACAGTGAACTGCTATCCATTTTTTGCATTATTAATGTTGTTGCACTAAACTCGTTGCATTTAGTTTAGGATAACTGATTAAGCTTAGTACCAAGGGTCACAGTGGTTTAGTTTTAGACTACTGAAATACTTAGAGCTGAGTGGTCCAAAGTATTTTCCTAGTTTTGAAAGTTTTCTTTGTAAGTAACTCTGCGGATGTTTACCTGTGTTTTTGTAGAGAACCTGTTGATAATCACATGGTTTTGAGAATCATATCTCCTGTCAACTTCACAGTTGTCTTGCTTAAGAAGGAAAAACTACTCCATTGTCACACACTGTATTTTTACTTCTGACCTATTATACCCTTGATTTCCAGGGAGGCTAATAACATATGTAACTGCATTAGCACGGGACAGATCTCTGCTACAACTGAAAAACAAAGTAAGTCTATGTCTGGGTAGTTTTTAATGGGAGCCAAATCAACCAATGACTTGGTGTCCTAAACTAGTTAATGTACTGCCCATAGTACAGCTTGCAGGATGTGCTAGAAGCAATAAATAAATAAGCTTATTAAGATGAGTATGACATATTAGCAAGCTGTATTCTCTCAATTCACGTTATATAAATTAATCTCTTAAAATTTAAGAATGACATGCCAGGCAGGAGCTGACAGAAAAGACTCAATGGAATTGACAACAAGGGGATAAGATAGAGAGGAAGGATCTGGAAGAAATTTCAGACTATCATTGGGTTGAATGTAAATGTACAGATTGACCCATAAGGATGTTCTGCAAGGTCAGGTGCCATTACATCTAGACCCAGGATGTTGTCCTCCACACAGTAAAATTATCCCAAGGTGCACTGAATTATGACTTCTGTCTAGTTTGCATTTGAAGAAACGCTGTGACCAGATACTGCTTTTGACTGAACACATGTTTAGGGTGTTAGCCTGTGGGAAGTGAGGAGGAGAAGACTTTAATAAATGTTGGTAAACATGAGGAAACCTGAAGCTCTATCATATACAGTTAGCTCTAGTCTTCTCTCTTCCCACTCCTCACCTCACTGTCCCTATGTGCATGGGAGAACACACACCCACACACCCACACACACACCCTTAATCATCACCACCTTGGTCACCTTCACAAGGAAAATGGGCTGTCCTTTGTATCTTGGGATTATTTTTGTCTATTCAAGGTTGTCCTTACTGGTCATGTAACTGAAAATTCACAGGCCAAATAAGCAAATTATTGTTTTATACTGTGTTACTTGCTCATGTCTTATTTGTCCCTGGGGAAGACCCTAAGTAGGCTGTTAAGTATGTAAGATTGATTAGGTTGTACATCAAGCCTAAGGAATCATTTTCTAGAGAACAAATCAGGGAGAGGGCCAGGGTTCTGACATTTAGGAATTAGAGGTTAAAAGTTTAGAGGTGAATCAATTCTGGTGAATAGAT
This sequence comes from Catagonus wagneri, assembly GCA_004024745.2. Taxonomy (NCBI): domain Eukaryota; kingdom Metazoa; phylum Chordata; class Mammalia; order Artiodactyla; family Tayassuidae; genus Catagonus; species Catagonus wagneri. The sequence goes on from PVHT021183528.1 coordinate 1,878,455, forward strand.
GTCATGAAAGAAATTCAAGGAAGGTATTTTTCATGATCTTCATGATCTTGACTTTGCTTGTCTTTAGTACCTTTAATAATACTTGTCTTATTGATATTGTAAAATTATTTTAGTTTTTGTTTTGTAAGGTGAACCACCTTCAGCCTATTTTGAGAAACAGGATACAAGCAAAATTTTCTGAAAAAAACGTCCTCTATATTATTTTAAAACTTACTGTCCTAATGTGATTAGAGTAGGGCTCAGGGGGATGAAATTAATAGCATGAGCCTGTGGTTCAATTTACGTTTAAGACAGGAACTGTCATCTTAGGGTACTTTCCGACAATAGAGATAATTCATCACTCATGTTCTTCAGCTCGGTCCTCATGCTTTGGGAAAAGTCTTGGAAGAGCTGGGCTCAAGGCTTGCAACCCAGAAAGTCAAAGGCAGAGGGCCGGGTATGCCCGCCTAGTTCTGGAAATGAGCTCTAGGGCTGGTGCTCTTTAGCAGCTGCAGTGAACTAAGGGAATGTGCTATCAGTTCCCAGGTTAATGGGGGAAGATCTTCCTTTCCTTTTTGGCTATTTTGGAAGGACGAAGTATTATATTGAATGAGTTCCAAGTATGAATGTGGTGAATGTTTTTTAATTGTCATTAACTGAATAGTCCCTCAAAATGAAATTTCATTTCTTTGCTTCAGTGGCTGTCAATGCAAATATATTCCTTAGAGCAGACTGAATAAATGATTTCATTTAAAGAGCACTGTATGCTATTTTTATTTTCAAATCCAATTAATAAACTTTTGGCCCTGTAAAATCATAAAGTTGGAAGTAAGAAGAGACTTTACGATGGCATTTTAAATTAAATCATCTCACTAATTTATGACATAATGGCTTTACATTATGGTAGTCAGATGGTGGTCCCGTGCTGTTTGTGAGATTTGTTTACAGAAAGAAATTTCATAACTTTTTTTTTCCCCCGCATTCAGGCACATTCACTGGATGGGTATTTTTTGTCACCTTGTTAAAATCCCTCATCTCCATTATCGGGGAATGCACTTAGTTATTTTCCATTTTATACCAGTACAATTCCATATTTTTTCCCTTAACTATATCACCTTGAATTGATCCCAGGTAAGCTCTTTTATATTGGTTTCCTACTGCTTTTCCAGATACTATGCAATTTCTAATCTGTGTTTTAAAACACTTTATTTCCTTTCCTGTTGATGTACTTCATCAAATTCAGTAAGAAAGACAATTTCCATTTAATAATCTAAATCATATTCTCCCCAGGAATTTGCAATCATAGAAAAGAATTTCAATATTAGGAACTTTTTTTTGCTGTTACACATTTGCCAAAAATTTATCAGTTAAAAACATTATGGTAGGAGCAGAGGTATTAGAAATTATGTTGTTACTTATTCTTTCTGTCTTTTAGTATGCTACCTCTACTCTTTTGTCTAAAAAATAGGAGACACCAGTTTTTTGCTGTTCCCAGTCAAAACTTTACCAAGGACTGTTGTGTGGTTGGCAGATGGGGTCGGATATATGACATGTTACTGTATCTGCAAGCAGCATATTTCTTGTCCTGCTTTGTTGTAATGAGAATGGGAGGGGTAAAAATAATGGAGTGATTCTGTGGAAAGGGAAACATACATATCTGAAAGAGGAAGGACTGCTTCATAGCTTGGCTTCTCACAGCCCTAAAGGACAGGACAGAGGGCATTGAGATCTCAGAGAGGTGAGAAGGAAATCAGATGTTAGCCTGAAAAGGCCAGTAGAAAAATGTATCTGCCCTTTAAGTAATAGCAACACAACTAAATACTCTTTTTTTTCTGAAGTGAATAAAACTTTGTTCATGTGTGTCAAACAAAGGAAGAAAAAAAAAGGGTGTGTTGTTTGACTCACTGACATCTTCAGGTAGATTTTTCTGGTCTCCTGAAAGGAAACGATGAGGAATTCTTATATAGAGGCTATGGTCCCAGTGGACCAGATTATCTCACTTGCTACTTGATTGGCAGAAAGAGGCGCAGTTTAAACTTTGGGGCATTCTCTCTGTTATTTCTGATGGAGCTGAGAATTGGGTCCAGGTCTTCCCTTAGGTCCACTTTCTCCTAAAGAGGAAGAGGATTCCGTGAGTCTCCTGAGAAGGATAGAAAACTCTGAGGAAAGTATGCGACTTTTCAGAATTTGTGACCAGTAGGAATTGTACATAAGCTCTTGGCAGATTTTGGTAAGTTCTGGTAACTTCAGTTAACAAATTAATGTATAACTTCTATGGATTAAACATGTAGGTATGTAGTAAGGGCTATGAACTCAGAGTTTATGATGTGATTGAGGAAATGAAGCCAAATGGAAAAATAAACGAAATAAGACTATGAGAAATACACAGGTATTTGTGCCTAGACAAGAGTGAGCTTGAAGTTCCCGTTGTGGCTCAGTGGTTAATGAACCTGACTAGTATCCATGAGGATGCAGGTCCAATCCCTGGCCTCACTCAGTGGGTTAGGGATCCCACATTGACATGAGTTGTGTTGTAGGTCGCAGATGCGGCTCGGATCCCGCATCGCTGTGGCTGTGGGGAAGGCCGGCAGCTCAGCTCCTGTTAGACCCCTAGTCTGGGAACCTCCATATGCCGTGGGTGCAGCCCTAGATAAGGCAAAAAGACAAAAAAAAAAAAAAAAAAAAGTGAGCTTGACAGCTCCCATGGTTGGAGAAAATTCAAAAAGCTGGTATAGCATGACTTGAGTCTTGAAAGTGGGTTGGTATAACATAAAGAGAGAGGAAAGGGCAGTGCTACAGCATGGAACCCAGCTGCAAGAATAGTGGGGCAGAAGGAAAAATAGCCCTGCAGTATGTGTCAGTATTAAACCTAACAACTGCTCCACAGTTTACTCCAGCTAAAAAGAAGGATCTCCTTTAATCTGTACCAATGTCCCTTCCCCCAAAGTCTATAAATCTATGAAATAAATTCTATTCTGCGATACTCTGGAACTTGCTCAGATAGCCACCAAGTTCCTAGGTTTGTGTGTGTTCCATGTGAAGCCACTTGACCTGCTCATCAGAAGATAAGATAGTTGTCTCTAAAGTTCCTATAGGATACTGAGCCCTTCCCAATTCCAGGCAAACTTGGGAAGCTTTGAAGCTACAAAGCAGCTCCTTTTGGAGTTGAAGTCAAAGACTTTTCAAAGCCTTTTTAGAGTGCCTACTACTTAGAAGCACTGGACTGTGGGTCCAGAATGACTTAAAACTGCATGTTGTTCTTTACAAATGTACAGCTACTGAGATGAATGCATTGCCCTTATGAAAAGAAAGGTATGTGCTTTCATCATTGTTTTGTGTATTATTGTGCAGGGCAGCGTGATGTGGTTGAATACTGTTGGGGAGTTTCAGCTTTTTTCTTGTTCACCTGCTGTTTCACTGCATGGCCACAGGCAAAAAAAAAAAAAGAAAAAAAAGAAAAAAAAAGTCTTAATCTCTCTAGCCCTTAATTTATCTTATAAACTTTTAAGAAAGTGGCCTGTTACATAGGGAAAATGTAAATAACAACAAGAATAAAAGAGTTTGTTTTCATTTTCATACCTGGAGTAGAGAGAGAGCGAACATAGTACTCTGTCTTCTTGAAAGAGTACATTCAGCTGGTCCAGCATTTGGGCTTCATAGAGGGAGTGCCATTGGGTTCTTAGAACAGAGTGAGGAGCTAGGAAGTGATAGAGAGCAAGTCCTTTTTTTTTTTTTTTTAAGATAATTCCCATCTGTCAGTCTAGCATAAAGTAACTCGTGCTATATTTTGAAACATGTATATATAATACTGATACATGCATGAAAATGCTATTTGATGCACATGTAGTTGGTATTGCTTCTTGGGCCAGTCTCCTCTCAATCCCCTGAAGCCTGAAGTTTCTGCTTTTGCTCCTTAATGGTGGGGGTGGGGGTAGGGGTGGGGGTGAGGAGCTGATAGTGCCCCCTCATTTAAGAGCTCCAGAGATTATTAGTGTCGCCCAAACCTTATGGTCAGAGTAGATTTATATATATATGTTCAAATATGTGTGTAAATCTTACTTTTCTGTCAAGGAGCCGGATTATTCTCAGTATCCTGCCATTTCAAGACTAATTGAAAAATAGCAGTATATAAAAATAATACATACAAATGGAAAAAAATAGGGGTTATATTTGTAAGAATACAAATGATTGATCATTTTAAAATTAAAAAGAGAAAACAAGAATAAGCCATTACATGGAACTATCACAAATTTACCATCTGTTTTGTTGAAAAGTGACCAAAATTGCTGTTTCCCACCTAGTCACCTAATCACTAAAAAAAATTTATGGAATTAACTGAAAAGGCTGAGACTTTATTCAACATTAAACTACAATAGCTACATGTGTAGGACAGCATTTTTATACATATGTATTTTAATTATCCTAGGTAAACAGTTTCTGTTTTTTGAGGATGAAGAGTGATTCTCTCAGAAATCCTATATCATATAACTAACTGTATGGGGGAAGTCCATTAGCCTAGTTTTCAGAATATCAGAATACCAGCTAGATATTGGTTGGAAATATTGGTACTTTTGTAACCAAAACCAAAAGTCATCTTTACTCAGGACTTTAAAACAAGACAACAGAGATAAATTTTCCCCATTACATGGAGTGAACAATATTGGTTTTGCTAAGCATGGCACCTTAAGCAAATACACATGGTAGACTTTATGATATGCACAGATTTAACTGATGTGTAGTTTTGGAGTTGTCAGTCTTATCTTGGTATTTCAGAGTTAGTGAAGTTATATAGTTATTCAAGAAGTTATTATATAGTTATATCAAGAAGTTGTATAGTTTTTGTTTTTATCCTGATTCTAACCCTGTTTCTTCTTTTTCGTGGCTTTCACTACACCGTAACTGTGATTTTTGCCTCATTCTTTTACTCACTTCACTTACATTTTTCTTTTTTTCTTTCTTTTTTTGTCTTTTGTCATTTTAGGGCCGCATCCTTGGCATGTGGAGGTTCCCAGGCTAGGGGTCTAATCAGAGCTACAGATGCCGGCGTATGCCAGAGCCACAGCAGCGTGGATCCAAGCCACGTCTGCAACCTACACCACAGCTCACGGCAACGCCAGAGCCTTAACCCACTGAGCGAGGCCAGGGATTGAACCTGCCACCTCATGGTTCCTAGTGGGATTCATTTCCACTGAGCCACAACGGGAACTCCGACACTTCACTTACATTTTTCATTTGGTTTGTGTTTCACACTGGACTGGACTGTCTGTACCCTTTCTTTGTAGAGAGCTGCTTTATGAATATGAAAGTTTTCAGTTTTAGTCCACAATTCGTCAAAACTCAGTCTTGGGCTAATTTTGTTCTTGTTTTTTCATGTGTAG
>PVHT021183528.1:1884811-2009739 GCA_004024745.2 Catagonus wagneri
TGCAGCAGTTTTACTCAGAGGCAGCTAGTTCTCTAATTATTTCCTTTGTTTCACTAACATCTCTCTAGCTGTGGAAGCAGGGGTTAAAAGTGGCCTTCTTCCTGCTCCCTGTGAGTTTGTCACTTACGTTGAACCCTCTTATCATTATATGATTTTGGTTGATATTCCAAAAAGCATTTAAGTTTTTAATTTTCTGTTATCATGGAAAGCTTACTCGTTAATTCTTTCACTCCCTAAGCTTTTGTGAAGAACTATTTTGAACTCTTTAGGTTTAATCAGAGTATAAAGATAATTATCTGTATACAAATTATACATTTATATTTGTATATGTGAACATATGTATGTACTCTAAAATATATATTCACATAAATTGTCTATTTAAGTATATATGCATGTCTGGATGTGTCTGTGATTTCATGGAGTGGGTTTTATGAAGTGGTAGCTGAACCTGAGACTAAGCTTGAGGAACTGGATGGCCTTCTAGCTTCCCTTGCAAAGCTGACCGATTCAGTGTTGAGAACAGGTAACCTGCTGAGTGCTCTAATCTCTCACCAAACATTCATTTTGTTTTTCAAAATCTTTTGTGATAATTCATTTTGGTATTTTTCACCAATTTGCAACATTACCTTCAGAAACTCACATTACTTCTTTTTACTTCCGTATTTTTGCAGTTGACAGAAAAGAAATGTTTCTTAGCTACTACATAACAGCAATGCATGTGCAGTTTATTTTACCTGCCTTACAATAATGTGTATACTTGAGGCTCAGTGTCACTTGCATAATCAGAAAACCACCCCTTTTGCCCTATTAGCCAGGTTTTTTATTGTGATCTATCTCCTTTTTAAGTGGAATTTTAGAGTATCAGGCATATCTGTCTTCATGTGTGGATTCTAAAATACATTTATAAACGAAGTTTAATTAACTTGGATTATCTGGCTTCTTTTTCCATGTCTCATTAAAAAATAGTCAAATATAGGAAAATGCTGATTTTCAAGTGCCTCCTACACACCACACCTTGTACTAGGAGTTTTACGTACAATATGCTATACTCTAATTTTTGAATGAGATAGATAAAAATTTGAAACTCATCACGTTTAAATAACTGCCATATAGTTATTGGTGACTGAACTGAAATTAAATACTAAGTATATATCAACATTTTGAATATATTCTTATATGTATTTTAAATTATGTTCATAAATGTGTATACTGCTATGATGAAATCATGCGTGTTACTTAGAACATGTTTTGCCATGTTTAGATATCTCAGCCTATGTATTTGAAATGTAAATTGGGCATTGAATTTTAGCTGTTTGCCTGAGAAATATAGGTAGCTAATGTCAGCACTTTATATCATAGTTTTCTCCTTTGGAAAAGGAAGATATGATTTATAATTTGGGTTTTTTTTTATTTCTTTTAGAATTGATATGCCCATACCGAGGGCTCTCTCTGATGTAATTTATTTTTGGACTAGTAGGATATTTTAAGCACATTCATAATTAGTGACCTGTAAAAAATGAAGACATGGTTCTACTAGATATTCTGCAGAAGTAGTTATATTCCTCCATGTAAAACAGGAAGCATGTGCTTATAAAAAGTAACCACTGTCAAGTGTACTACTTTATTTTCCCCCAGGCTGATTAACAATCATGGACCTTGGTAAGACTGATAGTTAAATGTGATATTTGGCCTGATTTTTGCCTTGAGTTCCCTCGGGGTGTTGCTTGGGCATTTTTTTGCATCCAGTTAATTGAGGAGACCATATCAGCGGGTTTCTTTTCTTAAAAATCTTGTGCTCAAGAGGACAGTTGATTGCAAGCTCTACCCTTCTCTTAGCTGCCAGGGAGTTCTTCAACCCTCAAAGCTTAGAAATTAGTGCAGTTTAGTGGTTTGTTTTAGGCTTTCAGCTACAGCATTTGCTACTATGAAAGTAATTTTTTTCCTATGCTTTTTGAATGCAGTTATTGTGTTATATAGTATAACCCTGTACCATTCTGGCTCTTGTGTGACTGATACAGAAACTGCTTCGATAGGAAACCATTTCAGGAGAGAACAGGAAAGGTATTATATTCAGCCGTAGTGCCGTGCATTTCTAAACAGCTGATGTTTTCTTTAACTGATAGCTCCCCCCACCCCAAATTTTCAGAGGCAGTTGAGGCTGTATAACTTTAACTCTTAATTCAGTCTGGCTGCAAACGCAGTGCCCCGAAATTCATTTTTACGTTCGTGTTTCACAATTGTGGATTCATTAATTCTGGATCATAACTGTGTTATTGTTGTGTTTTAAAGTTAGAGTTTTTTAATTTAAGAATATGGAAAAGCATTGATTTCATGAATATTTCTCTAAATAGATCTTCATCATACTTGAGCCAGATACTTGAAACCAGTGGGCTATGATTTTTTGCACACTGAAAATTCTGATAATATTGTTAAATGAATTGGGCCATCATGTATTTTGTAGCCTAAGGATCTCAAATTAAACTGCAAGCCTTGTAAAAGAAAAGAGTAAAAGATGAGTCAAATCAAAGTTCAGAAGAGTTTAATTATAGATTTTATGTTTTTACTACCTCACATATTTAATGCTGTATTTGGGAGTACTTTAAAAAATTGTGCATCCTGTTTTTATACATTTCTCTACCTATAATTTTTGTATTTTATGATACCTTAGATGCATACTTTATTTTAGATGAAGGTGGATAATGACTTAATGATTGAGGTATAAAATTATATATCTAAGATTTAAGTACATCTATATGTTATGGTTTATCAGTTGAATATTATAAATATGAACAGTATTAATTCAGTTGAATGTCCAAAAAAGCTGGAGTAGAAATTCTTAAACAAAAAAAGGAAATATTTTATGAACCTAAAAGTGCCATTTAAATATATTTAATTGTAATGAAAAGTAAAGTCTAGATACTTTTAAAGATTATTCTGAAATTGCTCTAAAAATCTTTTCTGGTGGCTTAACCATTGACTGCTTCTCATTCATTGTACATAACTGTCATCCTTCCAACAATTACTATGACATGGCAGAAGGTTTTTTTCATTATTAATGAAAAACTCAGCATTTCTACAGATATGAAAGGTTTGATAAAGCAAATAAATGAAAACTAGTAAAGCAAATTTCCAGTGCACTCTTTGTGCGCTGTGCTGGGGGAGTTGGATTTCATGTTGCATGTGAAGGCATAGGCGAGTTAGTATGGTCAAGGTATTAGCCTAAAAATAGGCAGAATAGCTGGAATACATTTACTGCTATTACAGGGAGTTAGTTGGGCCCAAGTCATGGGAATGAGTAGGATGGACCAAGGCCGAATGAGGTGTCTGTTTGTCAGGGACTGGCTTCCCAGACACCAGACACTGAGAGGCCAGTTGACAGGCAGGTGGTTTCTGAGGGAGTGCTCTTGGGAACAACACTGGGAAGAGAGGGAGGGAGCTGGAATTCAGCAGAGAGAGAAGTTTGCTGCAATTCTGTTGTAACAGGGTCCTGAACTTAGTGGATTGTGTACCCGGATGTTGGGGTGGACCTTCAGAGAGGCCCCAGATAGAGTATTCTTTCCGTCCCCTTTTCTTCCAGTCACCAGATGCAGGCTGTCCCTGGGGAGAGAGTAGCATATTTCTAGATGAAGTGGCTCCCTTGGCCTGAAGGAAAATCCTTGGAGGAACTCAACTGTCAGGTGGTAATAGTGGGAGTTGGGAGAATTACTGTCCTCATGCAGAAGGGGTTCTGGACAGTACATCACGTTTTCCAGACCTTCTCCTTTATGGTGTTCGTATTTGCTGCTTAGAAAAGTTTATCCCATGTGGGAACTGGTCCTCTAGGAGCAGGCCCCTTATCTTAGGGATGCAGACAAAAAAGTTTGTAAGATGGACGTCAGCCCCTGCTGCCGCACTTGATCTCAGAATATCTGATACTCATCATCTCTTTTTCTACCATCTTTTCTAAATTTCTCTTAACACTAGCCTGTAGCTCTGATGGGCTGGATGGTGAGCCTGGTGAAGTGACCCTGAAGTGCTTAGGATCCTTGTCCCCATGCCTTCTTTGGCTGCTTCCACAGGTGCTGCATTTGTCAGTTTGCTGTCAGATTCTGGAGAGAGTACTAACAGATACTTAAGTGGGTCCCCTGGGTGCCTGATGTCTACGCCCCTATCACATTGAGTTTAAGCTGTCTTGCCTTCTCTTAACAGTCAGGGTTAATTATCCCTGCCTGAAAGTGACTTTTTGCTTGCCTTCTTGTCTTTTGAATGAGGAACCAACAGTGGTTAGCTGGCAACTGTCATAGGAGTTGGAGACTCACTGTTTCCCCTGGGGCATATGTTATGCCTCTGGAAATGAGGACATCTTAACCACACAGGGTCTAGAATTATGGGGACTGGAAGCACAGAGACCCCAGGTGGGTCACTAGGAGAGAAGGTAAGTGGGGCTGTTAGACCTGTGCATTCTGTGTACTAGGGACACAGCTCCATATACTGCTCATTAATTTAGGGTTCGACTACCTCCTAGGAGTGTGGTACCTGATCTACTCAGGATATTAGCCCCAAGTTGCTGTATCACCTGCTTTTTCAGAAGACAGTTCTTCTGAAAGACCTATTTTTTTTAAGTCAGCGGATTTGGAGAAGTACATGATGTATGATCGTATACTCATTTCTGTACCTTTTTTTTCATCTTTAGTGCATCTCTTTGTTGAGGGCAATGTTATGAGGTATCCATTTGGATGGATTACATATTCTGAAAGCCCATGGATCTAGGTGCTTACTGAGGCTGTGTTGGAAGTAAAGATAAACCCATTCCCAGAGTGTGTGTCAATTCTAATCAAGATGGTGGTCTGCTCCTTCTTATCTGAATGGAGACCAGTGTAGTCAATTACACCAGATAGATGGCTGGTATCCTTGAGTAGTGTGAATAAGGGTCCTTCTTTATGGTAGGTTGGATATTTAGCAGCCACAGTAGCTAGATGAGCCTTGATGAGTGGGAGCCTGTGCTACTCATATATGCATGGTGTCTGTACTTTTCACTGTGGCTGCTTTCTTTTGCACCTATTGAACAGCAGTGAGGTGACTGATGGCAAGCTGACTGATGTCAGCCAGGTAAGTCATTCTGTCTACTTGGCTGTTTATTGCTTTACTCTAATTACTGTTGCTTTGTAAAAAGCAATCCCAACTTAGTGGTATAGAAGAGCCACTTTATTATGTTCACAGATTCTGTAGGCCAGGAATTCATGCCAGAGACATTCAGAATGACTTATTTTTGCCCCATAATTTCTGGACCCTTACCTGGGAACACTCGAAGACAGGATGACTTGATATCTAGGGACTGGAGTCATCTGGAGACATCTTCATTCTGGCCGAGAGCTGGACCTCAACTGGGTTGGCAGGTGGAATGCCTCTATGTGACCTCTCCATATAGGCTCTCACATCATTTGGACTTCATCACAGCGTGGTGGCTGAATTCTAAGAGCATGTGTCCCAAGAGGTTAGAATATCTCCTAGGATATTGCTTTGGAAGCCACAGGCATCAGTTCTGTGGTACTCTTGTTTGAGGTGGAGACAAATGTCCACCCAGGTTGAAAGGACTATGGATCCCACTACTTGATGGGGATAGTGCCAAGTTCACACTGGAAGAAGGATTTTGCAATTACAGAAATTGTTGCAGCCTTCTTTAGAAACTGCAATCTGCTGCATGGTTCTTTCATGGTGGATGTTCTCTTGGGGGCAATAACATGGTTTACAAAGATCTGTCTACTTTACGTCCGCTCTGGGCTTCCAGCCAACCAACCAGCCAGCCAAGCTGCTAAATAAATAGGTATACATTCTTCCTCAGCTGCCTCTCTTTCCACACAGCATATGATCCCTGGAGCTCTGCCCCTTGGGTGGGTCTACCCTCAGTGCTGACTTTGAAGGCATCCCCTAGTCGGACTTCTAGGCTAGTGTTGTGCCTTTTTAGTTTGTACCATGTATCAAGCCAGCCTACCTATGGACCATTCTTGCACTTGGTGGTTATAAGGGACTTGCCATCCAGTCATGCATGTGAGTTGGAGGTAATGAGCCGTCGCTCATTATCAAGAGTAGCTTTAGGTGTCTGGATCACCTCTGCATGTAGCTCGCTTATGCATTCTCTGTCTACTTGTACTCAGTCCCAGATATACCGTTTTCACCTAATAGTGGATTACTTTGGACCTGCTTGGTCTTGTTTAACTTGGCTAACAGAATCCAGCTTATAATGGACATTTTTAGCTACATGGTTTCATAATAGCCTATGGTCATGCACTCTGCCTAAACAAGACTCAGTGGTACATCATTAACTATTTTCAGTTGATCTATAATTCTCTGTTGCGAACGTCATGGATTTTCTTAAAAATCTTGGTTGTCTCCACTCTAATTCTCTTACTGAGGCTTGCCGTAAATCCTGCATGGTGTTTTTCTCCCACCAAAGATACTTCCGATATCATGGAGTTTGTGGGATAATATGGCAGAAGCTCAGTATTTCTTCAGTGCAACCTGGGCCTTCTGCAAAGCTTTTGACTTCCCTAAGTTCCACTCCAACCCAGCAAGCTTCTGTCACACATAATAAAGGGGTCAGAGCAGTATTCCTAGCATAGGATATGTTCACTCCTGAATTGAAAGAGGTATAATAGGGGATTGTGCATCCTTCTTATTGATGAACAATGTGAGATGCAATATTTTACCCTTTCATTATCAAGATTTGTTCTTATATTCTCAGGCCTTAAAGCCCTGCAACTTTCATTGATAAGGTATTTATTTTCCAGTCTCTGAGCAAATACGATTTTTTAAGGCTCCTAAAGTGTCTTGCCACTTTTTGCTTATCTGGCCCACTTAATAGGATGTTACTGATATAATGGGCCAATGTAATATTTTATATAATTCTCGGTAAGTTCAGGTCCTTTCAGACTCTATTATGGCAAAAAATGAAAAACTTATCCTAGTGTAATTTGCTATATCAGTTGCCAAGGATCATGACCTGAGCTTGTATCAGTCTGCTTTAGTGAAGGTACCACAACTAGCCAAGCAACTGCAGTTGGTGCTTCTATTTAAGTGAATTTCTAGTGGTCCACTCTCATCTTCCATCATCCATTTGGTTTCTGTATGGACCAGACTAGTGAATAAAATTAGAACGTAATGCCTCCTTTAGGATTTTAAGAGCAATACTACTGTCTTCCATTTCTCCAGTAAACAGTATTGATTGTGATTTGCTTATCTTGGTTTAGGTTTGGGATAATAAACATTTTAGAGAATCCCCATACCCTGGCTGCCACGCTATTGCTTCTTATTATTAGTTGTGCCAACATTGCTCCATATATGTTCAAGTGCCTCAAATGGGTCTCTGTTATTTGGAGATTCTATCATTCCACTGCTCTCAGGGTATCCAGTTCTGTAATGACATCGACTTTCAGTCCTGACCTCAACGATGTTAAGACCCTTCTCACTGGTGCAGGCATCATCAGTTGGTGAGTTTTCTGGCTTTAAATAGTATCTGTACTCAAGTTTTCCCACTCTCTTAACCTTTTAAAAATATTCTTTGTTAGTCACTCTGTGATGATAGTGTAGTGTTTGGTCTGGTTAATGCCATTTTCTAGAGAGCACACTGATAATGAAACCCCACTTCTCTCCCCCTAAATAACCAGTAGTCTTGGAAACATTTAAAACTACTCCATTGTCATACACTGTATTTCTACATCTGACCAAGAGTGTTGTTATGAACTAAACTGTGTGTCCCCAAATTCGTATGTAAAAGTCTTCACCCCCAGTGTGGCTGTATTTGGAGACTAGGTCTTTAAAAAGGTAACTCAAGTTAAATGAGGTTGTAAGACTGGCGCCCTCACCCAAGGGGACTGCTGTCCTTGTAAGAAGAGATACCAAGAAAAGGGCCACACAGAGATGTAGACACAGCAGGGAGAGAAGCCTCTGGAGAAAACAGTCCTACCAGCATCTTGAACTTGGATTTCCAGCTTCCAGAGCTATGAGAAAATAACTTTTTGTTGTTTAAGCTACTCCATCTGTGTAGTTTGTTGTGGCACCTCTGGCCAGCTAATACAGGGCTCAATCAAAGAGACTTAACTGCAATGGCACACATCTTCCCCTCTTGCTTGGAATAAAACTCACTCTGTATTTTTGTTTTCTTTTGCATTTCTGTGTCACTTAGTAAAGGGTGTCACTTGCAAGTCAAGTTTTCAAGGCTATCCTACCAGGATTATTGCTGCATTACCTGGGGTCCTCACTAAGGTGTTGTTAAACACTTTATCACAGGAAGGTACTCCCATGTCAAAAAACTCTCCCATATCCAGCTTTTTATCCTCTTCTATCATAATCCAGCACCTGCAAAATCCATTCCCCTATGTACTCTTCCTGCTTCTACTAGTATTTATTGGCTAAATCCACCTCCTTAAGAGCATGGTGCCTTTTCCTCCTTACCAGCCATTTTGATACATCCATGGCTGGGCTATGTTATAAGTAAACCCTAGTGATTGGATTGGCTACCCATAGGGGGTTTAGGGATCGATTCTAAGATATAAAAGTGTTGTCTTTCTGGACAGAGGTCTCTGCATCAGTGAACTCTCAGTGTTTCAACTTGGTGTAACACTTCCCTGTGGACTCAGCATCCTCGGACTCAGCCCTGAAGTGACTTCCTCTGCAGGCTCAGCACTTCCCCAGCCGGTTGGGACTTACTCCTAGTTGTTAGGCAGGGGGAGGACATGGTGGCAAATCCTGACCTCATGTCCTACTGCAGAGAGTTGTCATTTGAGTTGAGTTAAGGCAGAAGTGGGAAGCACCAGTCTCTAATGGGGAGGGATGTGCCACTTCTCTAGGCAGACATAGTCCAGGGAACCTGATTTTAAGACTGTTGTGTGTATCAAACCTGATGTTCATTTCCTGAATCTCCAGGGCTCCACAGCTTCCCAACTGGTCCCTTAATTTTGAAGTAGCAGAATTTTCAGATGAATTCATCTGTAACTTTGTAATTAAGTTCTGTACCTGATCCTCAGGATTTTTTTCTTTTTTTTACCTTCTGTTGGTAAGGAGGTGAGATGGTTTTCATTTACTGACAAGAAAACTCTCTCTGGCTTTCATGCTTCATCTTAAATTTATGGTTGTATTCATTTTCTATTGCTGTTGTAACAAAGTACCACACACTAAGTGGTTTAAAGCAATACAAATTCTCTTACAGATCTGCAGGTCAGAAGCCTGCCCTAGGTCTCAGTGAACTAAAATCTAGGGGTCAGCAGGACTGTGTTAATTTCTGGGGCTTTAAGGGAGAATCCATTTCCTTGTCCTTCCCAGCTTCTAGAGCTGGCCCATATATCTTGACTCCTAGACCATTTTTCCATCTCCAAAGCTAGTCACACAGATGTCCATAGTCACATCTCCCTCTGTTTACATTGGACCTACTCTGAAAATCCAGTGTATTCTTTCTATTTTAAAGTTGCCAATAGCAATCTTAATTTCATTTGGAACCTTAATTCCTCTTCGCCATGAAGCCTAATATAGTTCACAGTTTCTGGAGATTAGAACATGGACATCTTTAAGGAGGGGACAATTTTCTGCCACAGTAAATAAATTGATGGCAGCTTTCCATTGTTTTTCTCAAATGCATGGGAAGTCTCCAACAATAACCATCTAATTCTGCATTCCTTGTAGTTATCATTTACCCCAGCCTCTCAATACCTGAGACATTGCATATACCTTTCCTTGGTATATCATCATTTCAATTCACCTAGGTAAGAGTGGATAAAAATTACAAAAAGCTCAAGCAGTCTTCACCCTAGAGCCCAGCAAATCTCAGCAAAGAGATGTTGCTTCCACAGTATTCTTCTGATGAATGGATTCTATTGTCCTGGGAAATTTGTTACTGCTGTCCTGTGTTGTGTTCTAGAGAATTTTTTTTTTTTTTTTCATTTTAAAGGACCTTAACTGTGGCAGTTTCAGATCTTCTTGTGTTTATAATTTTTTTTCTTGTCCATCTAAGATCCTTATTAGATAGTAAGAATCTGGCAGGATAGCACTCATACCTACCAGGATTCCATGAATTGGTTGAACTTAAGGGGATGAAAATGGAGATTAGATGCTCTATCAGACAGTATCTTTCTCCTCAGCCTGCATGTGACTCAGACTTCTAGCTGCTCTCTGAGGTGTGGTAAATATTTTGGCCATTCATGCCAACTCTTTAGGGACTTTGAGATCCTGATTTCTGAGTCTGAGTTATAGTCCTTATTCATTTTTACTTTTTTGAAAAAATTAAGTGTTATATTTTCTTTCTACTACCAATTATCAGTTACTTCAGAAATATGTGTGTGTGTGTATGCATAATATTGGAAATATCTTTGCAATTTAAAAAATTAGTAAAGAATTATTAAGTACTTACCCAACTTCCATTTTCCGGTCTGCTGATATTTTACAGGACTTGTTTTCTCTCAGGAAATAATTATATAAACCTGAAACCATTTTAATGGCATCTTCCAAAGTTTTATATATATAAATATATATAAATTGCAACCTAATTCTATTTAAAACTGTATACATACTATAAATGTTAAATACATTGATATGTTCAGATGAAGGAAAGTTGCTTTGTGAGTTTTCTACCATTGGCGTTAGTTTTGTTTATGCAAAATTTAAGAATATCTCTTTGTCATTTGACACTTATATTGGTTGTTATGTGTAATGAAAGTTCAGGTTTCTCTGTGAATAATTTATTATGTTTATGTAGAACTTTTGTTCTCAGAAATAATAGATGAGCGCAATATTGGCCATACTTAAGTTTTCTGTAAATAACCTTCCTTCTTCAAAGGAATTTGAGATGTTCCAATAGTACTTTCTAATAAAGGAAAATAATATTTTCTAACAAAGAGGTCCATTTGATAGATGACCTCTTCTTAGAGGAAAAACCAGATATTAGAGATGCTCAGCGTTGTGTCCTTGTCCTTTTTTCCCCTCACTCTGTACTTTGTTGCCTTAGATATTTAACATACCATCCCTGTCTGATGACGTGGAGACTTATTCTCCATATCAGATCTTTGTTTTGAGCTCCAGAGCAATATAGGTAATTTCCTCTTTCAGGTTTCCACTGATTCCTCAAAGGCATTAAAATTAACATGTCAAAAGCTAGACTCTTGATCTTTGCCTAAATCTTTCTCCTCAGCTATCTATCTATCTCCTTTTCATAAAAGCTCACTCAAGTCTACACAGTTGTTCAAACCAACCACCTGGAAATCATACTTGACCCCTCCCTCTCTTTTATATCCCTTTAACCAGCTGTCGTTTTTATTGTGGATCAGGCCTGAAATAGGTCTCAGAGGTACTGCTGCCACAACCTTGGCCCATGCCCATTTTTATGTTTTATCTCAATAGATGTAGTCATTTCTTAACTGTTCTTCCCCTATTTTTATGAATGACCTCTCCACCTACTTCATACACCTCCATGCATATATCCACACATCAAGCCTGCATGATTTCTGATAACATAATCAGAGTATGTCACTTCTCTCTTTTAAAAATCATTCAGTAGTTTCCCATTCTTTTAGAGATGAATTTGAAACTCTGCTGCCACGCTTGCACATTTAAGATGTGGTTCTTACCTACTTCTGTAATTTCTTCTTAAATTGCTGCTTTCTTTAAACAGTTGTTTTTATCTCATCTCATAAGCCTACTAAGCTCTTTCCTGCTTCAGAGCATTGTACTTGCTTATTTTTTACTGTGAAATTTCCTACCGTGTGTTAGTCAGGGTTCTCTGGTGAAACAGAACTTGGTCAGAGACTTATTGTAAGAAATTGGCTTGTGTGATTATAGAAGCAGACAAGCTTCAAGATCTGTAGTTGGCAAGCTAGAGACCCAGGAGAATGGATGCTATATATTTCCAAAGGCCATTGGGCTTGAGACCCAGGAATAGCCAGTGCTTCCTTTTGTGTCCAAAGGGAGGAAAAAAATGATATTCCAGTTCGAAGGCAGTCAGGCAGGAGGAGTTCCCTCTTATTTGGGAAGGGTCAGCCTTTTTTTATTTAGGCCTTCAGCTGATCGGACAGGGCCCATCAACATTAGGGAGGGCCATCAGCTTTACTCAGTTTAGCAATTTAAATATTATAAGTTTATCCAAAAACATTTTCACAAAAACACATCCAAACATCTGGGCATACTGTGACCCAGTCAAGTTTACACATAAGATTAACCATCACATTCCCTTTCCCCATTACCAGTCCTTTCAGCCCAATTCATCCTGATTTTTCAATATTCAGATTAGAAATAGAGCAGCCCTCCATGATCACTCCCTTGATTTAACGTTAAGTCCACCATGAAGACTCTTATAGCTTCACATATTTTATCTTTGAATGCTTACCATGATTTATTTTTCTACATTTTTCTGTGAAACAATTTGATATAACTTTTTTCACTAAATTGGGTGACCCAGAAGTACAGAGACTGCTCCAGCCTAGTCACCATTTGTACGAGGAGCACTTCACAGTTTGTCTGACATAACAATTATTTTACTGGGGCTAGAGAATGAATGGATAGATCCATAAATGAACTCTTTTAAGTTTTTCATAGAAGTAGTCCTTAAAGTTTCAGGGTAACAGAGTAGGAAGGTTTTCCGGTGTCAAGTTACTATTTTATCCATCATCCCTTGAGAAAAAATTACCCCATATGTTTTTGGTGAAAATCCAAAGTTACTCTTAGTCACTATGACTATGGAAATAATGATTTTATTTCAGTGAGTATCAGACATTTTGCGTAATTAATTTTAGAAAGTTTCTATTGTATTGATATTTCCAAATAAGTAAGTGCTCTAGATATAAGACATGAGGTCAGAATACATAAATCATCATCATTGTTAACATGGTAGCTTTAGGTACAATTATTATTGATATAATTTCCAGTATATCATACGTGATATAATACGTGATCTTCCATTTCTGTTTGAATTCTAAAGAAGATATGTTTAAAGATGATTTAATGAAGAAGTTGAACTCATGAAAAGAAGTCAGAAAATTGAGTAGTTTATTTTAAGCAATCTTCACTCTGGTGAAAACTCTGAAGTGTATTCTGCTGAGAACATTGTGTGATTTTATTTATTTAGTC
The DNA here is from genome assembly GCA_004024745.2 of Catagonus wagneri. NCBI lineage: Eukaryota > Metazoa > Chordata > Mammalia > Artiodactyla > Tayassuidae > Catagonus > Catagonus wagneri. The sequence goes on from PVHT021183528.1 coordinate 1,897,898, forward strand.
TTGTTCTATCTAGAAATGCTTTCACTTTCCAGTTCTGGTCCCTTGTCTGCCACTGATCCTTTCCTGACTCCACCAGCTCACTCACATCTCATTCTGTAAAGCTAAGCCTTTTTTGCACTTGTATTTCAGTGCCTTACAGTTTCATACCTAATTGCTGTCTATTTGTCTTTGGTTATAATTGTTCATTGAGCAAATCATTGTTAGACATTATGTACATAGCGTGATACTTTCTAGACATTCAGAAAAACATTCAAACAATTATAAGAATGGTCTTTATCCTAAGATAACATATACTCTCATTGAGAAGACAAATTGATAATCATACCCATGATACTGTCATTTACTGAGAATGAGCCTTGTGTTAGAAACTTTATAGCTTAAATTTTCAAAATACTCCCTTATTGTTATCCCAAATTCATAGTAAGAAGCTGAGTCTCAGACTGTGTAATTTGTGAAAAGTTATGTAGCTAATAAGTGCCACAGCCCAGATTAGAAACTGCAAATGTCTAACTCCAAAAGCTGTATTCATGTCTGTTAACACTATAAAATAACACATCACGACATTGGCAGAGAATTGAAGGATTTGCATGAAACATAGTTTGAGTGTATGTACATGGATATTTGAGAGCACAATTTAAGCGGTAGTCATAGTTTATTGTTCTGTGAGCTTTTAGAAATGTGTTTTTTGAATCATAATTATAGTTGAATAGAAAATAAAATGGTGAAAAAGACCTTGTAATGTGTTTTGCCGATTCTGTGCTTCATTTCATTTTTAATGTTCCATAACTACTACTTTTTTTTTTTTGTCTTTTTGCCTTATCTAGGGATACACCTGCAGCATAAGGAGGTTCCCAGGCTAGGGGTCTAACAGGAGCTGTAGCCCCCGGCCTACACCACAGCCATAGCAACGCGGGATCTGAGCCGCGTCTGCAACCTACACCACAGCTCACAGCAACGCTGGATCCTTAACCCACTGAGCAAGGCCAGGGATCGAACCCGCAACCTCATGGTTCCTCTTCAGATTTGTTAACCACTGAGCCACGAAGGGAACTCCCATAACTTCTAAACAAGTTATAAAGCATATATAAAGATGTATTAAACATCTGTATTAAACAGATGTTTAATACATCTTTATAAAACATCTATGTTGTTTGTATTAAACATCTATGTTGTTTGTGATGCCACCCCAGTATTACTCTACTGCATATAATTGTATAAATCATCTGTATTAAACATCTATGTTGTTTGTGATGCCACCCCAGTATTACTCTACTGCATATAATTGCATAAATCAAGTGTCAGAATGGGTGCTATGACTACTTTTGTCCACCAAAGGAGATATTTTTGTATGCAGTATTTATTTATAAAAGCTTAAGGTTTGTTTCTTTAGTTATGTTTTACTCATTCAGGTTAAGAAATCTTAGGATAGCCAGTTCCTAAGCCAAATGGTGGGATAAATAACAGGATACGTTCACCCATCTATTATACAGATCCAAGTATTCAAATCTAAGTAGAGTGACTCAGAGGCATCAATTTCACACACTTTGCTACTTCTTCCAGGGTAAATGTTTCGACTGAAAATCTAGAAAGAAGTGAATATATGTATTCAGAAAACCAGTTGGTAATCTATCCTAGACGCATCTTTAGCCAAGTGAAAAAAATTATTGTGATATTGCGTGTTGTATATCTTGATATTTGGACATTGAGCATATATCAGAAATGAAAGTTTCTGTGTTGAAGGTGATAAAACTGAGGAAAGTTTGGAGTTCCTGCCTTGGTACAGCAGGTTAAGGATCTGGCATTGTCTCTTTGGCTGCTGGGGTTCAGTCCCTGGCCGGGTACACTGGGTTAAGGATCCAGCGTTGGCACAGCTGTGGTGTAAGTGACAGCTGTGGATTGAATTCGATCCCTGGCCCAGGAACTTCCATATGCCATGGGTATGGCAGAAAAAAGAAGACAAAAAACAAAAGCGAGGAAATTTTTCTTCTTTTTTATTGTATATTCATCTGTCTTGAAACAGTTGACAGTTAAATTTTGATTAGATCTTCTTTTGATCAGTTACAGACTTTGTTAATGCTGGAACTAGATTTAGGAGAATTTTAAAAAACCGTGTAATAATAAAACAACGTATCTACCTTGCATTAAGTTCTTGAAGGCAGTTTTTTTCTGTTTAGAATTTTCACTTATGGGAGAAAAGTATATTTAGAAACCCTTGCAGATAGAAAAGAGGCATAAGATAGTTCCTTGTAAGAGAGATGTAGCTCTGAAAGAAGTATAGCTATAAAAATTATGTGCAAAGGGAGATGCTGCTGCATTTATTTCCTATTATTGATATAACAAATTACTATAAACGTTGGCTTAAAGCAGCTCAAATTTGTTGTCTTATAATTCTGAAGTGGGTCTTAAGGGGCTAAAATCAGTGTTTTCACATGGCTACATTCATTCTGGAGGTTCTTGAGGAGAATCTCTTCCTTGCTTTTTTCCAGTCTCTAGAGGCTATGTGAGTTCTTTGGCCCATGGCCCCTTCTTCCATCTTCAAAGTATGCTTACTAGTTTTTTCAAATCTTTCTTCTACTCCGACACTCCTACCTAATTCTTATGAGGACCCTTGTGATTACATTGATCTCTTAAATTGGAAGATAATCCAGGGTAATCTTCACACCTCAGGGGCTTTAAATGCATATGCAAATTCCTGTTTGCTAGGTAAGGTAGTTTAATCACAGGTTTCAAGGATTAAGAGGTGGACATCTTTGGGTCAGAGTGGGTAATTCTACCGACCTCAGTCAGATTCTGCAATATAGATTCAATTATTGTTTTCATATAAAATATATCTTTATAATTCTTACGGATGTGTATAGATGTTCTAATAAAGTAATTTAAAATTAGCTGTGAGAAAACTCACCTGCTCAGCTCAGATCCACTGAATGACCTTTTAATGACTCATTTCCTCCTTTTCACTATGTAAATTATACGCAACAAAGAGAGTGCTTGGTAATGAACTTTTAGCAGTTACTGCATTAAAAAAAAAAGGAGACTCACTTAATCAGTTTCCCTCACAAATTTTTTTTCTATTTAAGTAAAGAAGAGTGGAGATACTAAATCATTCCTTTTTTATTTTATTTGGTTATCCCCAAGTTTCTTTTAGCAGAGAAAATGAAAAATAAACACATTTTTGTTATTCTAATTTTAAAAAGTTATTATATAAAGAAACTGCCTGTCAAATTATGAGTTCTTGATATTTTTATGTGCACAACAGAGCTTTTAACGCAAGATTAAGAACTTCCATCAGGTGTGTTAACTGTTGGTACCGCTCATTTCCCATATTTTGAATGATTGGTGATAAAAAAAAAGAAAGCTTTTGTTGCAACAACTAGGATGTTATTTCCTTGCATATTAAAGTACTTCTAAGAGATAAATTTTGAGGAATTATTGGCAAGAAATTGCCTTTTCATATTTACATTACTGCCTTCCATATAGCGAACCTGATGGGCTTAGAGAAATCAGTGATTTGCATATGCATGTCCAAAAATGGTGCATGTTAGTGATTTCTGCATCGTTTTTATAATGATTGACAAGAAGTATCAGAGATGCTAAAACAGTCTGCTTCTTAAATATCTTTTCAACTTTTCATAGACATTTTATTAAAGTGGTATAATGTAGTACTTTAAAATATTTTACTTTTTTTTCCTTTGCTTCGTGAACAGAATTTAAAATAAATGAACACACAGAATCCTTATTTATTTTTCTCTTTCTTTGAGTAGAATATGATTTCTTATCAGCATAGAGAAAGCGTATAGTCATTGTGCTTTATCTAGAATAATGATAATGAAAAACAAAAACTTACATAGTACTTAATATTTTCTAGGTAATAGTTTAAGTACTTTATATGTGTATATATATATATATATAAAACAACATGCACAATTTGTTATCCTCATTTTGTATATGAGGAAATGAGGCAAAGAAAGGTTGTATATGAGTTCCATAGCTAATAAATATTAGCTGGCTTTGAACCCAGTCTGTCTGTCTCAAGAGTCTGAACTCATAACAAAATAAATCATTATTGCCTTTTAAAAAATATTGTTAAGCAACAGTCTTGGTGTATAGGCAAATACTTCACTGCACATAGATATCTTCTGGAGGTTAACATTTTTTTCTCTAACAGAGGTTGGAGTATAGTATTTACATTGTTTATGTTTCATGTAGATAATTTAGGAGTTGTGGCCTTGAAGGCTCTAGGGCTTCTGTACAATATAGGTTTATGGACACAATTTTTTTTTTGAAAAGAATGATTTGAAGCTGTGTTTGCCTAAGCAATGGGTGTGAGGCTGAGAAAATTTTTATTTTTCGTTTATTTAATTAACACACATTTTAAAGCTAAATTGTAGTTGATTTACAATGTTGTGCCAATTTCTGCTGTACTGCTAAGTGACTCAGTTATACATATACACATTCTTTTTCTCGTATTATCTTCCATAATGTTCTATCACAAGAGACTGGATATAGTTCCCTATGCTATGTAGTAGGACCTCCTTGCTTATCCATTCTAAATGTAATAGTTTGCATATACTAAGTCCAAACTCCCTGACCATCCCACCTCTCTTCCCTCCCCCTTGGCAACCACAAGTCTGTTCTCTATGTCTGTGAGTCTGTTTCTGTTCTGTAGATAGGTTCGTTTGTGCTATATTTTAGATTCCATATATAAGTGATATAATGTGGTATTTGTCTTTCTCTTTCTGACTTACTTCACTTAGTTTGAGAATCTCTATTTGCATCCATGTTGCTGCAAATGCTATTATTTCATTCTTTTTTATGGCTGAGTGGTATTCCATTGTATATATGTACCACATCTTCTTAATCCATTCATCTGTCGGTGGACATTTAGGGTTTTTCTGTCTTGGCTATTGTGAATAGTGCTGCTATGAACATATGGGTGCATATATCTTTTTCAACGAAAGTTTTGTCCAAATATTTGACCAGGAGTGGGATTACTAGATCATATGGTAGTTCTATATTAATTTCCTGAGAAACTGCCAGACTGTTTTCCATAGCGGTTGTACCAATTTACATTCTCACTAATGGTGTTGGAGGGTTCCCTTTTCTCCACACCCTCTCCAGCGTTTATTTGTAGACTTATTAATGATAGCCATTTTGACTGGTGTAAGGTGGTACCTTATTATAGTTTTCATATACATTTCTGTAGTAATTAGTGATGTTGAGCATCTTTTCATGTGCCTGTTGGCTACCTATATGTTTTCTTTGGAGAAATGTCTGTTTAGGTCTTCTTTGTATTTTTTGATTTTTTTTTGCTATCGATTTGTATGAGCTGTTGGTATATTTTGGAGATTAAGCCCTTGTCAGTTGTGAGAAAATGTTGATTTTGATTCAGGTATATCTGATAGAGAATGAGGAGGACCTAAAGTTTTCTCCAAGTCCTCCTTTGTAATGGCTGCTGGTTGTAGGTACTTGTGTATTTTTCATCTGTTGGAAAGTCATATTCTTGAGCTCATCTTGTTATTTTAAAATGCATATATGTTTATTTAACACACAGGTAGTCCCTGTTATAGACCAGGCTCTGCTCTAAGTGCCTTGAGAATATTGATTTATTTAATTCTTATAGCAATACAATGAGATAAGTACCACAATAATACCCATTTTACTGGTGAGACAACTGAATAGGGAGAAATTAACAAACTGCCTAAAGTCACTGAGGTAATAGTGGCAGACCCAGGATTTGAATCTGAGCGCTCTGTCTAGAGTCCATTCTTCATTCATAGAGTAATTCAAATCTGTGAGAACAAATTCCTTTTGGGAGAGGAGCCTCCCCCTCCTAATTTTAGCCCCTTTTGCCCTTTTTCCTATTTCCTGCAACGTTGGAAGGCAGTAACTAAAGATTATGGGACCCTAACCTCACTTCTTACCCCTTGGGTTCTAGGTTGTTCTCATCTACAGAGTTTACTGATTCCATTCTGTTCTCTACTGTCTTTGCCTCTCTTTCTCTCTTTCAACATTGGATGGACTAATGGACTGGTAAATGAATGTGTATACACCTAAAATGGCACTTTGTATAAACTACCTGAGAATCTTAGCTAAAACTGTTACATAGGAATGGAGTATTACAGTAAAGCTGTAATATTTCATTTCACTTTGTAGGGCTATCACAATATTCAGCCAAAATTGTTTTGTAAGAGGATTTAACTCCTTACAAGGATGACTCATTAAAAGATTTCCACTGCTTATCAATCTTGTATTCATTTCTTATTGACTGTAGTCTGAACTTTTGAATTCTTACTCATTATTCAACTCTCTATTCAAATACTACTTCTATTTGGTGTCACTTTCCTGTGCTGGAGTTTCTTTCTCACCTCCCTTTTTCTCTGATACTTGGCCCTTCATAGTGTTTTCATTAGTCTACCTTTTCCAGTCACATTTGTGTTTAGAATCAAGTAAGTAGAAATGGTGAGACATCTGTAGAAGCATTCATTGATTCAGGGATTTCAAGTCCCCAGAGCAAGCAGAGTTGATAAAGTAAGTGAGAAAACAGTTGATTCTGCGTTGGAATCAGACTTGCATATACTTGGTAAAGGGATCTGTTTTATTCTTTAGACCAAGCCTAGTAATATAGGCATCAATGTAGTGATCTGTATCCCTGATTAGAATTTGGACTTCGTGACTTGACTCCAGGTATATCAATGTTAGACATATTTAATTTGCATTGGTGCATACATATGTGTAGGTGCATGCATATATTTTTGCAGTTTCTCAGTTGAAGGAATAAAACAAAAAAGTTGATTATGTGATATATTTAATTTACTGGGAATAATGAGATGAATATTTCTTTTTGCCATTGAGGAGCTCCTTAAGTAGGAGAGACAGAAGAGTAAAGAAATAATTTCTCACTTACTTATTCAAGAAATGTTTAAATATACTTTTTAGGTGCAGATTATATTACTAGAGAGTGGTGCTCCTGCCTCTATGGGTTGTGTGTTGTGATCTTATGTGTTATGTGCCATGAGGAAAATGCTCATAGGGCTTGACAATAGGTCAAGACAGAAAGGCTTTCTAGAAGGAAGGGTGTTTGAGCAAATCTTCATAAAACTATTGACTGGGGAGAGTGTATTTCAGGTGGAGGGACCAGCATGTGCAATAAGTCAGCCCTTGGGGTTTATAAGTGGGAAAACTACTAGAGAGTAGATGGATGTGGGTGGGCAAGAGTAGGAAAGAAACACAAAAGAGGCTAAAGAAGAGGTGGGGCCTCTGTGGTGCTATATGATATGAAAAAAATTCATTTTAAGCATTCTAGAAGGATAATAGGAATCCATCTTCAGGTTTTCAGAAAGTTATATGACTTGGTTATACCTTGAAAAACAATAGCAACAGTCATAGCATCAATGCAGCCACGTGGAAGGCTATTAGGATATAACTGGAGGGAAGGAGGACACTTGGCCTTTGTAGTACACATGGTAAGGAATAATGTGAATTGACATACTTGTGTCAGTGTTAAATGAGGGAGGACTTACTGAAGAGGCCGTTGGAAGAAGGAGCCTATAGAAGTTAAAAACTGGTTGTACATGGAGAAGTGATTCTCAGATGCTTGGTGTGGATGGATTTCTTTCTCAAGATGTAGAATATAGAAGAGAACAGTTTAGAGTTGAGTTTAAGGGTGAGGGAAGAAGACATGGGGAAACATTTGACTTCTTTTTGAACATGTTGTGTCTTACATGTTTGAAGAAAGTCTAAGTCTAGTGAACGTATCCAATAAATAGGTAGAGGTTTGGCTTTGGAAATCTGGAGACAGGTCTGGCCTAGAATTATGCATTGACTTGGGGTCATCATTAATTTAGAGTGTATTTACTTACCATCCATTCTGTGCCACGTACTATGCTTAAAACTAGTGATTCAGTAATGAGTAGGACCTGGCCCCTTTTCTCAAGATGCTCGGAATGGAAGAGCCAGTAAGGGAGGTTTGGAAGTCAAATTGTATAGATATTTGAGATTGTCTAGTCAGAGTCCTTCTGCTGAGGAAAAAAATTACACAGAGTTTTTGTAAATACTAATCTTAATGGACTGAAGATGGTGGAGAGGTCCTTGGATGAGACTGAGAAGCAGCAGTTTGGATGGAAGGAGTTGAACTGGGAAAGTGATAGACAAATTAAATAGTATACAAAGGTTTTTACTCAAAATTAAAGATGTATTGTATATTTTTTTCACTTTTTATTCAAAATTAAAGTGGCATTATATATATGACTCTCATGAGAGGAATCACAGTATAGTTGAGTAGATTTCAACTTTGTAGTGGTTTGGAATGACAGTACAGAGTAGACTGGAGATCATGAGTGATTGTAAAAAAATAGAGCATTACTTACTTTGACAAAATCTTGAAAAATGTATTACTATCTCAGCTGTAGTCAAAGGGGAAGGAGGTAGAGTGAAGAGAAGGGCTTCATCCATGTCTAGGCCAGAGTAGAGCAGATAATGAAAGACATTGAAGGAGTGATGCATGGAATGGTAGCAATAGTAATTAATGTTTGTTCATCAGATTTTTAATTGTGTGACATCCTCAGAAGACATGAGTAGTTCTCATGGATCCTAAGTCTAGTGGAGTGAAGTAGACAACTTTATATGTATTATCTATACACATACATTTACATAAATGATAGTAGCTGCTAATAGTGCTACAAAGAATGTAAATTAAGATGAGACGATAGGGAACAATGGCAGGAGGCTTCTATTTAAAGTACAATAACTAGGGAAGACTTCAGTTGTGATATCTCATCAGAAACCTAAATTAGGTGAGGAAGCTAGAACAGGGCATCCCAGGCTGAGGGAACTCTGAGTGTCAAGACCCTGATGTAGGGGTGTACCTCATATGTTCAAGGACTGCCAAGGAACTGCAGAGAACTGGAGAAAGTAATAGAAAGGACCAGAGAGCTAACCAGGAGCCAGTCATGTAAGTATTAAACATCACTAAATGCATTAAACATAATGAACACTATTAAATACATAAGAATATATTCTGACTGAATAGAGTGGGTAACATAAGGTCTGAAAAGAGATGTGAGATTATCTGCCATAGTTTTTACAGGGATCACTCTGGTTACTGGGTGTACGATAGACTGGAAAGGGTTGAAGTTGGTTGGGAGAGTCCCTTAGAAAGCATTTGCCGTAGTTATGGAGAAAGATGATGCAACTTGGACCAGAACAAGAGATAGTGTGAAGAGTCACAATTTGATTTTCTATTTTGAAGTAGGGGCTGACAGGATCGGTTATTGAGCTGGCTATGGATAGGAGAAAGAGTGAAGACTGGGACTTCCTTGGGAATTTCAGCCTGAGTAATTGTGCAGAATTAGGTAGACTAAATGTGAGGGTAAAATTTGGGATATCTGCAGTTCCTCCCCTTTTACCTTGTATTGAGGATTGCCAGTAGGCATTTGACCAATGTTCGCTTCAGATTCAGTTTCATCCTCAAGGAAGTACAGAAGGAAAGTTTTGTTTTAGGTGCTAAGAATCAATCTAGACACTGTATTTCTAATTTATTATTTTCAACCCATAAATCTTCTCAACCCTTCACTCCTGTTGCTCAAATGAAATTTATTTTCAGCGGTTTTACCTGCAGAGTGGATTTTATGTTCGTATCTAGAAATTCTGCGTCTGCACACACATACATACACTTGGGCATATTTTGCAAGGGTGCCCAGATATATTGGCACTAATTTCTTCACTACTGTGTATTTCTGCCTCTGGATGTGAGGGGCTTGCTTCATCTAAATTCTTTCTGTTAGGCATCATTAGGCCAGCTTCTTTGACTCTCTGTTGTAGTTTGAAGACCATAATCACATGCTCAGAGCCTGGCAGGATTTGATTGAGAATGATGATGACAAAGGAGACAGTAAGCAAAAGAATCAGAGTTGTGTCATTTCATCTCCTTGGGTAACCGCATAGACATTTAATCTGAGCATGTTGCTGTTTGCTTTGCCAAAGGCGGTGTGGGAACACAGCTATGCAATTAGCATGATAGTCCATTCAGGAAGAACAATGAAAAGAGACCAGCTAGAGGTTAGGGTTATATATACCACATCTGAAATCTGACATTTTTCCCTCTCTAAAACTATCTTGCAGTGAAAATTTGATAGCATTTTCTCTGATGACTTCACACTGGTTTATATTCCATATACTATACAACGTGAGGGCATTTTTGTGTTGAACTGCACACATTTAAAATCCACAGATATTTAATTTCTTCGAGGCAGGAATGATGTGAACTTTCTTGGGAATTTTTTAACCTTCAGGTTGCTCTTCTTAAAGTCTTTATAGGAATATTTTTCCTAGAAAATTATTTTAAATTATACTTTATATTAGTTATTTTAGTATGCCTTTGGCTGTGTTATTCTAGAAGGGGCTAAACCATTAAAGGGGTAATCTTCTCTCAACATATTTTGATATTTCTCTCAGATTAATTTTCTTTTATTGACTTTTATGTCAGATGGTTACTTTAAATAATTTACTGCCCACTGTTAAAGGGTTTATCCGTAAAATTAAAAAGAAAAATTTTTTTTTGTCTATGCCTGTGTCATACAGAAGTTCCTGGGCCAGGGATCAAACCCATGCCACTGCAGTGGCCCAAACCACAGTGATGACACTGGATCCTTAACCTGCTAGGCCACTAGGGTACTCCCCAAAATTAAAAATTTTGATACCAAAATTTTAACCACGGGCATCTTAAACACAGACACATTATCATAGTGGGTAGAATTAGAAGTTATGCATTTGTTCTGCTTGGGTATGAATCCTGTTTTGTGTCTGTAACCAGCTGGGTGACCTTGGGCAGGGCATTCAACAATGTGTACACATCCCTATATGGATGGGTATGTTTAATGGACTTTGTTTTCTCATGTGTAAAGTGAGGTATTGGATTTCATAAAGGTGTAGATTACAATGAGAAAAATGCATGTATAGCATAGTACAACTCATGATGCTTAATTACCAGGTTGTAAAGAGTTAAACACTTTTGAATTACTGGAAGTTGTTAGGTTTACAAATGGCTACGTTTATTTACTAATGCTGCTCTCTGGACACTAGCTGTCTTCAGTTGATGGAACTATATCAAGCCTTACAACCATTTGAGTAGATCTTGCTCTGATGATTGATTCAAACCTAAAAACCAACACAAGCTCTCTCCTTCATTTGTATTCAATGAAGGCAGATTGGACTCTTGTGGTTTCATGTTCTTTCCATTTATACTTAGAAGTTGTTGCTTTTAATAGTATGATTAATATTCCATGTTATCTTTTTGCTTAAATCTAAGTTATACTTTCAGGAGGAGGATATCTTTGTTTAAGGAGTTGTTGGGTCTGGGGGGACCATAGTGCTTGAAAGCACTGCGTTACCATGAAAAGATCAGATGTAGTAATAAGATAGCCCTGATGTAAGAAATTATTGTCCTTTACTGGCAAGCCTTGTTCCCTCAGCAGCTTTTTGAAAAATATTCCCATTTGTCCTGTTTCCTCTTGGTTGCTGATAGAGAATTTTAAAGTAGGCAACTTTATGAATGGAGATTTGGTACGGTCTGTAGTTTTTATCAGTGGGTTTAGTGTCCGTTCTGCATTCCCTTAGATTGTGTTTTGCATAGGCATGTCTGTTTTTACCATTTCTAACTTAATATCTTTCCACAATTTTCCTGGATACTTCATACACTACTTTGGATGAGACCTGTGCACTCTGGAAAGTAATAACAAGGCGTGGATGTTTCCCTTCACAGAAACTCATCACTTAAGGGACTTTATTGTTTGTGAAAGTTTGAGTTGAAAGATTACAAAAATTAACAGTTCTGATTTCAAGGACCATTAAATTTTGGGGATTAATTTTTTTCTGTCAAGATAGACTTAATTGAGATAATGACCATGGTCCTGTCTATCCACATATTGATAATTTTTATATTCATGTAGGAAGGTGTTTGTACTCTGGCATCATAATATATTTGATAAGTAAGGGATGATGATATGTCTTGACATTTGATCTGTTGAGTTTTTTTTTTTTTTTTTGTTTTGTTTGTCTTTTTGCCTTATCTAGAGCCACACCCGCGGCATATGGAGGTTCCCGGGCTAGGGGTCTAACAGGAGCTGTAGCTGCCGGTCTTCCCCACAGCCACAGCAACGCGGGATCCGAGCCGCATCTTCAACCTACACCACAGCTCACGGCAACACCGGATCCTTAACCCACTGAGCAAGGCCAGGGATCGAATCCGCAACCTCATGGTTCCTAGTCGGATTCGTTAACCACTGAGCCACGACGGGAACTCTGAGGTTTTTTTTTTTTATAAATGAAATTTGTGTCCTCTTGAGAAATTATTTTTTTGCACAATTATACCTACTTTTAAAAATTATTATTATGTATAAACCACCTGTTCTGTTAAATCCTGTGTAGGCCATATAAAATTTAGGAGAGAATGCACTGGTTATATTGCACTGATTTCTGTTATATGTCTCACATAATCCTATCTAAAATATATAATGTAGATATTCATCCTATTTTGTTAGTGAGGAGCCTGATGCCCAGAGAAATAAGTGACCTACCTGAAGTCAACCTCAAGATAAGGAATCCTAGGAGTTCCTGTTGTGACTCAGTGGGTTAAGAACCCAATTAGTATCCATGAGGATGAGGATTTGCTCTCAGGCCTCGCTCAGTGGGTTAAGGATTTGGCATTGCCCTGAGCTGTGGCATAGGTCACAGATGTGGTTCAGATCTGATGTTGCTGTCGCTCTGGCATAGGCCAGTAGCTACAGTTCCAGCTCCTATTCAATCCCTGGCCTGGGAACTTCCATATGCCTCAGGTACAGGCCTGAAAAGAAAAACAAAAAACAAAAACGGTAAGGAATTCTAGAATTTTCTCTTAGGAAAACAAATAAAATTTACTTTTTGCAGTGTACTTTGCACAGAAATTTAGACAAGAAAAAAAAATGCAAAACCTAGCTCTGATTAAAGTTGAGTGATGATTATGGTGACATTTATGTGCTACCTACTGTAGGTCTGTTTCTGTTTTAGATACTTTGCCTCTATAATTATGTTTAATGCTCATAAACACTCTATTCAGTAGGCATTATTATTACTCATCATAATAATCTAGATAAGTAATTTGAAGCAGGGATATGTTAAATAACTTGACTGAGGTCACATAGTTTAGTAACTGAGGTGCTGTGATATGATTTCAGGGCCTGTCCTTAAATTCAGTTTTCTTTCACATTAATGGCCTCTTTTAAAATCATTCAGTTAAAGGAATGGTATATAATAATGATTTAGTTAGGAGAATCTAAGAACATTGTGCCTTTTACCTAGCATTCCTACGTATTCTTCATTTGTTACAAATCAAAAAGTGAGAACAGTTTTCCGGCTATGTAAACTGTGGCTGAGTAACTCACAAAGTCAAATTAACTGATATTGAAATCAGTCTTTCTAATTAAGGTCCTGTGGTTTAGGCTTGAGATACAGAAGGAATCATTTTATTTTACAGAATATAGTCCAGAATATGAATTATAATATCCTGTTTTTTCCTACTGGAGACCAGACTCACAAGCAATTTTTTTTCATAGCGATAATATTAATAAACTTCTAGGGCTGATATCTAAAATTTGGGGAACTTTAAAATGGGACATATAAAAGATATGTTAATTTTACAGATTTTATTAAAAAGGACCTCACAAATATACAGCTCTTATAAATTATTGCTTATCAATATTCTCATCAGTTTCTCAATATGAGTATGTAGGCATACCTTAGAGATATTGCAGATTTGGTCCCAGACCACTGAAATAAAGCAAATATGGCAATAATGTGAGCCACATGGATTTTTTGGTTTCCCAGTGCATACAAGTTATGTTTCTACAATATTGTAGTCTGTATTAAGTGCATAGTAGCATTATGTCTAAAAAAACCACGTGTGTACCTTAATTGAAATATACTTTATTGCTTAAAAAGACTGACCATCATCTGACAACACAGGTTGCCAGAGACCTTCAATTTGCAAAAAATTCGATATCTATGAAGTGCAATGAAACAACTTTGCATGTATTTCTCCAATGTAATTGAAATCAGTATATGTAAAATATGCTTTTATTTGATATTATATAGCAGAATAAAAATGATTTTGAAATGGTCACAGTTTTAATTTTGAGGGCTGCCTATGATCGGTCATAATACACCAAAATCCTTGTTTTGAATATAGTTTCTGGTTTTTCCTCTTTATTTTGAGAAATACTACAGTAAAGATCTGGATTCATTTGGTTTTTTTCTTCTTTCAGAATATTTCTAAAAGTGAATTCCCAGAAGGAAGAGTACTGGATCAAACTATACAAACATTTTCCAATTACATTCTAAAATACATGTACCTTATTTTCTTTCTTAAAGAATCCATTTACTGTTTAGGTATATATTGCTATGTATTTCATCCTAGAAAAGGACAAATAATGTGTTTTGCAAACCTTTCACCTCCGTAATATTTCAAGAACAGAATTTCTTATCTAAACAACTCTTATCCAGTTAATAGAGGTGGCACCAACTGTCAGATTGCAAAAACTCAGAGATCTTATATTTAACCTTCAGGATGCACTTTTGAAGGTGATTTGCATAAGAAATAGACCCAAGGTCAAAAATCTGCCTTATGTTTATGGTGGATAACAAACTGAAATTTGTATTGTCTTTATGGTGTCGGTAGAATTCTGCACCTTTCACATGGCATTTCTAAAATAAGCAAAATATACTGTATAGTTCACTGTTGAAATTATTGTATGAGGCCAATATTTCAGAATATATGAGGATTCTCTTCTTTAAATTAAAATTTTGATGTTTTTTTATAGGCCCATTTAGTGTTTTATCAAAATTTATCTTTGTAATTATTTACACTTTACATTTACTAAAATATGCACAACATAAGCTAGTATCTCAAATTACAAAAAGAATTTAAGGATTATTCCTGATTGATTTAATTAATATAACACACATACACACATGCATCACACATGGTTATCTTTCTTTTGGGAAGCAGCATGATTCTTTGAGAAGTGCACAGCCTGTGCAGTTGGAATGGTTTCTTTTTAATTCCAAAGCCCCTGGTCTTGTATTGAACTTAATATTTAACTGGTGCTATTAGAGGCTTTTGTCTCAGTGCCAGATGTCAGGAATTCAGTATTAAGTAAAATGGACATGAGCCTGACCCCCAAAGAACTTCTGTATAATGGGAGATAAAGAAAAAGATGAAAGACTTAGTCATTTTATGTAAAGGGGACAGTGACAGGAGCAGTAGAGGGCATGGTGAGAGCACCCAGGATACTGACCAAAAACACTTGTGGGGTCAGTGGAGCCTTTCCAGGAGCATGTGAATAATAATATTTATTGACAATTAATATGTACCAGGCAGTGTGCCAAGCACTTTATAAGCATTTTTTTTTCATTTAAATTTTATATACGTCTATGAGATGAATATTTCTATTATCCTCATATTAAAGATGAAGTGACTATGAATTACGGAGGTTAAACAACTGTCTTAGTTTCACAGAGTAATAAGCTAGAGCCCCGATTCAAACATGGCCCAAGTCCAGAGTATGAGCATCTGCTGTTGCACTAACACCTGAGAGATGAGTGGAGTGTTATCCAGAAAGGGAGAAAATCTTGGGCAGGGAAAAAGGACAAAAGAGTTCTAGGCAGAGAAAAGAGAGTGTACCAAGCTGGAGAAGCCAGAAAAAGCACGACAAGTTGAAGGTACCTTGAGTTCATTATAGGCATTTTTGTGAATGTGAAGGAAATAAATCACATGAAATGAAACTAGAGAGGAAAAAAGTGATGATTTTTGAAGAACCTTTAAAGCTAAATGAGTGTGTTTGAATTTTATCCTAAGGGAAATAGGGGGCCGTTGAAGAGTTTCCTCAGGAAAGTGAGGGGATCCAGTTTGCCTCTTACAATGATTCTCATGCCAGCCATGTGTTGATTGTAAAGTAGAGGCAACAAAATTACAAACAGAGGTCACTCGACTAGGGAGGGACAGCAGAGGAATGATGTCAAGATGATGTTTTGGGAAGTCAAGAGGACTTAATGCTTTGTTTAATGCTTTTTAATAGGGGAAGAGAGGCTTCAGGAGTGCAGTTACGTTCCTGGGATGGAGCTAAATCATGGCACCCTTCATCAACAAGGGGAAGGATGCATGATCGGAAAGTTTGTGAGGAAGATTATGAGTTCATATTGGGAAATACCAAGTTTCCGTAGCTTGGAGATGTCTAATTTATAATAGTTCAAGAAAGATTAAAATGGATAAAGCAACTAGCATAGTCCTTGGAACATGGTAAATTCTCAATAAATATTGCTTCTGCACTTCTTTGTACCCTGATAGAAAAGAATCTTAGACATGTGTTTGTTTCTACTATCAGGCTATTCTCTGCACTCAGGATGTTAGAATAGTTCCACTGACTTCATTGGAATGAAGGGAATAGGTGTTCTGGATATCCCTTTTTCCTTCAGCATTATCACAACAGTTCATTTCCAGACTTATACTATGCACATTCTTTGAAATGTTTGACTTTGTTTTTAAAATTCAGATACCTGAACGTATAATAAATTTCTTTACAGAAGGGAAATCTCTGCTTTGTATAGATAATTCCATTAGCACAGGAAGAGTAAAATTTTGACTTAAAAAAAAAGAGACATGAAACACATGTATTATTTGTCATTGTCTCACATAAAATTTGACATATAAACTTTGATCTCTGTGTGTATGATATGCACAAACACACAACATAGATGTGTCCAAATTTTTTCCTGAGAATTTAGTTTGTGCACTAGGAAAATAACCTACTGAAACTATTTATTACATCATATAATCCATACTAACAAAATATATGGCATTTTGAGGTTTGGGTTACAGAAATGGTTTTTATTTGCTTCCCACTACTACTCATTAAGGTTGACTAGACTTTTGGTGTACTCATTTTATAAAGTATAATTAAGTAGCTAAGTGACCTTTTTTACATATGCTTGTGTGTATGTTCGTGTGATTTTTTTTCCTTCAAAAATAGCATATTTTCTCCCTCCCCAGCTCAGTGATATATTAGAAATATTGCTTTGTATCTAGATCACATTCTGTGAGCCTTAGTTACATGAAAGCTATAAAGCAGAAAAATAAGTGTAATTAGCATATTATAAAGATAACTCTGATGCGATGATCACCACGTGGAAAGTGATAAGATTAGAAATAGGGAAATAGAGAGTCATTTTGGTAATCCAGATAAGTGAAGAAGGCTTATTTTAAGACATTGAAACTGAGAAGAAGGAACAGAACCTAGAAATGTTAAGGATGAATATATTTATGTCTCTTTTCAATGACCAATTTTATCTAATAGCCAAAAGTCATTGAGTAACTTTGTTAGGTGGAAGCCATAGTTAAGTACTATGTAAAAACCTGAAAATACAGCGTAAGTTTTGTGTAATATTGCACTTAGGGGGATATTATAAATATTAGCATTAGTATGTGATGAGGAGATATAATCTAATTTTAATAGACTAAAACATTGTTATACAAGTCTTTTAGTGCAACAAGTAATCTTGCACTCTGAAGTTAAATTTTTTTATTATGCATTGTTTAGGATCATCTTTGTTCCTTGCCTCTACTTTTGCTGAAGATATAGAAATTTGACTAAATTATAATGGAAACTATTACGTACTCTAAAATAAGTCATTCCAAGATGAATAAAAAACCTACTACAGGAACAATTGTGCTATAACCTGTTGTTGAAAAAGGAGCCATAGATTTCAGGAGACATGGCTTGAAATTTTTAGCTGTTACTTGCAGCAATATCTTGAACAAATCATTTAATTTTTAGGACCTAGGAGCTGGTCAAAGCAAATAAATTACACTCAATCTACAGACAAGGAAACCTAAAATAATTGAGAGCTTGAGTGATTTGTTTAATTTCACATGTCAAGCTAGTGGTCAAACCAAGTCTAAATGAGGGCTCCATTTAATTGTGATTCTAATAGGAATATCTGTACAGGAAAGATAAAATCAATCTGTACAAAATCAACTTATCCTGCATTTGAAAATAGTTTTATATGGTGCCTGCACTATTATCCCCTTATTTCTATGTGGTTCAAGCTTTGTTTTATCTGAAAAGTATTTATTTGGTATAAAGAAGATAAGCAGAAGTGTATATTTCCCAGTTTGAAATCAAAAGAACTAAATTGGTTTTGACTTCACCGGTTCAATGTGACCTCAATTTTAATTTAAAATTAGAAGCACATAGGAAAATTGTTTACCATCCATTTCATAGCCTGGAGCTGTTTTCATTTATTTTCAGAATATTCATTTATTTTCAGGTTGTGGAACCAACCCTTTGATTCTATTTATATCCTTATAATTGGATTAAATGTCTAGATTTTTTTTTCCCTCAAGGGTAAATACAAAGATCTTTCTAGCAAAGTGAACAAGGAACTTCAACCTTATTTACTAGGTCGAAGACATCCTTTACGATGTGCAGTGATTGAATTAAAACTGTTTATATCATAAAAGTAGATATTAAAACAAAAGGAGTGCCTTGAAAAGGAAGATATTAAGGTTGTCATAGATTAATAACTTCCTAAAGCCTAAAGATATAGCTGTCCCTGGAATGAAGAGAAGAGAAGAAGTCAGCCACTGGCCTGTGGTTTGGGAATCACACAAAATAACTTGTTTGAGATGATGGGTAATTTTAATATACACTAGGGTTTTGCCGTGTGGGTAATTTGCGTCTGCTTCTCAGTTTTCTGCATAGATTTCTTAAGCGGCATATATTATAGGAGTAATAAGTTGAGTTCTATCATAATCCATCTCAAACTCACGTTGGAACCTTAGGCAAATTTAAAATTGGTCCAAACCTCAATTTTTTTCTACTTAAAAAATGAAGATGCTAATACTGGTTTCCAGCTACCACACATTGTCATGTCAGTCAAATGTGGTATTTTCAATGAATGTGAAAAAATGTAAACATAAGGGAAATGCTCCCAAAGTAGTAATAGATTCACAGATCACTTAATTTATGCCAGTACTTATTGATTTATAAAGAGAAGTGTTTAATAATATATCCTTATGATACCTGTGGACAGCCACTCTATCAGATATTGTATGGAGCCTAAATTAAAAAAAAAAAAAAAAAAAGCAGTGCTTTGGCTTCATTGAGACCTCTAGTCCCTTGCAAACCTCTGTTTCCCCATCTAACAGTGGAAGCAAGCATAACCATACTTTTATTTTCCTGACTTAGACATCATATTCCATAAGCAGCAGCTACATCCTTGCCAGTATCCACAGTTCCAGTTCCTTTTTGGCTGCAGTGCAACCATCTGGCATCAGAGGCTTCTCTGGCACCAACCACCTGCCTTCTTCCGTGTGAGCATAACCAGTCTGTGTGCCACTGTAGAAAATCACCCCGTTCTGATGAGCAGAGCCCCTCCACTGCTGTGCTTTCCAGTAAGCTAGCAATAGTGCCCAGAAAACTTTTACCAATCTCTGCTCAGCTTCCTCACTTGTCTGTAATAGTAACATCAGACCTTATCTAACTTCCTAAAGATCAGCTGTACTTCCTCCACCCCTCTTGCGGAAAACTGATGGCTTTATCTGTTTTCACCTGAAGAAAAACTTCCTCTACCCTTTCTTTGTGCTTTTCCACCTAGGAGAACTTATAATGAATACTTACTTTTCACTATTTCCCCATCTCAGTAGAGGCAGAATTGCATCCTTAGTGTGTATCACTGTGTCTGACTCACAGTTAAGTGTTCAATAAATATTTATTGAATAAGAGCCATGACATCATTCTTTCACTCCCCCACCACCACCTCCAAATCTTATTCTTCTCCTTACTGTGGCTCTCTTCAGGTTACCTTTTGTTACCTTTTCCTTTGACTTTATTTAATGCATATTTATTAGGTACCTGTACTCTTCTAGGCATATCAGGAATTACTATTTAGAAAACACATAGTTCTCTTCTTTGAAGAATGTGAGAAAATGAAACAGAGACAGACCCCTTTGGAATGATGCCAGCTTGGCAGTAGTTTACCTGTATTGAGTATTTCCTGTGTCACCAGCACAGTGCTAATCATCATCCACGTTCTCTTGTTGAGTGATCACTCTAAATCTGTGTAGCATTGCTCTAGTTTTTCTAGGTTGTGCTGGGGTAACAGATAATCCCAGAATTTCAGGGGCTTACAACAGTATAAGTTTATTTCTCTCATACATGTGAAGTGTGGTTCAGCTGTGACTCTGCCTTCTGTCTTCCACACTTTGGGAACTAAGCAGAAGGAGCAGTCCCTATTTGGGTCATGGCATTCTTCGGCTCACATTTTATTGGCCAGGAGAGTCACATAACCAAGCCTGATGCCTGTGTTTTGATGTGTTCTAACTATAAGCAAATGCTCTTTGCTAAATGTACAGGATCAAGACAAATTATATAGAAAGAGGCAAGAATTTGTGAGTAATAAGAAGTGGTAAGGAGTTCCTACGGGTGTCTGAGTATTGTGAAAAGTAAGGTGGAAGGAAGAAGAGAGAATAACAACTCCTAAGAACTAGATCTTTAATGTATTTGACAAAGAGTTTGGAGATTTGTGAAGGGATTAGGGACTGTAAAAAAAAAGGGGGGAGGAGAATAAAGTTCTAATAATGTGAGGGTATAAGTTGTAGGAAAAGGCTTAGGAGTTAATGGGAATGGTCACTGATGCTAAATGTTTGTTTTCAGACATAAAGATCATTGCATTGGTCAAGTGGGAGGAGAGTGACCAGAACTGCAAAAGATTTGCTCCATTTAAGTAGTTTTCCAACATTTGTTACATTAAAGTATTTTAGAAGTAAATGACTGAAATTGATTTGCGGCACTGAGGATGCTCAGTGATTACAGCTGTAATTAGGCTACAGGTGACAAATAGTGGGCCATTTTGCCCATACGTGCTTTATATTGTCTTGATTAGAATAACGATGCCTCAGCCAGCCTGACCCTGTCAGAGTGAAAACAAATATCTAATCATGTGCTGCCAGGGGAAGTTCATGTTTGCTATTCCCAAAGACTGAAAGCCATTGCCTTTAATTGTGCCATTCTCTCCTCAAAGCTTTATCCTTCATGCAAGCCGTAACATGGCAAACAGCTTCTTATTTTCTTGTAAGATTGCTTTGGACACTTGGGAGAGTCAAGTATGTATGCTAATCTTATCATTTAGAAATTTTAAAAAATTGTAATTTTAGTGCAATGTTTATGGCAACAGGCAACAAGTAATTAGGTTCTTCTGCTCACTCATTAACTGGAGGAGGAAAAACATTTGTAAGCCTATAACATATATATGTATACCTACGATTAAATGAAATGTACTTACATGTAATAGCTTTATGATTTAAGAACTGAAAAGTCAAATTGAAGAAATTAAAAAATTGCTTATGTAGACTCAGTAATGCTTTCTATTTCTTTTAGGAAAGAATCTGCTGTGTTGATTTGGTATGATATATTTGAAAACTAAGAATTACATGTGTTACCTTTAAAATTTAGAGAATTTAACTTCATAGAATAATTTAATTTGCATTTGCCAATGATTTCCAAAAATAAACTATCTCACAGTGCCTTTATTTAACAGCACCACTGTGTTGTCCTTTGTATAAAATTTTTCCCACATGTCCTTGAATAGGCTACAGTACCTCAACTACTAGTTATTGTTGTAATTCATAAACTCAGTTAATAATATTTATCTCTTGAATCAGAAATGGTGATCCGTGGCTTGATAAACTATTATTTTGTTGGGAGTTCCCGTCGTGGCTCAGTGGTTAACGAATCTGACTAGGAACTATGACCTTGCTCAGTGGGTTAAGGATCCGGCATTGCCGTGAGCTGTGGTGTATGTCGCAGACGCGGCTCAGATCCCGCGTTGCTGTGGCTGTGGCGAAGGCCGGCAGCTACAGCTCCCATTAGACCCCTAGCCTGGGAACGTCCATATGCTACGGGTGCGGCCCTAAATAAGGCAAAAAGACCAAAAAAAAAAAACCCCAAAAAACTGTTCTTTTGTTACTTCTTGACGATTCATTTATTTCTAAAAGTTGACATCTCTTTGATGCCTTGGTTTCCTTGATATATGCACTATGAATCTAAATTCATTTCACTCTAATATTCATTTCACTCGTAATGCTCAATATCAGCATTATGCCAAGGATTGTATGTCTGTCTGGTCTGGAGCTTCCTATGAATATTTTGTTGGAGTCTTTTGTGTAACCAGGATATGAAGGCAAGTTTGGGCTAGCAGAATCAAGTATACAGCTGTGTGCTGTGATGAGGACAGCCTCAGATCAATCTGTGCTGTGGGTCAATCTTGCTCCACTGTTGAGAGTGGAGCAGCTGTGGCTTACGAAGTAATAAGTTAAATTGCGATCGCGTTTAAGATTGGTGTTGAAACCCTGTTCAGATATTGACTGGGGGAAAGTGTCCAATCAGGTGACCTTGTTGGTCAAAGGAAACAAAACAAAATCAACAGCTTTTTGAAATGTCAGTACCAGGCTTGAAAAGGGCAGTGTAGTCCTTGTGCTCAGCCTGTGAGTACAGGGAAGTACCTGTTCACCTATGAGTTGTGCTGCGTGGTCCCTTGAGAGCCTTCTGGGCTCTGTCATTCTGAGATTCCATCTCCGCCAACAGAAAGCTAGAATGGTGTTTGATTGCACTCCTGATCCACCTCCTCATGCTCATTCTGACTGCAGACACAGTCCTGACTCATAGCTACTTCCACCCTTCATTTGATGTGTGGTTTTAGAAAAGCCACCTTCATTTACCTATGAAGTCATTGATATTAGCGTTAATGTACTTAAAGCTCTGCTTACTCATTAGAAAAAAATCAATCGGCTAGTCCTCTGTTAGCAGTCTACTGCATGGTATTGACAATGCATCTGACGCTGTACCTTGAAGGGTACTGGTTTTATTCGTGTGATTGATATTTTATTTTATTTATTTTTTAATATTTTAATTTTTTTTGGTCTTTTTTCATTTTAGGGCCGCACCCACAGCATTTGGAGGTTCCCAGGCTAGGGGTCTAATCGGAGCTGTAGCCGCTGGCCTACGCCACAGCCACAGCAACACCAGATCCGAGCCGCATCTGTGACCTACACCACAGCTCACGGCAATGCCAGATCCTTAACCCACTGAACAAGGCCAGGGATTGAACCCGCAACGTCATGGTTCCTAGTTGGATTCGTTTCCTCTGAGCCACGACAGGAATTCCATGATATTTTAAATATTATCGTTAGGCACTGAGAGTATTAGTTACTATTTCTGAGTGTCTTCTTAATGGCTCACAAGTTGCTAGATGTTTAATTTACATGGTTTCCCCATCAGAGAAAGTTGTACTACCTGTCTTTAAGAAACTGAGACTCAAGAGATGCTGTCATGTTAATGTATCTAAAACAGTATAAGCCAGAGATTTCTTCTCTAGAGCTGTGTGCCAGGGTCTTGATTTTTTGAGCTTTTGGACCAGCAAAGAGGGGCCCCGGGATGCTAGGGTCCCTGGATGGGGCCCATCTGATCACAACAAAAGAATTTTTTGTTTCTTTTAGTGTATTTTACAAATGTGATCCTTTTTATAAGTGCCATCTGTAGAAAGTTTAGAAATCTCCAAAGCTTACTAAGTTGTGGTACCACAGTTTCAACTCAAGCCTGCCTGAATTCAACGTTGTTTTATTTTGCCTTTTTTTGGATGTTTTGTATTGTTTTTAAATTCAAGCTAACTTTGTTCGTGCTCTGAGTTTAAGTACTCTTTTTTCATTTTGTGGCTGTTTCAAAGTGCTGGAAAATAATTGCAGCAAGGCAAATGAAAAGAAGAAATCTGAAATAGGTAGAATAGAATATTGTTCTAGCCAGAGGGCTTGTTTCAATAGATTTAGAGCCTTTAATATACTATACACTGCAGCAGGAAAGGTACAGATGGAGAGTTTTAGATGGCCTTGAGGACTGGTGTGTCACTTTCAGGAAGACGATGAAGGGTGGAAACATCCTGATAGATATCCAGGCATCCATGGATGGATAGGTTGTTTTTTGATAGAGAGCGGGGTACAGTTGGACATTTGGCAGAAGAAAACAGCAGCACAAATAGCGGTACTGAGCTGGGAATTCTTCTGACTTTTGTGGAATTTACTCATCTTGCATTGTGAAATTTGCATCTGCAGAAGGAATCAAAAATGGATCCCCACTACTTTATAGACATCAGAACGATTTTTAAGAATTACTATGATAATATGACTGGGGTATTTCTGCAAGTTAGAAGAAACGTCTCAACCTAGTACAGTTATGTGTGTTTACATATGTGTTTGTCCTTGTCTTCATTTTGGGTTTAACAGTAAGATTAGTTTATGTTTTGTCATAATTTGATCTGGGTTTTGCTCTTTTCACCCCATTGAAGACTGATCAGATTCATCTAAGATGTTGAAAATGTCTGAATTCTTAGTTAAATTCAAATCTAAGAGAGTTCCTGTTGTCCAGTGGAATAAATCTGACTAGTATTCATGAGGACATGGGTTCAATCCCTGGCCAATCCCTGGTTACTTGGGTGAAAATTTTAGAACTCAGTGGGTTGGGGATCCAGCACTGATGTGAGCTGTGGGGTGGGTTGCAGACACAGCTTGGATCCTGCGTTGCTCTGGCTGTACCATAGACCTGCGGCAGCTGCAGCTCAGATTCTACCCCTAGCCTGGGAACTTCCATATGCCACAAGTATGTGGCACTAAAAAGCACATAAATAAATAAGTAAATTCAAATCTAAGATTTAGTCTATATTGGAAACTTTTAAAATTTAATATTCTTTGGGATCTTTCCAAATGTTGGCGTTGTTTCAATATAAATCTTGTACTAATTTACTCATTTGTGTACAATGAATACGAAATTACCCGCTCAATTACATTGTTCTTCTCCAAGCTGTCTTTCTCCACTTTTGTCTCTGTGTAGTATTTTGTGTTCATGTAGTATGTTGTATGCAAATATACAAATCATACATATCTGACCTAAGAAACAAATAATAACAAGTTACTTTGTACTAAGCAACCCAGTAACATTTACATGTTTATAAAGTAGCCAAAAAAATTGTCTTCGAGAGCGTCAATACAGACAGTAATTGTGTATATTAATATAGATTTATAAATTCAGCATATATTTATATACTAAATATTATAAATATGTGTGTGTATATATATATGTATATATATAGCCTTGCTTTTTTAAAATGAAGTCTAAGTATCACAGTGAGCTTGTAGATTTAGTGCAGAAATAATTTTTTAAGATGCTTGCTAGTGATTATTGATAGCAGCAAGCAAGTTCATCATTATGTCATTTAAGGACTGGTAAAATTGAAATGATCTTAGAAATGCTTTATTATTCACCTAGTTTACCAGATTATATCTGCTTTTTACTGTATATAAAAAGGATAGGATCATTTGAAGGCATATGCTTTTAACTCCTTAAGGTTTGTGATTTAACAATGAGGCTGTTCTAAGGGTGATGCTCTAAAATCAGTGCTGTCCAATAAATAGAGCTGACTCCAGTGATGGATATGTTTTATATTTATGCTATCCAGTGGGGTTGTTGTTAAGCACATTTGACTTTTGAGCACTTGAGGCTACTGAAGCTGAGGATGTGATGTTTTAATTTCATTTAATTTTAATTAAATTTAAATAGTCACCTGTAATTAGTGGCTACTTCATGGATGTTGCAGCTTTAAATGACAGATCAAGTCATATTACTAATGGTTTTGGAAAAATATGTTTTGTGAACTTTCCATCTAAGAGCTTATGCAAATATGGAAACAAACTGACATTGGCAGTTCATTATCTTAAAAATTGCTATGTTTTTATATTATGGTTACTTGGGTGAAAATTTTAGAAATCAGTGGGATTTCACTTATCTCATTTGTGTGACAACCTCCAAAGTAACAGAAGTCACTGCTTGGCTCATTACATTGTACTTAAAGCAGACCCAATATTAGCAAGGGAAACATAGGGATGGTGTTTGCAAACTCAAACATGCCTCAAGCAAAAGATTTCTGAGCTAAGGGGGGAAGCAGTTGCCTCAGAACTCTACTGGCAGGTGGGGAAAGAGGAAGCAAGCATTTAACAGTATTATAAAAAATAGGGATTTTTTTTTCATGTTACTCCGATATCTAGAACAACAATAAATCACCGGTTATCTCACAAATTATATAAGCTTTGTGATCAGGGGCTTCAGTGGTCCTGATCACCCCTCCTCACGCTCTGTCACTCCTAGGGGAAATGGAGTGACTTTTCTGCTTGGCAAGATTGGATGGAGAGACAAGGTCTGCTCTTCAGTGTTTTCAGCCCCAGATGGGGTAGGGCCAGAAATCATGCTCAAAAGGCTGAGCTCAGATATCAGCCACACTTTACAGTTTCAGTTTTGTCAGTTGTAGAGGTGAGATTGGGTCTTATTTCCCAGTTCAGCACTCAGGTTGCAGAGAGGGGTGATACTGATTAGACCCCTTTGAGATTTAATAGTTCTTACCTGCCCTGGGAGGAAAGAGGCTGAGGGTTTGAGATTGTTCATTAGAATCCCTGGAATAGCCTTTTCAGAGCGCGTTTGTCCTTGTCCTCTTCTCCTCTCTCCACCTGACCTCACCCGCCTCTAGCCCTGTAAATATTCCCCACTGAGAACTGGCCTGGGTACTGGAAAACTTAGTTACGCTTTTGCTTAGTGTAGTCTTGCACAGCCCACATTTCATCTCTGACTACACCAGGCTACCATACTATGAGCATCCTGTCTGTTGCCTCAAAATGGAGTCATGTACTTCAGGATTATCTGGAGCCACCCCTGAATGCTCAGTGTAGCCATTGATCTGGATCACTGAAATTATCTTTAAAATGTTCATGAATTTTAAATGCTAAATTAATTTTTAATAAATTTGTGTTCTTATAGAATAGTTGAAGTAGTTATTTTGGTAGGAATTAAAAGCACCATTGATTTGAATGTTATTTTTATATTCTGAATAGCGTTATTTTGTATTAATTCAGCATCCGTTCCTGAGGAGGTCAAGAGAAATAAAATAAATATCCTTGTTTTTTGGATGGCCGTAGATGTATGAATGAAAGAGAATGGAAAAAATAAAACAAAAAACAACACACCAGGAAGATGGATTACCTTTTGACAGATTTTTTTTTAAACTTATAGAATCATTTTTCCAAAATGAGTTTTTAGAAAAATACATTTTTAATTATCCCACCAATTGGAGAATCCACTCTACGCCAAATAATGATGGTAATAATAATAACATGAAACTTATGGAATACCAACTACATACCAGATGTGGAGCTAAATGTTTCTAAAATCTCTACCTGGAGTTCCTGTTGTAGCTCAGTGGGTTAAGAACCTGATGCAGTGTCCATGAGGATGCAGGCTCTATCCCTTGCTTTACTCAGTGGATTAAGGATCTTGTATTGCTGCAAGCTGCAGTGTAGGTTGCAGATACTGCTTGTAAAAAGAAAATAAAATCTAAACCTCACTTAAAGTGAGTACTGTTATTGTGCTATTATTGTAGAAGAGAAGCAAAGAAGAACTATGTCACTTATAAGCTGTAGAAACATTGGTATTAACATCTTCTGAATGTTCTGAACGGACCAGTTGATGTTTCAGATACATTAGAAAATCACTATCCTTCTTACATTTTTCTTCTTATTTTACCCACTTAAAATATTGAGCTAGCAGATTTAATCTGATCAGGGAACATTTTGGACGTCGCTCTACTGGAGTGCTCTAAATTAGGGAACTTGACAGTTTTTCACCTTAATGTTGAGCACATCTAATTAATATGGATTCATGAAAGAATGATATATTAGAATTAATTTGTAATTACTCTATTGGTTAGCATAATGGATAGAGCATAAATAGCAAAAATACACACAACCAGGCCCATAGTGGTCTTGAGATAAGTAAGCTTTCTGCTCTATAAAACTAAGTGGAATGCATCTGAAGGAAAATATAGATTTAAAAAGTGAATAACCTATTTCTGGACAAATTTAACCAAAGTTTTTTTATGGGGAAAATGAATTTTTTATAGGTTAAAGCTTATCAACTTTGTTTATATACTTTATAAACCTTGTATACTTTATACTATATAAACCAGTTTATATACTTTTCAATTAAAGTATAGTTAATTTACAATGTTGTGTTAGTTTCAAGTGTACACCAAAGTGATTAAGTTATACATGTACTTATCTCTATACTTTTCAGATTGTTTTCCCATATAGGTTATTACAAGATAGTATAGTTACTTGTGCTGTACAGTAGGTCCTTGTTTACCTATTTTATATGTAGTAGTATGTATATGTTAATTTCAAAATCCTAAATTATCTCTTCCCCAACCCCTGCTATCTCCATTGGGTAGCCATAATACCCTATATCTGTGAGTCTATTTCTGTTTTGTAAATAAATTCATTTGTATCATTTTTTTAGATTCCACATATAAGTGATATCATATGATATTTGTCTCTGTCTGGCTTACTTCACTGAATGTGGTAACCTCCTGGTCCACTCGTGTTTTTGCAGATGGAATTATTTCATTCTTTTTTATGGCTGAGTAATATTCCACTATATCTATGTGCCACATCTTCTTTATTCATTCATCTGTTAATGGATATTTTGGTCGCTTCCATATCTTAGCTATTGTAAATAGGGATGCTATGCCTATTGGGGTCCATGAATTTTTTTCAAATTGGAGTTTTCTCCAGATTTAGGCCTAGCAGTGGGATTGCAGGACATATAATAACTTTATTTTTAGTTTTTAAAGGAATATTCATACTGTTCTCCATAGCAGCTGCACCAGTTTACATTAGTACCCACAGTGTAATAGGGTTCCTCTTTCTCCACCTCCTCTCCAATGTTTATTATTTGTAGACTTTAATGATGGCCATTCTGACTGGTGTGAGGTGATATGTCATTATATACTTTATACCACATAAACAAGTTTATATACTTTTAAATAATGTATATGAATTTCTTCCAGAATGGCACACATTCAGTTCCCAATTCCTCAGAGTTATAGAAGCCATATAAAACATAACTCCAAATATATATGTAATTCCAATATATATGTTTTAAATGTGTACATATCTGATGAAAGAAATTTAAAATGTTTCTTGTACGAGTACAAGCAAAACATCCTAATAAGTTCATGAAGGTTTATTTTTAGTGTGATCTGGGAAGTTATTTCTATGCGATTGAGATTTCTTACTAGTGAAGAAATGGTCATTTTGTGTGATGAATGTTGGACATAGCAAATGTGTATTATTCATAAAGGAAATCAGGAGAGCTACATATAATGTATGTGCAGAAAGCATATAAGCCCGTATCTTAGGCTATTTGGGTGATTTGACCCTCACAGAAATTAAATGAATCCCTCTTTCATGATAAATAATATTGTAGCAAGTTCAGGATTTTGGCGTATGTGTGTGTGTGTGTGTTGTGCATGCATCTGTAATAAATTAAGTAAAGTTGTCTGCAGTGTGGGTTTATAACCTCTCTCAAAATATGCATTCCGATCTCCTGATGAATGTCTCTCAGAAATTGCCCCATGCAGCTAGCTAGCTTTCTTACTCTCCTCTCCTCTCCTCTCTTCCCCTCCCCTCCTCTCCCTTCCCCTCCCCTCCCCTCTCCTTTTGCTTTTTAGGGCCACACTTGAGGCATATCGAAGTTCCCACGCTAGGGGTTGTATTGGAGCTGTGGCTGCCAGCTCCAATACAACCTACACCACAGCCTCCTCTGCAACCTACACCACAGCTCACGGCAATGCTGGATCCTTAACCCACCGAGTGAGGCCAAGGCTTGAACCCACATCCTCATGGACACTAGTTGGTTTCGGTTCCCCTGAACCTTGATGGGAATGTCCTTACTTTGTTTCTTCTGTTTAAGACTTGACTAAGGAGTTGTTAACATGCAACAGTCATTTTCTTAGGAGATGCTTTAGGCTGTTCACCATCTAATGACAAGCAGCGCTATTAGGGTCAGACAGATTTAGCATTGACCCTTGTTGGTAGTTGGCTGAGTAGGCATGGGTAATTTATTTTTACTGTAAGGTCCTCAATTTTCTCTTCAGGAAAATAAGGTAATTGTAGTTATTTCTGAGTTGGTGTGAAGAAGAAATGGGAAAACTATAGCAGTTATCAGAGTAAATGGCATATATGGAAGGTGCTTAAAAGTCAATGTGAACTGCTATCTGAAATTCTTCCCTGACTTCAATTTTTAAAACTTAATTAATAAATGGTAGGTGAAATGGTATCAATAGGTCTCCAGAGGACTCTGAGAAGGGGGTGCCAGTAAGGCCCAAGAAAGAGAAATCCTACAAATGAGCTTGGTCCACTTTTAATATTGGTTACACTTAGATTTCAGGAACATACTTACCTAACTAAGTTGTCAACTAGCACCATAATTTAAACTGGGTATGAATTTTACATTGTATTTTTTTTACCTATGGAAATAGAATATGTTTAAAGTATACTTCACTTTATGTATGTGTATAACATATTTCCTGAGGTTAAAATGTTATTTCAGCAATTTATTTGAAAAAAAAATACAGATAGTACCTAAAGAGCACAAACAGTGGCAAATTATTTGGAAAAAGACTTAACAGTTTTCAAATGGAAGCACATCCAGATAGCTTTGCTAGCCAATAGTGAAAAATATCAGATGATAAATGCTGTAAAGCTTAAAGACGTTTCACTCTAGGGAGTTCCCGTCGTGGCTAAGTGGTTAACGAATCCAACTAAGAACCATGAGGTTGCGGGTTCGATCCCTGGCCTTGCTCAGTGGGTTAAGGATCCGGCGTTGCCGTGAGCTGTGGTGTAGGTTGCAGACACGGCTCAAATCCTGTGTTGCTGTGGCCGTGGTGAAGGCTGGCAGCTACAGGTCCTGTTAGACCCCTAGCCCGGGAACCTCCATATGCCGCGGGTGCGGCCCTAGATAAGGCAAAAAGACAAAAAAAAAAAAGACATTTCATGCTTTGATGTTAATGAAATTGAAAATTCACATGCCAGTAGTTATAACCTTGGGCATCTAGAACTTTCAGCAGCTTAATAAAGTTACAGAGCCTTTTTGTTGTTGTTTTAAAGCTTATATTTGTTAAGTGTTTTCATTTTAAAGTATAGCAACATAACAAATTGTTCTTTTACATCTGTGGTCTTTCCGTAGGGTGTATAACCTCCTAAATTACTTGCATGAATTCTCTGCAGTAAATCTTTATCCTGAACCTGCTAGAGGTCACACTCATTTCCAGAGACTGGCATTTGATAAAACACAGGAAACAGGTACTTAAATGTATATTTTATATATAAAAATTGAATGGAGTGAGTGTAGTACAAAAACAGTATTGGGTTATAGATTAGGGGAGCTGTGTTTCTTGGATTAAGCATTTATTTGGAAACTTGGAAAACATTTCTAAGTAAGGTAGCCAGAGTTTTTCCCTCAAAATGCTGTACTCAGGGTACCCAGATAATTGTTCATATTATAGTGCTGTGTCTTGCTAAACACATCCTTCCACTCTTGAGAAATAAATAGACTGTGGTGCACCTCTCCTTACTGGGTAAGTTCGGCTTCACAAGGTGAGTCTCTTGTGGGGAGCACAAGTTTGCTCCCCAGGATTGCTGAGAGCTAGCCTTTTTTATGTGCTTTGGTGCATTGTTGGCCAATAACATGCTTAATCACTATAGAGTTAAGCCCAAATATGTTGTTATTTCTCTTGGTTCTACTATGCTTGGTTTGTTTGTCACTTGGCTTTCCAAGCACCTGAGATTTGGGACATCTCCAAATTAATATCAGAACTGATTGCCAGATTTTTCCTCACTGCATTTCCTCCTCCTAGGGTTCTTTTCCTTCTTGGCAAGTGGCTTCCAATGGCTCAGAGCAGAAACCTGCACTTTGCTTTCTCTTGCCAAACCAAGGTTCAAACTATCAGCATAGCTCTACTTTGATGTACATCCAGAATCCAGCCACTTTCCCGGCTACTGCCTTCATCCAAGTCATGTATCATCACCTCTCAACTGGATCACAGACTAGCTCCCAACTAGTTTCCTGTCTCTGCAGCCTACTTTCAATTCAACTGCCAAGGTGATTCTTTTAACGGTTATGTCTGACCTCTTTCTCCTGCTGAGAACTTTCCATGACTTCCCATCTTCTTTGGGAGGAAAGCCCACAGTCCTTACAATGGCCTGCCAGGTTCTGCATGATCAGGGCTCTGTTACTCCTCTAAATTTCTCTCTCACAATCCCCGTTCCCCACTGCCTTAGCCACGAGGACTTCCTGACCATTGTTCTTGATATATGGACACTCTTCAACCCACTTCACAGCCTTTGTATTTGCTTTTCCCTTAGTACCCCCATTGCTTACTTACTCACCTCTTCAAGTCTGCAGGTCAATGTCTTTCCTAGACCACTCTATCTAAAAGTACAAGTTACTCCACTCCCAGCAGTGTAATATTCCTTCTACATCTTACCTTGTTTTATTTACCAACATGAGATATATTATATGTTAGCCTATTTATTTGTTTCTCTCTGTATCCCTCCCACTCAGCTCCATGAGAGCCCACATTTTTGTCTTATTCTGTTCACTGTCTACAGTGCCTGGAATTTCCACTAGAACATTATATGCACTCAGTTAATATTTTTTTGTAAAAATGTATGGATTTGGTGGATCTACACAAATATATAACTTGTCTTACTGCTGTCTAAGGATCATACTATGTCATTAACATGACTAATCTCTACCAGTTCTGTTCAGAAGAATGAGCTGTAATAAACCCCAACTCACTAGACTACTCACACCTACCAGCTATTCCTGAGCCAGTGGCCGTGAGTAGTGATACTTATGTGCTCAGTTCAGTGATGCTACTCCACCATAGATATTACTAAATGGGCACTTAAATGTTTATTTTATTGGGTTTACATTGACTGTCTCAAACCATTACTTGTTGTGTGGTCAAAGGATTGGAAAAGAAACTCATGATGGATTTTGGCAAGCTTTTTAGATTTTAATCTCCCCCCCACCCCCCCCTTGGGGAAAGGCAATCAATGCAGTAAGTATATCAGAAAAAAAAATTCAGTGTTACAATGCAGAGTTTTCCTTTGATTCTTGATCTTATCACATTATAAACACGATTTCCTGTGGGGCTGGATTAAACCATTTCCTATACACATAAGACCATTAACCTGTTTTAAGTAATTGAATAGCTATTGACTGGCTCTTTGAACATACCGAATGAAGTTTGCTTATTAACCAGTTTTCTTAAGTACACATCCCATATCCCTTCTGGCCTACATGATACCGTCAGAATCACTTAGTCTGAAGGCAGGGCCCTTCCTTCAGTATCCATGGGTCTTGATGTCCTCACCAGCCTGTCACTCGCAGGGAGCCTTGGCCTCTGTGCCATCTCCATTTGGCTCCTTGACTTACTTGTTAACCGGCTAACACTGCCACCACTGACCCTTGCTGCACCACCGTGAAATGATCTGAACCATTTCCTGCCTGAAAATGTGGGTCTTAAAATGAAGAGCACAGAAGGTTAAATTTTTATTTTGGCTGATCTAAGCAGTTCTGTTGATAGACAGCAACTAAAATAACCGTGCTTTGCTCACTTGGCTGCTGTAAAACTGAAGAAATGTGAAAAATAAGTGGTGGACGAAGTTCATGTATCATTAGTTGTAATGTCCCCTTGTTTCATAAATGACACTGAAATACCTATCTTCATAAAGGCAAAGATGAAGATAAAATATCTCTCTTCGTGCGCTTTATTTTCTCCTTTTTCCTGCTGTGATCTCTATTATAGGAAAGTAAAGAAGCTACTCAAATCCAAAAGCAGCATATATCTGGAGACGAATGTCACGCAATTTATATTCTGGTGAAATATGCACTATAATAGAGAAGTATGTATTTACGTTCTTGGGCATGTATTTATTATAGAAAGTCTTAACTTTAAAAATAATTTGACTCTTGCCAGTTATGACCCAAATAATTGTTAGCAAACAATAACAAAAAATTTTGAAATTAAGTTATCCTACAGTTCCTGGGCCAATTAAAATTTAGTATAATGGTTACACTAGTGCATGCATTTAAAATAAAAAAAGCTCAAGCTTCCTAGTGTTAAAACCTTTCCTAACACATGAGATTCTTTCTCATTATGCATTAAACTATTAATAAAACTCTAAGGTTTAAGAGGTAGGGAAAACTGATGAAGTATTTAAAAACAAAACAAAAAAACTCACAAACCAGTTCTCTGTGGTTCATGGAGCAAGCATTTCAGCTTTGCACAAGATGCATGCTTTCTGACTCACAGCAGCTCTTTTCGTCCTACAAACCATTTATTCCCAGTGAGAAACAAATCATATCATACATCTTTATAAGTGTACTGTGTGCTATAGGGAAGGGGTGATGCCTTTTCAAAGGAGTGTGGGTGGATCTGCTGACACAAGGCAAACTGTACCGTTAGTATTTAGCCTCAGATGTTAGGCTGGAGCTGGAGGTTGTGATTCCAGGCCAGCTCTACACAGTTAGGTCTCAATTACCTCTACTAATGGAGAGGGGCAGGTGTCTCATGCCCTGACGTGGTGGTTACTAAAGCATATTTTGAACATAAAAACTATATATTTAGCTTGTGGATCAAATTATGTTCCTTTTAGTAGATACCATTTAAAAACGGTTTCCCGGCCATATCAAAATTTACCTTTCTAGGGTAAATGGTTCAGCAGTAACAAACCCAACTAGTACCCATGAGGACATGGGTTTGATCTCGGGCCTTGCTCAGTGGGTTAAACACCTGGCCTTGGGGCGAGCAGTCTTGTAGGTCACAGATGTGACTCAGATCCAGCACTACTGTGGCTATGAAGTAGGCCAGCAATTACAGCTCTGATTTGACCCCTAGCCTGGGAAGTTCCATATGCTGCGGGTGTGGCCCTAAAAAGACCAAAAAAAAAAAAAGTGCCTTTTTTTCTGAGTCCTGATTTTGATAGAAATGAAAAGTGATTCCAAATTGTGTTATATGGCAGGAAGAAGTTATATTTGTGTGTAATTCATTTGCCATTCACACATTACATTCATGTAGTCTAGGTGCTAAGGACATAGCAGTGAGCAAGAAAAGGAAGGTCCTGGTCTCATAGACTGTATACGTGAGTTGAAGAAAATAAAATATAACAAAAATATAAAATAATTTCACCCAGTGATTTGTGGTATATAAAATTTTTTTAAGCAGATGAATATGTAAAACATTACCTAGGGACCATTAGATACATTGTTTGAAGATAGCCTCAGTGAGACAGCAACATGAAGGAGGAGACTTGGATGATGATCAGGAGTCCGCTGTGCGCCTGGGCTAAGCATATTTAAGAAAAGCCAAGACCACAGTAAAGAAGAGGAGAGTTGAAGGAAATGAGGAGAGATAGAGAAGGAGCTAGATTGCCTAGGTAATTGTGTTATGCAATACATTCTTACTATCAAATAGCGGTGGAGATTGTTGGAATCTGCTGTAAAATCTATTTTCATTTTGTGAGGAATACTTACTTCCTTCAGCTTGTGAAAAGGAATTTCAACCGCCCTCAGAACTCATGCTAAAGTTATTATGGGGAATTCTAAGATTTCAGTTCTTTCAATGTAACCACTATAAAGCTTACCTGTAGGACTGTGGGAACATTGGATATTTGGTTCCCTTGAATATTTGCTGGGTTGATTTTGATGGGATTTTTCCCCTTCCTGTAAATGATGTTGTTCTCCCTGTAATATCTTATAGAAATATATGAAAGATACAGCAATTTCTAATTTCCCCTCTATCTACCAGCTGACTCATCCATCCCTGTGGGTCCATATGATCCTCTTGTAGTTAGGACTTCCTTGTAGCTATAATTAAAAATGTGTGTGTGTGTTTGTGTGTCTGTGCACATACACATAGACACAAGCACACATGTATTGCCACTTAAATATATTGCTTATCTATAACTAGAAAAGTAATGATTGCCCTCATTAAAAAATTATTTACTGCATGCAAAAATGTGAATTCAAGAGAGCTCTTATTATTAGACTAGCGTTGGTGGCACAAGGTATTTTAAATTGTGGAGAAAAAAATAGCAAAAAAGAGAGACTGAAATCAGAGTGTATTTGTTGTATATTTGTCCATAACAAACCACTCCCCCATTTAGAAGCTTAAAAACAACAGTTTATTATTCCCAGTGATTTTTGTGGCTGATGTGGTGCTTCTTCTGCTGGTCTTACCTGCACTCTGTCAAGCTGATGCTTCCATAGGTGGGTCTGCTGGGACAGCTTGACCTCTCTCTCCATACGGCCTTCCTTCTCGAGGAAGCCAGACCAGGCCTCTACAGAGCCTAATGATCTCAGGGTTGTAAGAGGGTGAGAATTAAGCCTTCTTGGAAATTGTAGGATATCATTTCCTTGAAAATCACAAACCCTCCCAGATTCAAGGGGTGGGACCTTGGACTCCCCTTCCTGATGGAAGGAGCTGCATAGAATGGGTGGCTGTTTTTATTATGATAGAGCTTGAGTGCCATCAGGATTCAGGATTCAGGAGGAATTGAGGTGGGAGTGGTGGGGGGTAGGGAGAAAAAAAGGGGCAAAAGCAATGCAAAGGAAGTGAGGAAAGTGACATCTAAAGTATCAAAGTAAAAGTTACAAGTATTCCTTCTACATTGAATACCGATTCGGCTCAAGAACTGTCAGTCAAATACGTGTATATTCAGCAAAGTTTTTTAAGGGTTTGGAGAAAACAGGCATGGAGCAGGAACAGGAAATGAGAAAGGAAGGGGGTAGAGAGAGACTGTGAGAGATGAGTGGGGAGCAAGAACTAATCCACATCTAATTTTAGCTCCGTCATTAGACAAAATCAAAGCATTTGCTAAGCATCATCTTGCAGAATATAGATCTCTTGTTCCTTCACAGGAGTAACCTGACACAGGAGCATTTTCAGTGTAACATCAAATAGCACCCCTTTCAGAAGAAGCGCTTCTTTGAGTAGTGCTGGTTTTATGTCTACTGTTCATAATTTGAAGATGTACTCTGATGCTTTGGACTAATCCATCAGTATGTGGAACTAGTACAGACTGATGTATTAGTTTAATAAAGTATTCAAATGAAATTGGACAGTTTCATTAATGGCTGGGAAAGGATTGTAAAAGCAAAATCAATTAGTGGTGAGACAGGAAAAATTAGAATCCTTTTATTTAAATCATTGCAGGTGGAAATAATAAAAATTTTGCATGTCTCTGCATTTTGGCAGACAGACTGCGTTGTTGCTTAGAGAGCCATGGTCCTAACTTTTGTTGGGGTAGATTTTGTATACTCATTACACCAGACCTGTTAGGGCTGCATTGTTTTCTTTGGTTCTTGCCTGCCTCAGCAAAGACTTGAAACAGTGGGCACGTTATAGAAAGTTTATTAAAGCAAAAGTACACTCTCACGGAGAGCGGGCCACCCCTGGCTTAGGGACTGGCCCCACGTTACAGCTGGGTTTTCCTTATATCCCCAAGCTGGGGACCTGAGTCCCGGCCTGATTTCTCCGTCTCAGGCCCACTGATTCTTGCTGCCCCTGTACACTGTATGGGACATATTCAGTCTTCTGATTGGTCTAGGGCAGGATACCTCATTTACATGTGGAACAGGTTATAGGGAAATTTCCTGGAGAGTCCCCCCCGTGATGTGCTTACTAGGCCCAGTTTCTCAAGGTGGGGGAAGGGGCATTATAATGGGATAGGGGGGAGATGATAAGGGTCTGGTAATTCTTGTTTTGGCTAGAGACTTTGTGTTTAATCTCCTTGAAGGGGACTTGAAGCCTAACAAACCCCTCAGTTGACCAGATGAACTTGCTGTGGCTTTGTGTGGGCAATAATTGGATGAAAGTCCTTTGGAGGGTTTATTTAATGTATGATTTACAGCCCATGTTATTTCCTTTTTTCATTGATAAGTTTAAGCTTTCAGACTTATCAAGTACCGCACTTGGACTCCAGTGATATATATCAGAACCAAGATAAAAAATCTGCAGCACTCAACCTAACTTTCTGCATTCTGAGGCCACTTATACGCAGGACATGTTTCACAGTTCCCGGGCCCTGTACAAGGAAAGCATGAGTGTGGGGCTAGTTTTTTTTCCCCATGCTCTGTCTTCCATCAAGTTTGGTTGATACTCCAGACAAACCATGGAAAATTTTCCTGTCTTTGGAAGCCTCAAAGATAAAATTCAAGCGCTCCTATATCACTTGTTTCCAACCAGCCAAAAGCAATTCTTGTTTAAAGTCTTCTTTACCGGAAATCATTTCTGGTGAGACCTAGTAAGAAACTAAACATATGCAAATTTCAGTCTAGTAAGAGAGGTAACATAGGTGGTCTCTTTTTCCTGCTGCTTTTAGAGGAATTGTAAATCATTTGTATTTTAGAGCACTTCAGAAACTCTGTAAACACCCTCGAAAAGTGGAATTATTCTATTGTTTTAATGAGCGATTCCTCTGATCAAAGTTAATGCTACTCATCCCTCTTGGCACTGTCTGATTAAAAGCAGGCACTAATTAGTGCTTTTACTGAATTCACTCTGTGCTGGGCCTCTTAGTCTTAGCTGTCTCTTTGGATTTAGAATAACTGATACTCACTGGACACCTTTGTGATCAGGCCTGTCACTTAGTCAGTTAGTTGTTTAACATGGTCATTTCGTCAAAACATGAAGTTGCTGGTACAAAAAGCAAAACACATGCTCCTTATTTAAAAAATAATTTATATGTACTTTTAAAATGGTCATAAGTTTTCAGAGCCCTGAGAGCTATCTTGGATTAAATATGTAATACAGATTGTAGCCTTCCTTTTCTTTCTGAATGAGTGAATTCCCATAGTGGTCTTACCTAAAACAGTGTGTAGTGACTCCAGGAAAATGAGCCTAAGCAGAACTCCAAAACTAAAAGGGAAAATGTGAGTTTTGTACTTGCATGGATTCATGAGACTTCCATGCATTTAAAGTGATTTCAAATTTTATTAAAGGATATCTATTAGTACGGGCCCAGACACACACAAGCTTGCTTTCATTCTGAGAGCTACGTATACACTGAGCTAATACATCCAAGTGCCATTCATTGATGGAGCTGGATTGTGACCCTTGGCCTTGGCTCAGATGCCACTGAAACTGGAACAAAAAATCTTTTACCCGTATTTTTAAGAACAAAATTTGAGTTTCATCTCAACTATGCATGAATTTCTGACAGTACTATCTTTTCTATTTAAAAGAAAGAAAATTTTATAAAACTATTTCATTTCAGTATTAAACACTGGAAAAGGAAATGAAAAGAGCTGTTTCATCCTAATTAATAGACTAGTAACAGAATATAGGTTTATATTTAAGCATCATTTATAATTTAAAGGTCAAACCTAAAACTCTTGCTTCCAAACCTTTTATAATCTTCCAAAAGATAACTGCTTTGGATCCATACACTTTTTTTTGGGGGGGAGGGCATTCTATATCCAGAGGATCGTTGGAGAAAGTCACAAGTGTTGATTTCTAGCACAATAGACTCAACCTGTCGTCTCAGATGAGTCCTGGATCTTGCTCTATAACCGAGGCCATTCCAAACAGCCTCCCCTAGTTACTCTCTGCAGCTCTTACAGACCTTCACTATTTTCTTCATGCCTTCTGTCTGACTTCTCAGGTCCAGCTGATAGTATCAACTGGCATTTATTCTGCAGAGCAAAAGGTCATCAACACACAACCTAATTGGTGCTCAGAAATATTTGTGCAGTTAAATGCTTGGTATTTCTGTTTGAGTTGATATCAGATATACTGTCTGTACTCTCTTTGGAAATCTAGTGAAGACAGACTTGTGCTATTACTCTTCACAGTTGTTTTTCAAAACATTTTCATAATAGAAGATTTGTGGCACATCTCTCTGCATGTTGTAAGAAGGTGCTAGGAATAACAGCTTACAATTCTGGTATCACCAAATTAAAACTTCTTGTTAAAGTTGTCCCTTTAGTCAGGGAAAACTTATGGGCTCACGTGACTTTGTGGAGTTTGAAAATAGCTTTTATTTAGCTATCTAAAAGGCAATTTAAAGCTTCCTTTTAACAACAGTGGTGAGTTTACACCAATTTAAGGGAGCTCTTTCAGCTCTTTTTCATGATCTGACAGGCGGACACACATCTCTTTCGTAGTTTACAAGGACAAGGGTGACTGTGGACCATAAGCATCCTCACCTGTGGGTTTTGATGCATTTCTTTTATCTGAACATCTTGATGCTCTAATGAATCAGGACTAATGGGAGCCCTAGGGAAGGTGCACACACAATTCTGCTACATCCAAAAGCAGCCATGTAGTCATTAATTCAATAAGAGCTAGGTAAAGTATTCAGCTATCTTCCTACTGCAACTATGTGTAGTATTAAAGAGGAGAAAACATAC
This sequence comes from Catagonus wagneri, assembly GCA_004024745.2. Lineage (NCBI taxonomy): Eukaryota > Metazoa > Chordata > Mammalia > Artiodactyla > Tayassuidae > Catagonus > Catagonus wagneri. The sequence goes on from PVHT021183528.1 coordinate 1,938,334, forward strand.
CATAGCTATGTAGCTTATATAGCTGCAGATCAAATATATTTCATTTTGTAAATTTGAATTCCAGTTCTTTGTTCTGTATAGCATACCCTAAAAACTAAATTAGTTTAGTTTTAGAAGGTAGTATTATTATTATACAGAACTTACAATAGATTACCCACCTAAATCTCTATTTTCACTTGTATATATTTTATACATTTCAAGCAGACTTATGAATCATTACAAAACATAGTGAAGGAAGTTCCCGTTGTGGCTCAGTGGTAACCAACCCTGCTAGTATCCATGAGGATATGAGTTCGATCCCTGGCCTCACTCAGTGAGTTAAGGATCTGGCATTGCTGAGCTGTGAAGCTGTGGTGTAGGTTGCAGATGAGGACTGGATCCCACGTTGCTATGCTGTGGCATATGTGGGCCAGCAGCTCACTTCCAATTTGACCCTAAGCTTGGGAACTTCCACATGCCACATGCTGCAAAAAAAAAAAAAAAAAAAAAAAGCAAAACAGTGAAGTGACGTTATAATGAAATAGAATAACTCCTCAGTAGACCTAATGTCTAGCCCTGACTCTATCCTTAACCAAGTAGGTGATTTTGATGATATATATGGCCTGCTTTATCTGTGAAAGAAGAGGGTCGGGCAAGCTTATTTTAAAACTTCCATTACAATTATAAATATAATTTTATAACACAACCTTGTGAAGTAGATTAAGGAGGCATTGTGTTTCCAGATGGGGAAATTCAGGGAAACAAAATCAGTCTATTATTTAAAGCCCCTTCTTTTGTATGGGATGAAACTTAGGGATGGAGTTAAATGATAAACTCCTGACTCCTTATACTAAGCACATGCCACTTTCTACTACTTCTTGGAAAAAATATTGAATGCAGTAAAATACTCAGCTGTGTGTAAGTGATTTGAGTTCCGTGTATTGCTTTTTCTTTTTGTGCCTAAGTATACATCAGTAATTATCTTAATTTGATTTGCTGCCATTTGAATAAAATGGAAAAAAAAACAGCACTTGTCTTAGTTCCAACTGACTTCATTCTTTCCTGCTAGCAGATTTTCTGTCTAGTTATGGTTCAGATGGAATGACTTGACAGATTTCTTTTATGTTAAAATCATTGACTCAATTATGGAATATCCTCTTGGTGCATAATGATATTGTGAAGCATCCTAAAGGAGGACAGACATGATGTCTTCCCCAAATGATCTCATATCTAGTTAAGGAGATGAAATAAACTGATGGGAAACAAATAGAGAGTGACACACTTTTGGTGTAGCATCTGAGTTTGGTGATTCCTTCTACTAAACTCTATTCCATGTAGATATTAAATGTAACCCTTTCTTGTAATGTATCTAATTCTCCTAGATCATTGTTTTTGTGGGGGAAGGCACTGAACCACATTTGGGGGGGGAAGCATCTAGAGATGTTACAGCTTTTTTTTTCTTTTGAATTATTGTTATTGTAAAATACACATAACGTACTATTTATCATTTTGACCATGCGTAAGTGTAGAAATTCGATGGCATTACGTACATTCATAGTGTTTTGTAACTATCGTCACTGTGTGTACTCAAAACTTTCTATCATCCCCAACATAAATTCTGTACCCACTAAAAAAAACTCCACTTTCTTTTTCTATTTTCTGTCTTTATGAATTTGTCTATTCTAGGTACTTCATATAAGTGGAATCATGCAATCCTTGCACTTTTATATCTGGCCTATTTTACTAAGTGCATTTTCAAGGTTTGTCAAAATTTCATTCTTTTTTGTGCCTGAATGATACTCCACTGTATGTATATACCACATTTAGTTTATCCGTTCCTCTGCTGATTGACACCAGTTGTTACTACCTTTTGGCTATTGTGAATAACTCTGCTATGAACTTCGGTGTACACATATCTGTTTGAGTTTCTACTTTTAATTATTTTGGATATATACCTAAGGGTGGAACTTCTGGGTAGTATATTAGTTTTATGTTTAACCTTTGGGAAACCACTAAACTTTTTTCCACAGTGGCTACACCATTTTACATTCCTACTAGCAATGCATGAACATTGCAGTTTCTCAACATCCTTACCAATACTTCTTTTATTGTAGCCTTTCTAGTAGGTGAAGTGGTACCTTATTGTGGTTTTTACATTTCCCTAATGATTAATGATGTTAATCATATGCTTATCAAAGCTTTCTTTACAAAATATATACTAAGGCATCGTTTGTGTCTATATTTTATAGATAAATTACTTGATAAGCTTTACACACACCCTTGATGTCAATATCTGTTCTTTCCCAGGGCTTGGACAATTATATCTGGAAGTGACAAGTCCAGACTCCCTGTTTTTTTGTTTGTTTGTTTTTTGTCTTTTTCCTTTTAAATAAATCTTCCATATATTTAACTTTCTCTTTGACTGTAATCTACTGTATTTTTAAAAAGGAAACCATTGTAGCAGCTGTTGAAAGCAAAGATACATGAAATTGTTTTAAAGTTGTTATAGTAATGATGATTAGGGAGAAGGGTGTTGAGCAAAGGTCATTTTATTTCAAATGACTATTAACTTGTCACTTTTATATTCATAAAACATCTTTTTGAAAGGGAAACAAAGTTATTTTACAAAATTTTCAGTTTCTGAGATATAAAACTACAAGATGAAGGTGTATAATGAATTCCAGGCTCTCCCAAAGGCTAGTCATATTTTAGTTGGAATCTTTTACTGACATTATTATTTTTAGTTCCTTGATGAATTTGCTAGAAAAAAAATAGAAAGTTTCATCTAGAATATTTTCCTTATTGATTTGAGTTTTACTGATAAAATTAAAATATTAATTGTTTAAAAAATGGACAGACTGCTACATAGATGTCATTTCTTCATTGTGAGTACAGAAAATATTGGTAATTCTGTGAGAACTAGTCATAGTAAATTTATTTTGATGATTCCTTTAGATTTTTCTTAACTGACTAGCTACTGCTTAACCTTAGAGGGAACATTTTTGTGACTTCAGCTTCTTAATGAAAGGTCTCTTGATCATTTGAGTGTATTTATCTCTCACGGAATATTTTGGTCTTCTACAGGAAGAAAACGTCAATAGGACTATAAACGTGTGGCCTCAGCGTAGTAGTACCATGACTCACTAACACACTAGCGTGGATACTGTATTTGATGTAGCTGCTTAATGCAAAGTGGGGCTCTTTTAAGATGGACTTAAACACCAGAACATATTGCTTATGGATGCAGGCTCTTAACTGGGTCTTGAATCAAGACTCCATAACCCACTGATTTTTAGAAGTCAGAAAAACTGCCTAATCTCTACAGGACCAGTTTTGGGATATTTTGAAGGTTAAATAAATGAATCCAAGTAACAATACCTGGCAGATACTGTGTTCAGGAAGTTATTAGCTGTTGATGATATTGGTAGTAATTTTTGGTGGGGAAATGAATCAAAGAGAAAGCAGAGGAAAGAAAGTGTTTCCTGGGAGGAGACAGAGTGGGGAAAGTGATGCTGAAAGTGAAGCTGAATGGTGGTCAGAAACAGACTGCCTAAGTATTTTGCTTTCTTAATAATTTTACCCTAGACCTGAACATATCAAAGAAAAACATAAAGAAGAAAGTAAGCCACAAAAAATGACTTTCAAGAATGAGTCAGAAATGCTTTCAGAAGATGATGAAGAGCTGAGTCCACATTTTTAGGTTTCAGTTCTTAGAATGAGTCCATTTTCTTTAATTCTCTTTAATTTTCTTTAATTCTCATCAAGTCCTATTCTTGACTCCAAAATTGCATGCAGAAGTTCCCCGACCAGGGGTCAAACCTGAACCACGTTTTTTTTTTTTTTTAACTTTAAACAAATTTTATTACGGTATAATTAAGATATAATAACATGCACCCATCTGAAGTGTGTAGGTCAGCGAGTATTGACAAATATATATATATACTTGTATAAATACTCCCACAATTAAGATATGGAATATTTTCATTACCTACTCTCCCAAATTATCTTGTTTTCCTTTGCAGCCAATTCCTCTGCTTTAGCCTTAGGCAACAACTGATTTACTTTTTGACATTAGAGATTAGGTTGGATTTTTTGTTGCCTTTTTTTTTTTAGAATTTCATATAAATGGAATCATATAAAATATAATTTTTACCATTTGTATTATTTTGCTCAGTGGGGGAGGATACTATTAAAGTCAGACTTTTCCTATAGAAAAGGCATTATACCTCAAATAGACTGTCAATTTCTTTAGTTAGGGATTTGAAAACCACCAAATCATACTGGAAAATTGAGTTAAGGGACAGAGATCACTATATGCCTACATGTGTCTGCCCAGCGTGGGCACTGCCTTAGTGACTCATTGCAGGTGATGAACATTTAAGATGCATGGCTGATGATCACTCCTCCAGAGTATAATTAATACCTCTCACTCTATTAGGCTGTCATGCCCTTGGGTGAATTCTTCATTTGGATTCCACTCAAAACATAGGATGAATTTATGTGGGTTGCTCCTTTTTAAAGATATTTCTTAGAGTACATTAATTTTTATATGTTTCTTTAGTGCTAGAGATCAGCAAAGAAACATGGTCGAAAATGTCTAAAGGATCATCTTTTGAACTTCCTAGTTATTTCTTATTGTTTTTTTATATATAATTTATTTTTTATTTTTTGCATTATAGCTGGTTTACAGATTTCTGTCAGATTTCTTATTGTTGATTATATCCAAAATCATCAGAGCCCTACCAGATGCACACTTTTTTAAGGCATTTTCAGGGTGTGAGGAAAACTTAATTTGGCTTTGCTCTAGAAGGACATGGATATGTTTGGAATGGGATTTGTGAAAGAAATTAGGTATTTAGCTAGACCTTGAAAATGGGTAGCATTTTAGAGTTTCCCGGTGGCCTAGCAGTTAAGGATCTGGTATTTTTACTGCTGCAGCTTGGGTCACTGCTATGGTGCGGGTTTGATCCCTGGCCTGGGAATGTCTGTAAGCTGTAGGCATGGCCAGAAAAAGAGAAAAGAAAATGAGGTAATATTTCAATTGTGAGGAGTAAGGAGGCATTCTCAGATGAGGGGAGAAAGTATCAATGAAGGCCAGAAGGTAGGAGAGATATGGAGGAAATTGACGAGACAGGTAAATGTGAGATACGCCATATAATCTCTCTTATCCATTGCACTAGAAGCAACTTAAGAACAGAGAAGCTTTCTTGTTCCACTGTATTCTCAGTATCTAGCACTGTGCTAGGTACACAGTAGGTATTCAGTAAGTATTGGTTGAAAAAACTAACAGAATACATGGAACTTGTGAGCACAGAACCTAGAGGAAAGTGGCTATGTCTCTACTGTGCTTGCAGTTAAAGAGACAAGACCAAGTCCTTGTTTAAGTAAGAGCACAACTGCATCTGGCGCCTGGGAATACAAAGACCATGTAGGAGCCAGTGCTGCTCTCTCTGAGCCCTGAGGAACACTGAACCTGAAAAGTCTATCTCAGAAAAATGGCAGAGACCCACTATTACTCAGCCTGAACCTTAATGTTTCCATTAATTTATGTGGCCTTTTTTTTTCTTTTTTTGGCCACACGTACAGCATATGGAAGTTCTTGGGCCAGGGATTAAATTCGATCCGCAGCTGTGACCTACACCACAGTTCTGACAGTTCTGGATCCTTAACCCACTGCACGAGGCTGAGTGTTAAACCTGCACCTCAACAGTGACCAGAACCACTGCAGAAACAACCCTGGAGTGGGTTAAGGAACCTGCTGCACTATAGCAGGAACTCTTAATTTACATTTTTGTAAGTTTCATTCTAAAGAAATTTCTAGCACTTCTATAATTTCACTAGTGTTTTAGTTTAATTACATTTTGAGTGTCATTTGCAACATGTATGTCACTGATAAAATCTCCCCACAAGAAACTAAGCACAAATAATCAAGCAGGGTCTTAACTAAGCTGCTGTCTTTGCACGGTACCAAGCTTTTCATATTGTTTGAATTGGTGCCAGACTTTAACAACTAAGTGTGAGAGTGTGAATGGCAGATGTCCAGTCTCAGCAGTCAAACTTGGGAATCTTACATCAGAAATTAGCAGTTTTCCTTTGCCATGAGGAAGCAGAGACAGGACTCTTCTTTTGTAAAACTGGCATTAAATCCAGTAAGATTATCTAAGAGTCATTTCTTATGACATATCAGAGTTCTGTCCATTGCCAATATAAAGATGAAATGTCCTGTCTGCTTCCAAAATTAGCCTATAATTGGGTTAAACTGACATTTTTCTCCTAGCATTTCATCATTACTTGTTGATTAATCATCAAATTTTAAAGATATTAGTTACGTCAATGGAAAAATTCCCTTGTCTTCTGGGTGGTCAATGAGTATATTACAAAATACCATTCAATGCATTATTTCAGGAATTGTCCTAAGATGTATACTGCATATGAAAATTTCTTGGTTTAACCGATTTATCTTCTTGGTATTTTAATAATTGAATTCACAGTAATGAGACATACCTTCATTATCTCTGAAAAATTGAGTTATACCTGATGTTTATAATCATGGCCTGTATATTTCTCCCTAAATATCTTTGTTTACACTTTCTTTCTGCCTAGAATGTATCTTAACCTTGTCAAAATTCAACTTATCCTTCAAGATCCAGTAAGTATTCTTTTAGTCCTACTAACAAATGATAACTACATCTCCTGAAACTTAAGTCATTTGCATCTTTCTTTTGACATTTTTATATTCTTCTTTTCATTTAAAATATTCATTTTAAACATCAGCTGTTTACCATACCATGAACTAGGCCACTGCCGAGCTTATTTGTAATGGAGAAGACAGATAGTTTAAGATATTATTAATGGATGATATCTGCTCTTATCACTTCTATTCAACAGTAGGATTTTGCCAGAGTATTTAGACAAGAAAAATAAGTAAAAGGCATCCAGATTGGACATGAATAAATAAAACTATCTCTATTTGCAAGTGACATAATTTTATTTACAGAAAACCATAAGGAATCCATACATAGCAACTACTAGAACTAATAAATAATGATAAAATAAATATAAAATATAATTAATGAAAGTAAAAAACTAATGAATAATAAATGAATTCAGCAAGGTTGTAAGATACAAGATCAACATACAAAAATTAATTGCATTTCTATATGCTGTCGATGAACAATTTGAAAATGAAAATAAGAAAGCAATTCCACTTATAATACCATGAAAAGTACTTTAGGAATACCATGAAAAGTACTTACACACACATATATACAATAAAAGAAGTACAGACTTGTAAACTGAAAACTATAAAACATTACTGAAATAAATTAAAGACCTAAATAGATGGGAAAATGACTTGTGTTGACAGATTAGAACATTTATTATTGTTATGACAGTATTCCCCCAGTTGATCTACAGAGTCAATAAAATCCATATCAAAATCCATACTGCCTTTTTGCAGAAATTGACAGGCTAATTCAAAGACTCAGAATAAGAAAATAATCTTGAACAAAATTGGTTGACTCAAACTACCTGCTGCTTTCAAAACCCACTGCAAATCATGACAATGTGGTCTGATCTGTTGGCATAGGTCGATATAATGGAGTCTGACTAAATCTTTTTATTTTGGTAAATTGATTTTTGATAAAGATGCTAAGATAGTTTTGTGGGACTAGTTTTCTGAACTAATGGTGTTGATACAGTTGGATATCCATACACAAAAGAGTGAGAGCAAACCTTTTCTTCATACCACATACAAAAATTAATGCCAAATGAATTATGGGTTCAAATGTAAGAGCTATAGTTATAAAACTGTGAAAAATTGGCCTAAATCTTTATAATCTTTGTTAGGCAGTGAATTCTTTTTTTTTTTTTTTTTTTTTTTGCTTTTTTTAGGGCTTCACCCGCCCCATATGGAGGTTCCCAGGCTATGGGTGAATTGGAGCTATAGCTGCCATCCTAACGCCACAGCCACAGCAACACAGGATCTGAGCTGCATCTGTGACCTATACCATAGCTCACGGCAATGCTGGATCCTTTACCCACTAAGCAAGTCCAGGGATCGAACCCACAACCTCACGGTTACTAGTCGGATTCATTTCCGCTGCACCACTCTAGGCAGTGACTTCTTACAAGTAACACCAAAAGCACAAGAGACAATAAATAAATCAGTTGTGGTAAGTAGAATAACATCTCCACAAAGATCTCTACATTCAGATCCCCAACACTTGTGGTTACCTTACCTGGCAAAGTGTTTTTGCTGATGTGAGAAGGTTAACGATTTCAATCTAGAGCGATCGGGGTGGATCCAGTGCAGTCACAGGGATCTTTTGAAGAAAAAAATAAAAAAGACCTAGGGAAGTCAAAGTCAGCGGAGGAAACATGAAGACAGTAGCAAAGTTCAGAGTGATACAGGACCATGAGTGTGCAAGTGTCAAGAACTTGGAATAGGCAAGGGAACAAAGTTCTCCACTAGAACCTCCAGAAATAATGCAGCCTTGCCAAAAATTTGATTTTCATCTGATGAGACCCATTTTGAACTTTTGAGGCCTAGAGGTACTGTTTAATAATTTTGTGTCAGTTTAAGCCATTGAGTTTGTGTTTTTTTAACAGAGCAGTGGAAACTTAATATGTAGATAAATTGGACTTTATTACAATTAAATCTTTTGTGCTTCAAAGAACAACATTAAACAAGTGTAAAGACAACTTCTTTCTTCTGGGAGAAAATATTTGTAAATCATATATCTGATGAGTTATATCCATAAAATGTGAAGAATGTTTACATTCAACAACAAAACAAGAAAATAAGCCAGTTATAAAATGAGCAAGGGATTTGATACTTGTTTCTCCAAAGGAGGTATCGAAATGGTCAATAAGAACATGAAAAGATTATCGATATATTTAGTCATTAAGGAAATACAAAGGGAAATCACGAGGAGATACCACTTCACAACCACACTATGATGGGCTGGAATTAAAAAGGAAAATAACAAATGTTGGTAAAGATGTAAAAATTTGGAACACTCATGTCTTGTTGGTGGAATTGTAAATTGGGTCAGCTCTTTTGGAAAATAATTGCTGATTCTTCAAAATGTTAAACACAGAATTATCTTCAGATCCACCAGTTCCATTCTTTGGTAATACTCAGGAGAATTTTGAAACACACTTTTATTTGAAAACTTGTACATGAATGTTCACCCAGCAATATCTATAATACTCCGAAGTGGATACAACCCAAATGTCCACCAACTTGTAAATGGATGAATGTGACATATGGTACAATCAATATTATTCAGTAATAAAAAAGAAATGAAGTAAATGATACATGCTACAATGTAATTGAACCTTTCAAACAATCTAAATGAAAGACACTAGGCATAGAAAACATCTTTCAGACAACACTGAAATGGGAACTATGAGTTAAGACATTAGGGAGCAATAAAAATGATAAACCGAATCTCATGGACTAACCTAGGTGGTCTGGGTAGAGCATGAAGACATCCTGTTTTTGGTCAGGGTTGAGGTGATTGTGATGATGGTTACACAACTCTATGAATAGACTGAAAACTCTCGGATTGTGTACTTGAAATGGGTGAATTATATGGTATGTCAGTTATATCTCGATAAGGACATTATATAAAAAATTTAGCCCTCTTTTTGTAATGAATATCTCTTGAAAAATATGCCTTACATAGCGGTTGATAAAATAGCCCATCTCCACAGTACATGTTATTAACCCACAGAAAAAGGAAGTAGTGCTAAATACAATCTGATGCCAGTGGTTAATGCTGGATACCATGCATTTAGATAGTCAATTAAAAGGAAAAATTAACACCAATTTAAATTTAGTTAAGATCAAGTAGAAGATGGAAATAAATATTAAGACAATATGTAATAGCTATGGTTTTCATTTGCTCAGTAATAGACCTCACCTCCAGAACTGAGGGGTGAACGTGTGACCATGAGGCTTTACCAATTCAAGTAGCCTCTCTTCCCACCTACGGCAATTAGTTCCAAGATGACTGTCAGTCCCTTCAGGCTGCTATAATATTACACCATAAACTGATGTGCCTTATAAAAAAAACAAAAGTTTATTTCTCACCATTTTGGAGGAGGGAAATTCCAACATGAAGGCACTGGCAGACTTGCTGTCTGATGAGAGCTTGCTTCCTGGTTCAGAGATGGCTCTCTTTTTGCTGTGTCCTCACATGGCAGAAAGGGTAAAGGAACTTCCTCAGATCTCTTTTACTAAGGATGCTAATCTCATTGATAAGGGCCCCACTCTTATAACTGTATCCCAAATGCCCCATCTGCAAACACCGTCATATTGGGGATTAGGTTTCAAAATATGAGTTTTAGGGGAACACAGTCTATAGCACTGACCAATCAAGCTTCCCATAAGTTACACAGACTGTGGCTAAGAAAGAGAAATTTTCTTTCCTCTTGTTTGCTAAGTAGTTTGTCAAAGTTGAATGATGCAAGCCCGGAGCTATGGCACTCATGTGGGCCATACACAGTGGAAAAGAACTAGCCCAGTGTACATAGGGTTATAATAAAGTGGGAAGGATGAAAGGGCAGTTGGGAGTGAGAAACTGATTCTGAAAGTGACTTAATTTATGGTAACTTATTAGACACTCTATACTTCTTAGTTATGGGAGCCATTTTTGGGCATCAGTTGGTTTACGTTGGATCTACCAGTTGCAGAAAGAGTCCTATCAAATAGCTCTCTTTCCTGAACACTTACTAAGTTACAGGCCCTGTTCTAAGCCCTTGTGTATATATTCCCATTTAATCTTTAAGGCAGTTTTGTATTAAAGTATATATTGTTATCTCCATTTTATTGATTAAAAACCTGAGGTTTAGAGATAAGTAATTTGCTCAAGTTCAGATATTTTTTGGTGGTGGTGGAAGAAGAATCTTAAATATGAAGCACAAGTTCTGTTATAACTTTAGTGTTGTTCTGGAAGCTGAGTGGTGTGAATGCTTTGGAGAGAATATTGGCAGACCTATCTCTGGAGAGTAGGAGCAAAGGCAGCCATCACATCTCATAGGTATTTTTGTTCCCTACAATGCTTATATGCTATCTTTCACAGAGTCATTTCTTCTTCAGTATATTTTCTTTGAATGCCACATTCATTACCCATTTGGGAAAAAAAGATACTGAATTCCAATAATTAATATTCATCCAGGAAGAGATACCTTCGTATACATGTACATTTCTAAAAGTAGGTTGGAGTCTGGGCATTATGATTTGAGCCTAATTTAACTGGGGTGTTAGTAAGGAGGAAGTATGTGGCAGAGGCATGAGGCCATGGAACAGAATGCACATTATGGAGAGGAAGCGAGTGGCAGAGGCATGAGGCCATGGAACAGAATGCACATTATGGAACTTGTAAGGAGTCAGCTTGGCTGATTTGTGAGCTGTTGATGGGATGCAGGAAATAATTAATTCATGGACGAACATCCATGGGATTCTAAGAAGCCTGAACTCTGTCCGGTAGAGAAGAAGGAACCACTAAAAAATTGTATCCACAAAGATAACATAAGAAGACTTAAAAATGAAAATTGATTTTAACTTAGGCAAGATGGGAGATGGGGAAAGCCTATAGGAGACTTTGTGATAAACCGGACAGGAGTCTCTAAGATCTGAACCAAGGTTGTAGCAGAGGAGCTGGAGAAGATGGGATGGAGGCTAAGAGACACGTTAAAACATTTAAGGAGTTCCCATTGTGTCTCAGTGGTAACAAACCCGACTAGTATCCAAGAGGACACGTGTTTGATCCCTGGCCTTGCTCAGTGAGTTAAGGATCCCACGTTGTCGTGAGCTGTGGTGTAAATTACAGACAAGGCTCAGATCTGGCATTGCTATGGCTGTGACGAAGGCTGGCAGTTGCCCCTCGCATTCAGCCCCTACCCTCGGAACTTCTATAGGCCGTAAGTGTAGCCCTAAAAAAAAAAAATAAATAATAATAAGATAAAAGATATTTAAATGCATGCTCTTGTTTCTGAAATGTGATTTTTTTGTTGTCTGTACTGCAACAATAGAGCAATGCTTTCCTCCATATAATGCTTGTAAGTAAAGCTGTATCTTATTTATGGTTTTTATATTAACATTCTATCTCAAAACAAAATATTATCAGTTAGCAATTATTGATTGAACAGCCAGTGTGTGCCCAGATTAAAGGTAAGTCTATAACAAACAATTAGATGATATTCACAGGTATGTTCGTGTTTTATATTTTATAGGATTACATTAGCAATAATTGCCAGAAGAGACTACTTTTGATTCATTGACATTTACAGGCTCAATGCCTAGCACTGTCTCTGAACAATAGAAGGGGCACAGTAAATCTTTGTTCAGTGAATAAGAGATGAACAAATGTTATAGAATCACTGGACTTAAAAAGGTGAAATTTTATTTTGAAAAATATTATTTTTGAAGTGAACATCTTTATGTCTCTCAAATAGCGAGCCACTTGTCATCAGGAGGATAACTTGCTAAGATGGTTACTTTTTATCCAGACACTTTGAGACTGGGAAAATACAGACTGCATGCAGGGTAATCAAGAATAAGTAATTTAATTGTCAAGTGCCTCAGTTTATTCATTAGCATAGTAGGGATAAGGCTGTCTTTTCTCTACATCACTAAGATGTGTTAAGGGTTATGTGGGTTTAAAGTAATTAAAAATAAAAGTCTGATGGACAACTTAGGCTTTTCAGAGAAAGTGCTATTTATGCACAAGGTATTCATTTCAACTTTTAAAGATGGCTAATAAAGAATTTATCTTAGAAAGTAATCAGCTGTTATCTGGGGATCATATTTTGACTTGAAGACAGATGCAATTTTATATTATTTTAATCCAAGATCCAAATACAGGGATTAAAATAAGGAAGAGGTAGTGATTAATAAATAGCTACATTTAAAATCTATCATTTTCTTCATCCCCCTGAGAGTTACAGGTAGATAATATTGTTGCTGGGACCTAACATTTCATCAGTTTTTCAAGGTAGGGCTCAATACATGTACACTACGTTAAATATAAAATATATATATATATATATATATATATATATATATATTCAGTAAAATATTGATTGTTCAACATTCCGAAGTCTGGTACCCTAAAGTCTCCGAAAGTAATTAAGAAATCAATTACATAGTTTTAAAGAGAATTGTCAAGATGAGCAAAGGCGGAGTTCCCTTCGTGGCCCAGTGGTTAACGAATCCGACTAAGAACCATGAGTTTGCGGGTTCGATCCCTGGCCTTGCTCAGTGGGTTAAGGCGTTGCCGTGAGCTGTGGTGTAGGTTGCAGACGCGGCTCGGATCCCGCTTTGCTGTGGCTGTGGCGAAGGCCGGCAGCTACAGGTCCTGTTAGACCCCTAGCCTGGGAACCTCCGTATGCCACGGGTGCGCAAAAAGACAAAAAAAAAAAAAAAAGATGAGCAAAGGCTCCAATTCACAGTTAAGCCAGGAATTGTAAAGCTCTCATTTCCCACTGGTTAGCTTCTGCTTGTCATTTTGAACTCGGAGTAAATCTTACCTCCTGAGAGAGATATTTTCCCCAGACATCCAATTTGGTCTTGCCATGCTCCCACATCACTCTGTCTTAAGTCTCTGCATTGCACTACGTTTATCCATTTATTTACTTGCACATTATCTTTTCCCCCTTAAGCTCTGTGAAACTGCCTTCCTTACTGCTCTCTCTTTTCTCTCTGATGCCCAAAACAATGCATTGTGTGTTCTTTGAGTAAAGGTTTAGTGCATTAGTAAGTTATGAATAAAAACCACAATTTGGAGCGATTATCTTTAGAGTAAATATCTTAAGTTTTCACAAGATGGTACTATTTTCCCATCAAAAAGAGTGCTATGACATGCCGTCAGATTTATGTTTGCTCACTTGCCATAGTCAAAAGTTTATCAAAGTGAGAGACTGGAATTGAAACATGACAAAGCATTTGAAGTGGTGACTAATTCTGAATTCAGAAAAAATGTTTCGAGTAATACTGTACTATCAGAGGATACTGATAAGCAAAATATGACTTTATTAAGAGCATAAAAGAACTTAAGAGAAAACTGTTCATCCTTTTATTTGCTAATCTGTTTGGGCTAGAACACAGTCATCTAGCGAAAGGCCAGCAACTATACTTGCTGCACTCTACTTTTATTTAAACTAAGTGAAGGTAATACTGTATAGATTGTATTTAGAAATGTAAGTTGTAGCATTTATCTTATTAGTACTGATATCTCAAACTTATATTAAAAATACAAAGTGTTATAATTATTGAAAATAAAACAAATATAGAGTCATGGGAAATGGTTAAAACTTGAAATTCACATACAGAAGAAAAGAGTTTTAGCAAATAATTTATATATATTTCCATCAACAAGATTCAAAATAATTTCAGTGTGAAAAGAATTCCTCTGCAGCCACATGTAAAAGTCATTTATTTTCAGCATCACATTCTTAAAACATGAATTTATTATGATTCCCATTTTGCTGTTGCATTTTTTAATGAAAAATTTTGCAGTGTTGAGGTCCATTTTCACTACACTAATATGGAAAAATGGCCAGTAGAAGGGTGCTTCATCCCTTCCTTCTTTCCACTTTAATTTCCCATTTCCTACGTAGGCCTTTATAGGTAGCTTGTGTCATGATACTGTAAGCATCAGTAATTAAGATATGAGTAATGAAAAAATAGTACAACCGTAGCTAACATTTAGTGGAAGATTGCTGAATACCAAGCCTGGTACTAATATGAGCTCGATACTGTTTATATGCCAATTTTGCAGTTGACTGACTATGTTTGCAGGAGTTAGCTTACTCCAGGTCCATCTTTATTTCAGAGCTTGCACGCTTAACTGCTTCTGTGTTGTCTAAAGTAATGAATGCAGCTCTAGGCCGGATGAGGCGAATGAATATGGAAAGTAAATTATTGAAATACAGTGTGCATTAGTCAGGTTTATATAATCATCAGCCCTAACTAACAATTTTCAGAGACTTTTAATAGCAAACATTCATTTTCCCTCTTAGGTTCAAGTCAGTCCTTATGTTTTCATTTTGGAACCTGTGTCTGCTGGGGCCTACTTTTCCCACGGAGGACCAAAAGAGCAGACAAATTTTGTGCTACTGGTAGCCTGTGCTTTAAATTAGGCAGACTGTCCACTTCTGCTCAGATTCCAAGAGTCAGCACAAGTCATGTGACCAAGCCCAAAATCATTGAGGTGAGAAAGTGATCTCCCCCTACAGACTGAGAATTGGGAGTGATACTGTGCCCTGCATGTGTTTAATAGGGTGGAACCTCCTGTGTTCTTCCCATGTTTATCAGCTAGTTGGTTCTGATTTCTTTTTAAAAGACTGTTTGAACATATTACCATAAAACTTGATGGTTCACAATCCTCAGTTCTCATATCCTCAAATAATCAGAATAGTAGTCCTCAACCAGAGACTGAATTCTTGGAAACTTGAGGACTGAGGGAAGTTGGTGGGCAGAGGTAATGTGGAAATACCACCTGCACACCCCAGTCTTGTCCCCCTCCCACGTCCTGTTGAAACTAGTTCCTGAAAAGGTTGCTTTCCTCCAGGCAGGAGGTAGGCTCCTTAAGAGAATAACCTAGGGTAGCTTGGAAAGATAATTTTTTTTTCCTATCTAGCTGTGAAGATACATGTTTAGCGCTTTCATTCGCTTGAAGGTTGCATTAAGGGACAAAGTCCTTAAAAGCAAATTGCAGAAAAAGTGTAACCCATTGTGGTAACTTGGAAGTGCTTCCTGATTTCAGATGATTAAAATCTTGCTTTACCGAGTGATTGAGCCATCGTGGCTTTCAATTTATTAGCAGTTATTTTTCTTTTCTAAAATAAGGTGAGGTGGAGAAGTCTGCTAAGCAGGCAACCACAATTGATGTGACCCTTTGACATGTGACTTGTGGAGAAGTGAATTGTCACCAAGCTGACTACAAGGCAACAGGCAGCATGTTATGTGGCAGAAGCATTATTTTTCATAATTGCAAACCACGGGATAAGAAAACCAGTGCCTGTTCTGATTTTAAAAACCTCAGGAAAATGTAAATCCATATTGTTTCAAAGTAAAACAAAGACTTCTGAGGGATTATGCTGGCGTTTTTTTGTTTTTTGTTTTTTCCTTTTTACTCTCAAATATGTAGACACCCCATATATTCTACTCTTTCAGAGATTACGTGCTGGGGAGTATTTTCTCTCTACATTGCTTTTCTGCAATCTCATATTGTTTCCTTATATGGTTTATAGCAGTGGGTTAGTGGAAGCCTATTTATATGATTACATTTTTTGAAAACTAACTCACATTTAGAAGTTGGAGCTTTGGAGAGTAAAATCAATATAAAATAAATAAATAAAAATAAAATAAATATAAATTAAAATAGAGTTGGGTTCAAGTACTTGCTCTACCATTTAATTTTGATGTGAATTTTGCAGAGGAAAGCAATCTCTCTGAATCTGCTTCCTCAATTGTAATATGGTAGTTATAATTCCTGCCTCTTGGATCTACTTTGTAAATTATGGTATAATGCCTTGTGAATAGTAATAGATGCTTGACAGTTTTTAGCGATTTCTACATCTTTTCCCAAAAGCTGTTTTAAATCGAAAATGGACATGCAGAGATAACTATCCTCTCTATACCGTCAGGGCCTATTGGGTCAATTTTAAATTTTTGTGTTTTCTTTTTCTTTTCTTTCTTTCTTTTTTTTTTGTCTTTTTGCCTTCTCTAGGACCGCACTCGCGGCATATGGAGGTTCCTGGGCTAGGGGTCTAATCCGAGCTATAGCCGCTGGCCTAAACCACAGCCACAGCAACGCGGGATTTGAGCCACTGTCAGCTCACAGCAATGCTGGATCCTTAACCCACTGAACGAGGCCAGGGATCGAACCCACAACTTCATGTTTCCTAGTCAGATTCATTAACCACTGAGCCACCACGGGGACTCCCTAAATTTTTGTGTTTTCTGAGAACAGTTCTAACTCTTATATTGTTTCTTAGAGGTCTTCCAAAGAACAAAGAGATTTACTTGTTTATTTAATTAGAATAAAACTCACCGTATCTTGTAATTATTACATGAGTCTATTGGGCAACTTTATAAATCTTGGTTGTATTATGGGATTTTAGTAATATTATTTTTCCTATCTTAGAAGTTTTTGTTCTTTCATTATCATAGGAATTAGTTCATTTTCACCTTTTATTACTATTCTAAAATAGACTTAAAAAAGAAATAAAATTTAAAGAGAAGATGTTTCACAATTATTAAATGAATCAGAAGATGAAAGAAAGAGACAGGAGCATTTTAGACTTTAATGATATTGATTAAATTTATTATGTAAGTGAAATCTCAGACTATGAGTCTTCAGATTATCATATTCTAGGTTTTTTTCCCCAAATCAAGAGTAAGTGGATGAATAATACATTTTTAAGGACAAAAATAAATATGACATTTTCACTTCACTAGTCATTCAATTGGAAGGACTTAATCATAATACTATACTACAAAAACCTGACTCATTTCTCTTTCTCTCTCTCTCTCTCTTTTTTTTTTTTTTTTTTTTGCTGTGCCTGCAGCATGTGGAAGATGCTGGGACAGGGATCGAACCCACACCACAGCAGCAATCCAAGTTGCTACAATGACAACATTGGATCCTTAACCTGATGTGCCATAAGAGAACTCCCTGATCCATCTCATTTTGATAAAAGTTTATCTTTTAAAATATTTGTATACCAAAATTCTCTGAAAAAGAGGTTGATATATTTAAAATATTATGACAAACTGTAATAAAACTTTTCATTATCTCTTTTCACTTCTGTAAATTTTTCATAAAACTTAAGGTATGTGTTAAAATATATTTGTGTTTTAAAAACTGGATGAAGATGGTAAATGGTGATGATATTTTTCCTGGTATGTTGAGGGAAAACTATTCATATACTTTGACCTAATATTGTACTCCTAGAAATTTGTCTTAAGAAAATATTTTAGGAGTTCCCGTCGTGGCTCAGCAGTTAACAAGTCTGACTAGCATCCGTAAGGACGCAGGTTCGATCCCTGGCCTTGCTCAATGGATTAAGGATCTGGCGTTGCCATGAGCTGTAGTGTAGGTCATAGATGCAGCTTGCATCCTGTGTTGCTATGGCTGTAGCATAGGCCAACAGCTACAGCTCTGATTTGACCCCTAGCCTGGGAACCTCCATATGTTGTGGGTGAGGCCCTAAAAAGCAAAAAAAAAAAAACTTCAACCCAATGAAGAAGAAATTGGTTGTAGCATAAAATGGAAAAGAGCTAAATGCGTAGCATAAAATGATTTAATAAGTTGTCCTCTAACAAGGGTAATTGTGGAGACCATAGAAATTTAGAAAACTACTTATGATGCTGAGTGAAAACAATAGCATATTAATTAATAATGATTATAGATGTATCAAGAGGAAAATCATTAACTATGGTGACCTTCAATTATAAAAAGAAAGTAAATTATCAAAATCGGCTAAGCTTAATTCTTCCTCCCCTTGGTCATATCTTACTATCTTCCATTGACTGGGATCTGAACTCAGATTTTGATGATTTCTACAAAGTAAGGTGGAAATTCTTCATGTTTTGGGGATATTATTAAGTCCTTTTGCTTAAACAGGTTATTTCTATTCTTCATTTCCATCTTTTGTCTCATTAACTTCTTCCTTCCCAGAAATATTCACAATAGCATGGGTAACTTTGCAACTTTTCTTCAGGAGTACTCAGGCTAGGCAAGAAAGTGGACTCTCAAAGAAGAACAAGACATTTGTTCTAAACTTGAGAACCTCCCAAATTTCATTTGATGCTCGATTATATATTCTGGCTTATTTTTCCACTTTCTAATTCGGTTTATAACCAGGAGAAGTTTCCCAGTTCATATAGGATCTGTGGTAAAAAACACACAAAAAGAAGTGTTTCTTAGTTTGAGTGAATGTAAATGCTTCTGTGAGAATAAACTTGGTTCATTGAGAACAATATATCTTGAGATATATTGTGCTGGTAAGTTTCTGAGCCAAAATTCCACTACGGATCTACATGGTCCACACATAGTGGACATACTATGTCTACTACTCTATACTGTGAAAAAGTAGGGAAACAGAAATATATTGCTTACTGCATAGGTTATTCTCTGAGATTGGGGACACGCATACAATTGGCTGTCATCTTTTACTATTGACTAAACAGAGAAAATGTGCTGTTGATTATTTGACTAGTCAAGGTCATACAATGGTTCCACTTGATAAAGAGGAATGAGCTTTAATTAGGTTTTGGTCCTCAGTTTTGTGTCCTATAAAATAGTCTGTTTGGCCTTATTAAACACATGCAAACACACACTAGTGTGATGTGTTTACAGTGAACCATCTTGTTATTCCTTGAAGCTGCTTGGCTGTACGGAGCAGCTCTCTGTGCATATGTTGTTCTGTGATAAAGTTCGAATAAGTGGGAATGAAAATAGAGTCATAGCTAGGTTACTACAACAAATGTTTCTGGGCTTTTTTTCTTCCTATGTTTTTATTTGGAAAAGGTAGAGTGGGTCCTGGGTTTGTGTTAGCATTTTTATGGTGTGCACTCCAGAGAAGTTAATCACAAGTTTACAAAAACAGGGACCTTGCAGTGGGGATTAGGAGAGCATTTGTGGAATTTAACTTAGAAGGAAACACATTTATGATTGCAAACAACTGAAGGCTGGTAAATACCTTCCTCAAGTTAGTGTGCTGGAATTTCTTCTTGACCTTATCAAATCTTATTTCCCTTTCCCCACTGAATTTAATAATACTCCCCAGCCTCCATCTAGTTGCCACAGATAGAGCTTTTTGGGGACAGAATCTCCCTGATATGAATACATTTTTTAAGACTGCAAGGCTGAAATAAAAGATGAAACATACTGATGGAGAGACTAGAGCTAGCAGACATGCCCTGCATTTTTTGGAATGGAATGGTTAAATCATCTATAGGAGGTTATTTAAAATTAATTGAGTATTTGGTTTATACTAAGATATTAGTACTGTTGTTTCTATCAACATTAACATTTATACCCACCCACCACAGTATCCAGCTAGTATATTTA
Source organism: Catagonus wagneri (assembly GCA_004024745.2). Classification (NCBI taxonomy): domain Eukaryota; kingdom Metazoa; phylum Chordata; class Mammalia; order Artiodactyla; family Tayassuidae; genus Catagonus; species Catagonus wagneri. Next base: position 1,958,403 of record PVHT021183528.1, read on the forward strand.
TGCAAGACTCTGTCTCACATTTGCTTCTCATTATTGTCTTCCAGTATTGCTAGGTTTACTCTGGTTTACTCAGGAAAATATGGCTCTTTGATTTTTATACTGATTGAAATTGTGTTTGTACCATCAAGTAGAACTTGATTTGTGATGACATAAACAGGGAGATGAAGAGCCAAAGTTACAAAGAAGGAATCTATTTTTAGTTGTTCTTAAGGTCATACCAGTTATCCACATTAAGGATGCATTGTAACAGTAGTTTTTAAAATGTTTATACGGACTCTAGAAAGACAAATTATTTTTAGGATAAGTTGATATTTGCACTTATTTATGTTTATAGCATACGTATCTCATGAACGCTTTGAGACTGTTTAAAAAAGGAATGTGTAATAAAATAGAAAATAGATATTGAATTAGAAAACTTAATTTTAAATATAGAGATGCTAAAGGGAACCATAAAAAAAAAACCCAAAAGACAGCCTACGGAATGGGCAAAAACAATTTCAAATGATGCAACTGACAAGGGCTTAACCTCTAAAATATACAAACAAACTTATACAACTCAACGACAACAAAAAACAAATTGAAAAATGGGCAGAAAACCCGGATAGACATTTCTGCAAAGAAGATACACAGATGGCCAACAGACATATTAAAAATGCTCAACATCACTAATTATTAGAGAAATGCAAATCAAAACTACTATAAGGTACCACCTCACACCGGTCAGAATGGCCATCATTAACAAATCAACAAATAAGAAATGCTGGAGAGGGTGTGGAGAAAAAGGAACCCTCCTACAGTGTTGGGGCGAATGTAAATTGGTACAACCACTGTGGAAAACAGTTATGGAGGCACCTCAGAAAACCAAATATAAAGCTATCATATCAACCAGCAATCCCACTCCTGGGCATATATCTGGACAAAACTTTCATTGAAAAAGATACATGCACCCCTATGTTCATTACAGCTCTATTCACAATAGCAAGACATAGTAACAACCTAAATGTCCATCAACAGATTAATTAAGAAGATATGTATGTATACACAATGGAATACTACTCAGCCATAAAAAACAACAAAATAATATCATTTGCAGCAACATGGTTGGGACTAGAGACTGTCATACTAAGTGAAGTAAGTCAGAAAGAGAAAGACAAATACCATATGATATCACTTACATCTGGAATCTAATATATGGCTCAAGTGAAACTTTATACAGAAAAGAAACTCATGGACTTAGAGAGCATACTTGTGGTTGCTGAAGGGGAGGGGCAGAGAGTGAGATAGACTGGAAGTTTGGGCTTAGTAGATGCAAACTATTGCATTTGAAGTGGATGAGCAATGAGAGCCTGCTGTATATCACAGAGAACTATATCTAGTCACTTGTGATGGAACATGCTGGAGGATAATGTAAGCAAAAGAATGTATATATTTATATAACTAGGTCACTTTGCTGTACAGCAGAAGTTGACAGAACAGTGTAAATCAACCATAATAGAAAAATAAAAACATAAAAAAATAGAGTTGCTGTTTTAAAGCATACAGATAGACTCTCTGTGATTGACACTCAAGTTTGGCTCTCAGCTTCCAGAAAGCTGTAGTAGGGGTTCAGGAGAAAGCCAACATAGTGTAATTATGTAGCTTATCATACTTAACCAAAATATATATACAAGTTCTTCAGAGGAAACAAGGATTTCTTTAGCACTGAATCCCAAAAATGTATCACGTGAGGTTTTATGTGCTGGTTATGAATTTATGTAATAGAGTCCTAAATTATATGTTTACAGAGTATTCTATGTTAAATTTCATATGTATTTTATGACCCTCAAAAAAGCTGTAAGAGGCATAAATAACATTACAGTATCTTTTAGTAAAGTAGCTTCTGCGAGAGGCAAGACTAATGAAATTCAAATACATGTGCTTCTGTAGTAGCTGATTTTGATCTCTAATAAAATGTACTGAGGAAGGATGAGTACACATATTTTCTCTAAAGCGTCATTTCTTGTCCTTGACAGGTAATGGATAGCAGAACATCCAAGGTTTTATTTTCTGATGATAACCTGTGATGTTGGTATGACAGAACTCATTTTTGCCTGGAAATTTTTTAGGCCCTATATTAATGATCAGCGTGTTCAGTCGAGGTAATCAGTGTTTCCAAGCGGAATGATGCAATTTCTCTGTGAGTCTATGTAGTGTTTAATATAGAACAAACGGTTTTAGTTACTTGCCAAAAATAATGCTTTTGCTTTTGATGGTATCAATTTTGAGCTCTTATTTCTCTGGAATTTCAGATAGCAGGATCAAGGTGTTTGTTTTTTTTTTTTTTCTATTTTATTTGAAAATGTATCCATTATGATGATTAACATCGTACCATCAGTATTTAAAGGGGCATTTCTCTTCTCTGTGCAAAGTTAATGTATTGTGTTTTGTCCAGTGGACACATTGATTAGAAATGACCTTAATCTGCTCACTCCAAAAAATAACTTCGAATGGTAAACTTAGAAGCCACTTTTACTGAAATAAATAGCAGTAGGTGTCCTAACAGTACTGTTGACCTTACACATGCAGGCATGCATATACTCCCTCAGCTCTGTCCTACACTGCTCTGGCACCCCGAGTCCCAGCTGCAGATCTCTAGTCTCAGCCACCACATTGGAAAAGATGGTGTGGGTAGCTCAGTGCCACATGGCATCTGGAGCCAGACTTTAGGTTCAGTATCATCTCCACTTACTGGCTGCCTGAGTGTGGACCGGTTATTTATTTTTCAGTGCCTTGGTTTCCTCATCTGTAAGAGGAGCTATCAATAGCACCTACCTTAGAGAACTGATGTCCAGATTGTATACTTAGGACACGTAAACTATTTAAAGCATTTTATCCACATAAGCACTCAGTGAATGTTAGCAGTTATATATGTTAGGAGTAGTAATAAGAGTAGCCACACCAAAAGTGAAGGCAAAGAACTTTCCTTATTTTAATGGAACAATTTAGATATTACAGTTAAGCTGCCATGGCTCGATTAACTAGAATTGGGCTGTAATTCATGCTTATGAAAATCAGAGTAAATTGTTTAGTAAGAAGAATAATTGTAAATTGTAATCAGGCATCAAACTGGAGTTGAAAATACAAAGTTGGATTCTGGGGTGGATAAAGTAGGCTGGGGGGTGAGGGACAAAGCAGAGTCTGTTGCTGAGCCAAGGACAAGAACCCAGGGGAGCAGACAGCACTTACAGTACTGGCTTTTGCATAGGATTTGGACATGGGGATCTTAGCAAGGAACCCGGAAAGTGAGAATATAAAGGAATAGGGAAGCATCATAGTTTAGGTTCATGATATGGGTAAGGCCATAGAAGCTGATCTTCAGTGGAAACAACAGTCCACGAGTCATCTAAAATCTGCTTGTGTTTAATCCACTCTCTTCCTTGGTCTGACTCTGTAGTTTGTTAAAAAAAAAAGTGTACAGAACCTATCTTCTCCTCCATAAAAACTTGCCATTGATAAGCTAGTGTCTGGTTTGTACCTGTATCTGTCATCTGAGTTTTATCATCAGCAGAACAAAGAGAAAGGAGAACAGTGAAAAAAAGGCAAAGAGTGTCAGTTTGGGTTCAAAAGCACTTTTGGTGCAGTCCATGGAATTCAGAGTATTTTCTTCCTATCTGTGTTAAAGTTGTATCCTCTATGGTTTCACCTTTCTGGGATTTGTAAAGAGAGCAGCATCCTACAATGAAATCAATTCTTAATTTTTAAAACAATGTTAACAAATTCGTGACTTGTAAAACACTCCTTCCATATCATTTCCTCCAATCAGCTCTGCACATGCTTTTAGCTGATTTTCTACTGCTTATTAAGAGCAGCTGTGTTTAAGCAGCTGGTGCACAAGTTGGCCAGTAAATGTAGGCTATATAGATATTTAATACCACTTAGTGCTTTATCAGGCTTTACAACCTCTAATTAGTTAAACCAAAGAACACCCGAGCACATTAGGTAATTATTACTTTTCCCCCATTTCACAGATAAGGAAACTGAGCATGAGGAAGATTTGTTTTCTACCAGGTTCTAATGGTTAAATGAAGATGCATGTAAGCTGAATATTGAGTTTGAAAAAAATGGTGCTATCTGGTAAGGTGGCAAGCTCTCTAGGTTCTGGTAACATATCAGCCTGCTTTAGCGAAGGGTTATAATGACTTGTAATTAATAACATTCTGCTTTTCCTAGAAATAGTCTGTGTCATTATGCTGGATTTTCTACCCAGCAGTTCATGCTTCACTGCTTTGAAAACACTCCCCAAAAGAATAATACTCATTCCTTCAGTGTTATCTTATTCAAGTCTCATAGTATTTCATCTTTTCATGACAGTGTGTTGGAAGTGATGTCTATTAATGTTTTCAGAGATATAAAGTAGGCAGAAAAGCACATTCCTTAATGGATATATTCAGTTAATAGAATTAAGTGCTAAATTAGAGAAATAATTATTGCAGAGGGATTGGTCATTGTTTTAAGGGATCTGTTTAAGGAAGTATAGGACTGTGATAGATTAATTAAATGACTTGATTCTTAGGATAATTCCTGCCTTCATTGCTTTGCACTGAAGAAAATAGTAGGTAGAGAGCATTTGTATCAAAATGCTAATCAAAGTTGAGTAAATGTGTTTCTTTTAGGAAATTTTGAGTCTACTGGTTTGGTTGGTTTACATTGTTTTCAAGATGCTGCCAAGGCCAGAATTTCCAAGTTCCATTCATATATGGGTTTGTTAATTTCCACTGAGAAGAAGCAAAACTTTTCTGCTTCTGTAGTCTGTATCCCCAAGCCCTGGCTTATCCTCCTAGGAGTTAGGCTGGCTGTCTTTAGTGTGTGTGGGGGTAAGATCTCCTAACCAAGAGACCTACAGAAGTTCTGTGCTGCCTCTTCTAGGTTTCTGTGCAGTCAGAAGGATTGTCTTGTTATTTGGTCCTTTCTAGGACAACTCACCAAAAAGCTGAGTATTAACTGAGGAATACAACCAGTTCATCAGGTGAACATCTTTAGTGGTTAAGTCTGATGTTTCAACCGTGTCAGAAATTTTAAAAATTGTCCAACCAGTGCTTGAATCATACTTAAAGGATTGTGATAATTAGTAACTATTGATCACAAATAGTTCTAATTCAAATAAGAACTATTATATGGCTAGGAATTAGGAAGATTTCCGTGCATAAAAATGGCTTGGTGATCTATGTAGCTAAAAGTTTTTATGGGGATGTTAGAAATATATGAGTAATTTTTATAAAGTAATAAGAATAGCATGTAGAGGTCAGTATTATTATTCATGGTCATTGTCCATACGCATACCTTGTATTCTGCAGAGAAGAAAATTATCAAAGCAATGAATCATAAATATTACAGGCAGTGCAAGAATTTGGAGAAGCAGGTGATGGGGTTGGGTAGCCTAGGAATTTTTATTTGAAACTTCTTCCTGAAGTAGGACGAGAGTGAAAGATGTGCTATTCAGAGGGAATAATGGGAGTAAAAAAGCGGAGGCCAGAAGAACAATTCCTGTGTTATTGCTGAATTTACTTTTTAAGTTGGGTACATGAGGAAAGTAGGTATATGTGTACATAAGAATATACTGTGCAGGTGTGTGTGTGTGTGTGTGTGTGTGTTTGTGTGTCTGTTTTCGTGTTTGCTATACATTTTTAAGAGAAGATATTACTTCAGTTGAAAATTTGAAATGGAAATGTAGAAAAAGGCATCTAATCTTATAACAATTCCATAAAAGAGATATTACCATCCTTGTTTTGTACTTAAGTATCCTAATTTTGAGAGGTAAGGAACTTTTCTGAGGTGAATATTATGTCTAACTCCCAAATCTGTGCTTACTTGAATTTCATATTAATAGCTTATTTTTAGATTACACTTGAAGATAATATTCAAAAGACTAGGTATGTGTTGGTACCTATTGTTTTCTTAATGTAAAAAGCTTGTTTCATTTTAATTTTATTTTTCCATTAATCCCAGGGCATATTTGAGAAAGAAGAAAAAAAATTAAGGTTAATATTTTAAAGCAGTTTACAACTGAAACTTTCTAATAATATATGTGGATAAGACAACTTCTTTTTTCATTAAATTGGATCATGAATAGTTACTCTTAATTTCATCTTAAACACTTTTTTCGGAGTTCCCTTCGTGGCTCAGTGGTTAACTAATCTGACTAGGAACCATGAGGTTGCGGGTTCGATCCCTGGCCTTGCTCAGTGGGTTAAGGATCCGGCGTTGCCGTGAGCTGTGGTGTAGGTCACAGACGTGGCTCAGATCACGTGTTGCTGTGGCTGTGGTGAAGGCCGGCGGCTACAGCTCCTGTTAGACCCCTAGCCTGGGAACCTCCATATGCCGTGGGTGCGGCTCCACATAAAAAAGGCAAAAAGACAAAGAAACAAACAAAAAGCACTTTTTTCATCTTCATCAATAATGTGGTTTGTTTTGCCTAAACAGTTTATTCAGCACTTCATTAAAGTTCTTGTTTTCTGAGTATAACCATAATCTCTAAAAACACCTTTATTTTCCCACGCTTAAGATGAACCTTTTCTTAAAACTAATCTTTTTGAAATTAAGACAAGTTATTAGTTACACTTCTGTGGAATACCAGACCGCAAGAGAGGAGTCAATATCTGAAATAGACTTGTTTGAATTTTCAATTAGATTATTCTTTTTAAAGAATTTTTTTTTTTTTTTTTTTTTTTGCCTTTTGTGATTTTATGGCCGCACCCGCGGCATGTGGAGGTTCCCAGGCTAGGGATCTAATCGGAGCTGTAGCCGCCTGCCAATGCCACAGCAACTTAGGATCCAAGCCGTGTCTGAAACGTACACCACAGCTCATGGCAACGCCGGATCCTTAACTCACTGAGCAAGGCCAGGGATCGAACCAGCAGCCGCATCGTTCCTAGTCAGATTCGTTAACCACTGAGCCGTGATGGGAACTTCCCAATCGATTTATATGTAGTATTGTGTATATGCCAATCTCAACCTTCCTCTCCATCCCTCCTCCTAGCATTTCCCTTTTGGTAACCATAAATTTGGTTTCAAAATCTTTGAGTCTGTTTGTTTGACTTATTTCACCTAGTATGATAACCTCTAGGACCATCCATGTTGCTGCAGATGGCATTATTTCATTCTTTTTTATGGCTGAATAATATCCATTGTGTATATATGCCACATCTTCTTTATCCCTCTGTCTTTAGACTTTTAGGTCTCTTCCATGTCTTGGCTGTTGTAAATAGTGCTGCAGTGAGCATTGGGATGCATGTCTCCTTTCAAATTATGGTTTTCTCTGGATATAGGCCCAGGAGTGGGATTGCTGGGTCATATTGTATTTCTATATTTAATTTTTTTAAGGTACTGCCACACTGCTCTTCCTAGTAGTTTACATTCCTACTAGTGGTATAGGAGGGTTCCCTTTTCTCCACATCCTCTCCAGCATTTATTCAACCAGGTTATTTTTAAATTATATTTAACCAGTTAGAATGTTGTGATCTGTAAGTAAGGGAAATTCTGACAAAAGTGGCCTCAGCAATAAGGATATTTCTTAGCTCCAAAATTTGTCAGTGCTCTGGAATTGATTGCTGACTGACCCATATCATTGGGGCCTTTCTACTCTTTACCTTCCCATCTTTGGTGTATTCACCTTTGTCTCAGCTTCTTTCCCTCTGTGGTTGCAAGAAGGCTGAAATTGTCACCTAGGACTGTGTGTTTTTGTTTCCTATTTAGTGAGAGACAGAGAATGTATTCCCAAGCCATGTAGTAGAAATCCTCTCTTATCTGACCGGGCCAGACTAGTAGCAGTTGTCATGTAAATGCCATACCATGGATATCTCAGAGTGATCAAGATCTATCGCCTAGAGGTGGTGACAGGGTAGATATCTGAACAAAACTGTGAATTGGAAAGAGGAAAATGATGATTAGATTTTGGTCCTAAACACTGCATGTATCATTTTTTTAAGAATCCAATATCAATGTTACTCAGATATCGATCCTAATTTTTCTGTAGGATTTGTAATCATGAGAAAGTTATTTTGTAAAGCAAAATAAAGACATTAACAGCAAAAGGAACACAAAATTGAGTTTTATTATTTATTTCAGCCATCAGCCAAGTTTAAATCTAGAATGGCAGTAGTTTCAGTCTTTAGTTAAATGTGATAGAAGAAACATATATACCAAAAGGAAGTAATAATCTTCAAACAGTGACTTAGTTCTTGGGCATCTGAGCTAACTTAAAAGAAAAATAAATCATAGTATATATTTTGTAACCAGCAAAGGAAATACCACCTAAAATTGATCACATGAAAATTCTGCATTTTAAAAAATCATTTTAATTTTAGCAATAATTTTAAGTATTCCAGGCTTCTCCTATTATACACTGTTCCCATTGATAGAAAGATAATTTTATCAGTCTACAAAGATTTCTTAAGAGCAATTATTTAAACCTTCATTTTTATTCTCCCCAGAGAAAATAAGTTGAATAGTTTAAATGATCACATAGATTTTTCATTGGTCTGAATCATCTAGCTGCCTCTTCTAAAGACATATTTTTGAAGTTTTTCTTTATCATGCAGAGAAAAATGTTCTGTTTTGGGGTGTAATGACTTATTTTGCTAAGAATTGGTTATTAATCCCTACCCCATGCTGTCATACTAAGTTTTTAGGTGTGGTTGTCACAAAAAGGAATTCACAAATAATTGCATTTTGTTAAATTGAAATGAATCCGTTCAGTCTTTTATTTTAAAATTTAAAAAATGATTGAGGGTGACTGCTTTAAGTGGACAGCAGTGAGGGAAGCTGAGCAGCCCTCACCCTCTGACTTGTAACAGGAGCACAATTCCCCGGAACAGCAGTTGGTTGATGACTTTCGTCTATATAGACAGCATGAGGTCCATAAAATCCGCATGTGATTTTAAAACTTTTAACTTTAATGACCTTCCCATGTCATAAGTCAGGCAGGCTGGAAAGTAATCCATACCGTTAGGGCCCCAGCAGTGCTGCCTAGTAAAGAAAACAGGGAAGCTGGGATCTTCTGGAAACATGGGAGTGACCTCAGGAAAACTGGGCTGGCTTCTTATCGGGGGCACTAGTTTGGGGGTAACCAGAAAGTCCAAAAATAGTACCCATGGAGCATGCCAGCAAACAAAAGGATAGGAGGATTTAGAGAATGTGACAATTTAAAGCAGCATTCCAGCCAGGCCCAGGAGTAAAACAAATAAAACATACCTTACCAAGAGAAGGGATACGATTTTGTTTATTTACATAATATGGATATATTAAATATGTATATAGTATATATTCATAATCTATATCCATATGTCTGTATATGCATACACAAAAACCAAACCAAACCAAAACAACAACAGCAACAATAACAACAATAAACTCAGGCGTAACGTCAAGTTCAGTGAGCTGCTCTTGCATTAGGGAAGTGGATCCAGAAGCCTGGGCATACTCTATCTAGGTCAGTGAAATGAAGATGGTAGCAGCTGCCTCAAAGGGCTGTGTTACACTCAACTCTGACACTAACTCTAAAACAGTGAGCCTTGGATCTCATAGACCAAGACTTAATTTCACTGTACCCATCGGTGTCTTGTCCCTGTAGTGAGTGGGATGGGCTCAGAGAGTGGGATTTAGCTTCTAGATGGAGAGTACTGTTGCTTGGGTAAGCAAATGTTGCATGGCTGCTAGACTTCTTATTTCATCATGTGGCATCTCTGTAATAATGTATGATAAATATTTGTCCCTCAGTTGATACAGACCTTATTTTAGCTGATCATAGATAAAGATTACCTTCTCATTCTATCACAGACCTAATTTGGGACAGGTTTTATAATAAGAATACATTGCAGATACTTGTATATGATGAATGGGTGAATTATCCTTTTAAATAATTTAAAATAATACTTGATTTTAACCCTTTATCTGTTCCCTTACTTATTAATAGTTTTACAAGTGCTCAATTATTTAAGACATCTGCATGAAAACTTGAACAACTTCATGTAAAGTTCTTTTTTCAAAACCATATATATATATGCACATATGTATAGTTGTTAAGAAAATGAAGTAAAATTTACATATTATAGCTGTATATTGTACTCCCTTATTAAGGATAAAATATTTCCATGCAGGAAATCCTTAATCAAGTTTCTGTGAGAAGTTCTGTTATTAAAAGTAATCATTTATCAGCATAAATTCACCCTTAGGTTTTACTATGACTGTCATTATATAATGTATATTCCCCATCTTCCCTAAGGGAAAGAGTTAAATTTATATACACTTATAAATGTGCAAGCATATTATCATTGACTGGCAGGCAACACTTATTGCATTAGAAGCAGAATACTCATTAAAATGGACAAAGAAGATGTTCATATATGTGTTCTCCCCAAAGACCGAGGCTAATTATAAAATTCACTACTTAAGGACTTGCTTTCTTTTGTCAATTCACATCATTTATTCACGAAATCCAGAGATGTTTATGGATTATTTTTGGAATCTTGACAGTTGTTCTTCATTTTGTTTAGGTACAAATAATGTACTCCCCCAGAAAACTGCATAGTGAGTCAGTCATTTTCAGTAAACATTACTTTTCTATTGAAAATGTAACTTCCTCCAGATGCTGGATTAAAATAAAAACTGGAGTTATACCACTCTAGACCTAAAATTTGAGGATATCAAAGTTGACTTATTTTTTTCTTACCCCTGTCTACCTCTACCACAGATATTTTAAAACCAGGCTTGGAAGTTCTCTGAAGAATACTGTTTTTAGAAAGAGTTACACTTTTATCCACAGGCATAGATGGGAATAAGTCAGAGTCTTCACCCAATGATAAATCTTATTTTCTAGGGTTGCTGGAATCATGGTCTCACATAACCAGCCTTCTTTCTGACTCTGCTCTCCTTTTGCCTTCATTTCCACTGTCAACTATCCCAAAGGATTTTATTTTTAAAAAATTTATGATGACTCATCTTTTTTAGAACTGAGACCATTCAGACATATCTCAATTATATGAGACAGGTGGATTTTAATGAAAAATGTGGATAATCCCAAAATCAATTTGCTCAGTTTACAGGTCTCTTTGTAACTTTTATTATGACAATGTGGAGAGGTGAGTTTTGCATGTATAAGCTAACAAACGGAAGCCAAATCAAAATGTGTTAAAAATGACTCACACATCAATCTCTCTCTCTCAAACACGCACACACACAAACACACACACACACAACCCCCTCAATTATGGAATTGATCTAGGGTAATTATACTGCTTCCTAACAAACAGACCTTTTGTTAAACATTAAAGCTCTAGGGCCTGATATAGAACATGGTACGTAATAGGTACTTACTAAAAGTTTACTGAATGAATAAATTTATAGATGGATTTAGTTGGAAAAAATGTAAGATATGTAAAGAATTGTCTCTGATTTGAAATTTTGAACGATAACTCAAACTTCCTAGCATTGTATCACCCTACCTCTCTGCCTGCCCCACCTCAGCCTACCCGCATGCTGGAAACGTCATCTGTCCTTCTGTGATTCCTTTTTGTTGTTCTCTGTTTCTTAAAGGCCTGTGTGTAAGTGTTTTTTTTTTTTGTTTGTTTGTTTGTTTGTTTTTCCTCACAGTAGATTCGTGAGCCTACACTATCAGGAAGTTTTATAGACCTAAGATATCAAATGAGAGGCATTAAAACCAACCAGATCATTTGACCTTTTTTTAAGCACACTGTGCATTCCATGTGAATTTTCCCTAGACATAAGGTGACAAATCAATATTTGAAATGTCACTAATCTTATTAGAATGCTGATAATCAGGTAAATATTAAAATATATTCATCCTCAAGTTTTTGTGAATTTTACTTCCATTCAATTTGTAAATCCTACCTCCATCATGATATCATTTTTGTTCCTCTTCTACTACTGAATAAATAATTCATTAAATGTACATTCTTCACAAAACAATGAGTTCTGTGTACTGGGCAATGGAAGAATTTGAAAACATGACCTTCTCCAAAGGAGGTGTGCCATCACCTGGAGTTGATGGGGCTGGTATCAGAGCCTTGTGGCATTTACTGGGCATCTCTGTCTTTGGATCAGTTATTTGATCTCTCAGTTAGTCTTCCTTACTGGTGAAATGGGGATAATTCACAGATCACAGAGTTCTTGTGTGGATAAAACACTTTAAAAATGTATGTAGAATGACTGGCCAACAGGAACCTGCTGTATAGTACAGAGAACTGCACCCAATATTCTGTGATAATCTATACAGGAAAAGAATCTGAAAGAGAATGAATGTGTGTACTTGTATAACTGAATCACTTTGTGGTACAGCAGGAATTATTACAACCTTGTAAATCAACTATACTTCAATAAAACTTTAGAAAAATGAAAATATAAAATGGAAATTTGAACAAACTATAAAATACTACATAACAATATGAAATGTCCCAGAGATACTTAGAAAAGAAATATTATATACCCATAACAAAGTGCTTTACTTTTTATTGAAGTCGAAGTATTTCAGAGATGTGATATTAACGGTGACATATATTTACTGAGTGTATATTAGAATCAGGCACATTTCGTTTTAAACTCAGTTAATTATTCCTAAAACTCTATGAAGCTGGCATTATTATATCTCTACTCTGCAGATTAGGAGGCTAAAAATATTTCCCTTGACCAGGGTGCTCCAGCTGGGGTTGCAGGGATTCAGACCTAGTCGAGCTTCACTGCTGATCCTCTCAAGGTGATGGCATTTTGTAAAATTAGTTTACTTCTGGCAGTACTCTGGAAAAGTCGCCTTTTAAAATCCAGCATTGGAAAGAAGGTATGTAGAATCCTAACAGTGGAGATGGAATTCTGACAAGGGCTTTGCTAGCTCAGGGAACTGTGTGAGGAAAGCTTTAGTGGTGGGAAAGCAATGGGCAGGGTTTGGAATAGCTGGTGCAGTTGTCCAGTGAGAAATAGAGTGGGAATGAATTACAGATTCTCATAGTTAGGTTCAGTCAGATTGTGGGTTCAATACGGTGAATGGAGTTTGTGTTTGATTTACTGGGCATCAGGGTCCCCTAACCTGTGCTATGTGGCACTTGCAATGACAGAATCAACTTCAAAGCCAGAGATAGGGCACAGTCTAATAACCAATAGTAGGAAACACAAGTAAGCCTACCAACAGGATGCAGCCAATGTGAAAGCAGAACTGGGTGTCAGAAAACAATATCTGGAAGGAAGTCACTCAACAAGAGTAACTGCAAGAACCTGAGCCAAGAGAGGCTAAATTCAGAAATCTCAAGATGCAAAGTAAAGGAAACCTTTACGCCTAAACAGCAGTTTTGTTAGGTTGCAGCCTGTTTGCATACCACTGCTTGCTCTCAGTGATGGTGGGGATGGGAAAGTTTTGGGGTTGACAAGTGGGCAGACATGAAAAGGTGGTAAATAATAGAGTTGTATTTGTGAAAGATTAATGCGATCGTAACAGGAAGAGATGGCTAGAAGACATTGGAATTAGAAGCAACTGTTTAGAAAGAAATCTAGCAGAGTTTTGGCCGAGTTATTTCATTGCGGCAGGTGAAAAGACAGTGATTCTCATTTTCACTGCCTCGCTATTGCTCTATTTTCTTTTCTAGAAAAACATGTCTCTTGAAACGTAGAAATATTGGAGTTCCTTCGTGGCTTAATGGTTAACGAATCTGACCAAGAACCATGAGGTTGTGGGTTCGATCCCTGGCCATGCTCAATGGGTTAAGGATCTGGTGTTGCTGTGAGCTGTGGTGAAGGTTGCAGACGTGGCTCGGATCCCGCGTTGCTGTGGCTGTGGCGAAGGCCAGCAGCTACAGTTCCTGTTAGACCCCTAGCCTGGGAACCTCCATATGCCGCAGGTGCGGCTCTACATAAAAGGCAAAAAGACAAAAAAAAAAAAAAAAAAAGGAAATGTAGAAATATTAATTTTAAAAAACTTTTTATGAGTTCCCACTATGGTCCAGTGGGTTAAGAATCCAACTGCAGCAGCATGGGTCACTGTTGAGGCATGGGTTTGATCCCAGGCCTAGTGCAAGTGGTCTAAGGATCCAGTATTGCTGCAGCTGTGGAGTAGTTCGCAGCTGCAGCTTGCATTCAGTCTCTGGCTCAGGAATTGCCATCTGCCATAGGTGCAGCCAAACAAAGCTTCTTAAACATTACTATGATGACTTATCACTTGGAATCCTTCTTTGGAGTCTTTTTCCTGAGGATATAGTGTCAAATATCCCTTGAATACATATTGATGGAAGAAAAATGCTATATCTTTCCCAGACTTAGGACTATTTAATCTTAGCTCCATTTCGTGCCTGATTTCATTAGTCTCTCTTATACCCAACTCACACACTCTTCACAACCTGACATACCCATTTTCATGAGCATGTGATTCCAGTGACTTACCGTGTTGCTGTGCTGAGGAATGAAAGGCAAGGAAAAGTCAAGGTTTCTTGGTTCTATTTCTAGTGCTAGTGCCAGCTAGCTATGTGACTTTGGTTATATTAGAGAGTTATGTGCCTTCAGTTTGCCAGTTGAAGCCAAAGAAAGCATTGGCCATCCCTTTTCTTCCTCAGTTGGTGAGAACATACACAGAGTTCAGCCTATCTCTTGTTGCCAGCCTGTACTCTGACAAAGGCAACAGCCCCATCCTAATACTCTCCTTCCTATAACATTTATAGGACCTAGCTCAGCATTCAGAAGGTAGTTTTAGCTGAGTTGAACTTATTTATTTGTATAGATTTGGCCTTATTCTGCAATTCTGGGGAAAATTAGAAAAGAGAAATATGAAAAAAAAGGGAAAAGAGAGGTGAAACAGAGAGTGCCATAGCAGCTTGTGGCAAATAATGTTTGGCCTGTTTCCACATCAGTGAAAGAAATGAAGTAAAGGAAGTGATTGCTAAAGCTCCTTCTGAATGTGAACTTCTAAGATTTTGTAATTGGGATTTTTTGTTTGTTTATTTATTTTTTTTTTTAAAGGCAAGACATAGATTTATTAAGATAGGATTCTGTGAGAGATGCAAGTGGGCAGGCTCTGCTCCCCGGATACGGGGGGCTACAGTTTTATCCAGATTCTGTATTTGAATCTAACCAAAGTGTCCTGAGGTAGTAAGTTTAGAACAGAAAGAGTCCAGTTTCAGCTACTGACTCTTAAGTGAAATGGGAAAATAATATCTTTGAAATGAGAAGATCGGATCAGCTCATATTAAAACACTTGGTATTTAAAAAATTATTTATCCTGGAGTTCCTACTGTGGCTCAGTGTGTTAAGGATATGACTGCATTGCTTTGGAGGGCTGCGAAGGTGTGGGTTTGACCCCTGGCCCAGGCCAGTGGGTTAAGGGTTCAGCATCGCTGCAGCTGTGGAATAGCTCGCAGCTATGGCTCATATTTCCTGACCCAGGAACTTATATAAGCCATGGTTATAGCCAAAAAAAAAAAGAATTATTTTTCCTGAATACAGTTAGGGAACAAAGATTTATTAAAAAGTACTGGTAATAAAATTGGTCTGCTTCTTGGAAACTTTCCCAAAGAATCATTATTAATTCTTCAGCCATTCCATATACCTATTATGCACATCTTCATCTGTCTGAGATAGTTTAGTTAAAATGCTGCTGGGGTGGTTTATGAAGACGAGATGCTTTTTCATGGTCTTTTTTTTTTGCATTCCTTTGAGCTCTTTCTGTTTTTCTACACAAACATACTCAAAAACAAACATACATTTCAAAAAACAGTCCTCAAAGTTATTTTTTTCTAAGCAGCAAAACTTCCATCCATGTCTCTGTTTTCCTGTGAAATAAAATACAGACAACCCCTAGGTGTGCAATATACTTATCATCAGATAGTCATATGGCAGATGTAGAGTGTAGCTCAGAGAAAGAAAATCAGCCCAAATCAAGACCACCTGTAATGGAACTCCCACTCTGAACCCAAGGACAGAGGCATCCAGGGAATCAAATGCTCTTACATAATGGACAATGATTTCAGCAACTGAACCCTCACTGAATGAAAATGGATTTCTTACATGATAACAGAAAAAACATTGGTGAAACAGAGTTAAAACAGCAAGATCCAAACTGAAATATATTATAGACCTACCATACCCCCCACTGAAAATAAACAGAATACTTGACCTCATTTTATCTATGACTTGGCTGTTATGAAAGTATAGGATATTTGCATGTTTTCTTCATAATTAATAAATAGTTACTGAATACCTAATATGTAGAAAACAATAGATGGTTCCAGAGATGCAATAAAGTATAAGAAAACATATATCCTCGTTATGTCATAAACAAGTAAGTTACAATTCTGTGAAGTCTTTGATGAGTGATTCTGGGTCAGTACATATCAGTGTGGAATGAGACAGCAAAATTGTGTGGAAGATAATGGTTTTGAAGGGGTCCTTCAGATAACTTAAATTTCGATAATATAGGATTGCCTGAATTAAATTTATGTACATTCAGCAAACTACTAATGACATTATTAAAGTGTTTTTGATAAGTAGTTAATGATCTGATAAGCTATTTAAAATTAAGCATAGGAGTTCCCGTTGTGGCTCAGCAGAAATGAATCTGACTGGTATCCATGAGGATGCATGCGGGTTTGATCCCTGGCCTCATCTAATGGGTTAAGGATCCAGTGTTGCTGTGAGCTGTGGTGTAGGTCATAGACGAACCTTGGATCTTGCATTGCTGTGGCTGTGGCATAGGCTGGAGGCTACACCTTCCATTTGACCCCTAGCCTGGGAACCTCCATATGCTGCGGATGCGGCCCTAAAAAGACCAAAAAAAAATTAAGTGTATATTCTTCCTTATGTTATAAATTATATCCAATAATATTGCTATATATGTGTGTGTGTGTGTGTGTGTGTATCCTTGTTTATATATGTTTATGCACTGGAAAAATATTAGAAATACTTCAAAATATCAATAGTATTGAGATAGAAGTGGTAGTTTCCTTTTACCTTTTGGTAATTTCTAAAACCTTTCTAATAATCATATAATTATTTCCAAAAAGGAGTGATTTAAAATGTAACAAATAATAAAGGTGTCAAACACTCTACATATTATTTATTTATATGAAAATATACCGATTATTGAATACCTAGCCAGGGTTCCAAGTGGCTGACCATAAAATACTTCCAGATGACTTCCAAACATCCCATGCCTCATCACTATAGTTTAAAAAAATAGGCATCTACTCTGTGTCTACTACTTTTCTTGTTACTAGGGAACAGTGAACAAAATAGATAAAATTCTTTAACCATTATGGAGATCGCATGCTAGAGGGAAGAGTTAGGTAATGAGAATAAAAAACACAAAAAATGTAATACGTCAGATGTTAAGTGTACAGACATAATAAAGCAATGATGTGGCAGAAAGATTGCCAAGGAAGAGGTTAGGCCTGCATTTTAAAATAGCGTATAAGGGAGAGTCTCACCGAGAGGGTAATATTTGAGCAAAGATCTGAACTGTTTGAGGGAGCCAGCCAGCCAGCCTGCTAGCAGATATCTGAGGAAAGAGAAATCCATGAGGAGGGACAGTAAATGCAAAGATTCTGAGGCAAGAGCTTGCTTAGTGTGTTCTTAGAAGTACAGAAAGGAGCCAAATGCAGAGTGAAAATGCTAAGTTTGAAGTGTTAAGGGATTGTATAGGGTTTTGTAAGCCATTGTAAAGAATTTGACCGTTACTCTGAATTAAAAAAAAAAAAGCCATTGGTGGATTTTGACTAAAGGAGTGATATGATTTGATTTTTTTTCTTTCTTGTGCTTATTTTTTTTAAGAACCATTTATAAGGCTATTGTAGTAACTTGGTTGGGGATGGGAGTGATGGTGGCTTGGCCCAGTATAGAAGGCGTGGAAATGATTGACCACCAGATTCTGAATATATTTTGACATAACATGTAGGAGTTGCTGAAGGACTGGATCCTGTGGTATGAGACAGAGAAAGGAATCAGCGTTTATCCCAGTATATTTGGTATATTTGGTCTGAGCAACAAGAGGGACTTAGCTGTAATTTACTGAGGTTGATAAGAAAAATTTTTTGTGGGGGAGGGGTTTAAGATTATCATATCATCAACCCAATTTTAGAAATACTGATTTGAAAGTGCCTATTTGTATCCTGATTGAATGAATGAGTAGAGTTGGATAGTCAAGTCTGGAAATAGAAATGCTTATGGGAGTCGTCAGTCAGGGATGGTATTTAAGGCTCTGGATCAGGATAAAATCTCTGGTAGAGTATGAGAGCTTTTCCACTAAGAGAATGTCAAGGACTGATCTTGGAAGCACTGTATATATAGGATTACTGAAATGAAACAAAAGATTAAGATGGAATGGTCAGGGAGGAGGGAAAAAACCTAGGAGAGTTGAAATCTTGAGGTATTATTTTTAGACTAATTTAAAAATAAACTCCAAATGACCATAACTCTTTCAAAAATGAAGTCTACTTTCTTAATGGAAAACTGAAAAATAACTCGAGCCCTTTTGGTAATTACTGTTGTTGAAGTTATTTCTATTGATGCTTCTCCCTTTCCTCTTCCATACTTCAATAATTTCCTCCTACTGCTCTTACTATTTATAACAATAAAACAGAGTATATTGGAAAAGGACAAATGGGGATTGATTTTTTAACCTCGTGAGTATTCTGTAAAAAAGAAGACATTAGTAGATATTTTTAGAAATATGCTTACAATTTCTTCTGATCTTGTTCATTTTGTTTTCTAGTCTGCCAATAAATAGTTATGAACATGCTGTAATATTAAGGTCTTGAGAGGCTTCATTTTGAGTTTATTCTATTGCTTACTATTTTGTGTCTTAATTCTTGGGAGACGCTAGATTGTAAAATATGGAAATGTCTAATAATGCAGAAATGTTTTATTCTAGATTAAGGAGAGATCAGATATGGGGGAAGGGTTGGAACCATTGTAGTAAGATGCCAAAGATACCCTTTATTTAAATAAAATGCCGTCAAAGTATTTCATGGAGACTCAGAGAAGCAATATGTACACATTTAGGTGTGCTGTGAAGAAGTGAGAACTTCACAGTATTTATCCTCAACTGCAGCTGCCTTCAGTAGAGATGTTTTGATAAACAGAAACACATAGAAAGCAAAAATGTTTATATGCAGGAAAAGAGTGGGCTCAGTGATTTCTGAGCTGGTAATTAGAAATCACTCAGATGGGTTAAAGGTTGGTGTGTGATAAAACACAAAAAGAAAACCACCTCCCTAAGCTGTCTGGAGGCAGAATTTAAAGCTATGTATATTTTAAAATATTTTTTGAATCGAAAGCATATGGTCTCTTCTGAATTAAACAATTATAGTTTTAATTTAGTTTGGAAGGTATCCATATTGTACTTAATTTCTTTATAAACTTATTTTGACTTTCAGCTTTACTTATAATGTAAAGTCTATTTAATAACATTTATATTAAACATACATGTTTCTCATTTTCAACACATATTTTAAACGATAAAAAGTCTCCAAAGCAAAAATGGGTGAGATTCCATGCTTTGGAAAGACTGAGTTGGTTTTCCTCCTTGTGCACCATAAGGATCCATTCCAGTAGGTGGCCAAGAGTTGGCTTGGAAAGGGCGAGCGTTCTGAGAGAGGCTCTACTACTCTCTCATTGTACAGACACTATGGGCCAGTCTCTGGACTTTAAATTCATTGAGAACGTGTTTTCTTGATATGTTATCTAGTTGTCAAAAATAAGGTCACCCTAAGCAGAATTGGATATAACTTGTAACAGAGAACACCACTGTCCCTTCTGGCAATACTCCCATATTTCCAGGAATTCTGCTTTGCTGCTAAATGCAAAGACAGTGACTATTTACAAAGATTCAGGCTCATGAAGACTGTAGCGAGGCAGAAATTTGGTCGTATTTATTTGTTTTCAGCACAGTTAAAAGAAGAAAATCAGTCAAGGAATAATGTTTTGATTTAGGTAACATCCAAGGATTGCTGTAATTTTGGCTTTTCTTCATCAAATTGTCAGTTTTACTGGTGGGTTGTTTGGAGGTGCTGCAGACACAAGTTTAATGTCAAGTCAATGTTTCAATATCAGCGGCTCGGATAGCAGTTTTCTATTTATAGTGCATAGCCTTTTGTATGTGTAATGCTCTTGATTCTGAAGAAAGTGATGAAAGTATTAACATATCAGACTGGCTTTCCAAACAACACTGTACTTTAGCTCATAGCCACATTCCTAACATGGCGGGCTTTCCCCGCCCCCCACTGGGAAGCTGTAAGTGAAGAAAACAGAATGCTGTGTAGCCTTTAATCCTTTGTTTAGAAATGGTCAGTTTGCTACAAAAGCAAACAAACAAAAAACAAAACAAAAAGACCGATATGGTGACTTATTTTCTCACAGTTCGGGAGGATGAAAATGTGAGATCAGGCTGTCAACATTATCAGTTTCTGCTGAGAGCTGCCTTCTCACCATGTGCTTACGTGGTTTTTCTTCAGTACGTCTGAGTGGAGAGAGAATCTCTGGTGTTTCTTCTTATAAGAACACTAGTCCTATTGGATCAGAGCCCCACTCTTATTTAACCTTGGTTATAGTCTTATAGGCCCTCTCTCCAGTCATATTGGGACTTAGGGCTTCAGCAGAAGAATTTTGTGGGAGGAGACAGTTGAGTCTGTATCAGTAGCCAAAGCCAGGAAGGAGGTAGAATCACTGATACTTTAAGTATAAAGAAATGAGACCCAAAGGAAAAATCTGGCAGTCAGGAATAATGAGGACTAAAGAAAGCCATTGACTCTAGATATTAAGTTGCCTTCCTGAGAGAAGTACTTCTGCAACAACAAATAAGGACCTCCAAGAAAATTAACTATTAAGGGAGAGAGAGAGAGAAAGAGAGAGAGACAGAGAGAGAGAGAGGAAGAGGAAGGAGAGATGGAGAGAGAGGGGACAAGAGAGACTGAATACTGGCAAATCCTGTTACTATGAACTTTTTCAGAACTCTGGAAATCAGTCAGAGTTGCAGCCATCTAAGGACTATTTATTTGAGAAAGATTTTTGAATATCTGTAAGAACAGAGAGCTTAGTGGCTTTTTTTTTTTAACTTTTTCTATATTTATCTCCCTCTCCCTACCTTCACAGTTAGCTATGAAAATCATCAGCCAAACATGGTAGCTATAAGAATGCACAGCCAGTCAGCCACTGGAAGGGTAAGACAGTTTTAGAACTCCTTGAAAAACTTTGTCCTTAAAATGATCTACACACCTAATAGAATGGCCAAAATTTAGAAAAATGACACCACCAAATACTGGTGAAGATGTGGTGCAGTGGGAATTCTTATATATTGCTGGTGGGAATGCAAAATGGTACAGCCATTTTGGAAGATAGTTTGGTGGTTTCCTACAAAACTGAACATATTCTTACCATGTGATCTAGCAATCATACTACTTGGTATTTGCTCAAAGAAATTAAAAACTTATGTCCACAGAAGAACCTATACATGGATGTTTCAGCTTCATTCACAATTGTCAAGGTTTGGGAGCACTAATAGGTCCTTCACAAGGTGTATGGATAAAGAACAGTAGTAGTACATTTTCTAAGACAAATATTGTTCATGGCTAAAAAAATGAGCTATCAAACCATGGAAAGCCAGTCTGAAAAGGATACATTCTGTATGATTCCAACCAGATGACATTCTGGAAAAGACAAAACTATGAAGACATTAAAAATATCAGTGTTTTCTATGTTTTGGGAGATGGGGAAGAGAGAGAGGAATACATGGAACACAGAAGGTTTTTAGGGCAGTGAAAATACTCTTTTTTTTTTTTTATGTCTTTTCAGGGCCACAGCTGCGGCATATGGAAGTTCCTAGGCCAGGGGCTGAACTGGAGCAATGCCGGATCTGAGTTGCATCTGTAGCCTACATCTCAGCTCACAGCAATGCGGGATCCTTAACCCACTGAGAGAGACCAGGGATCTAACACACATCCTCATGGATGCTAGTTGAGTTCTTAACCTGCTTAGCCATAATGGGAACTCCAAAATACTCTCTACTATACTATAATAATGGATACTTATAATGATATGTATAATACATTTGTCCAAACCCATAGGATATAGAACACCAAGAATGAATCCTAACGTAAACTGTAGATTTTGAGTGATTATATCTGCCAATCTTGTTTCATTAATTTTAACAAATGTACCATTTTTTGTAGAGGGGGAGTGTTGATCATCAGAGAGGTAATGCATGTGTGGGGACAAGAAGTACAGGGGGAATCTCTGTACTTTCCTCTCAATATGACTGAATCTAAAACTGCTAGAAAAAAGTCTCTTTAAAAACTTTCGTACCCACTGAGTTGTCACTATTTGACCTGCCTCCCAGATCTCTGGAAAAGTCTGTTCAAGGGCCTGTCTTTATTTGACCTGACTCAAGAGGTCACTCAGTGAGGACCAAGGAGTTGGATGAAAAAATTCAGGTGCACTTGTTAACAACTGAAATGGTGATACCAGTTGGGCAAAATAGGCTGGCCAAAAATTTTACAAAGAAAACCTAAAGAATAAGAAGTCTGTGGGAGATGTAAAATTCTTTGCCGTACACCTGGAGATCCATAAGTCCACAGCCATAAGCATAGCTGTGTGAATGCCCAGGAAGTAATTCAGAAGGTTTTATTTTCTTGCCTCTGGCTGACCTTGAAGCTTTGCACAAATAGGATGTGAAAGCTCAGAGTTTTAAAACGCTGGGGTTTTAAAGGCATGCCTACAGCACACCCAGAGTTCCTTTTCAGAGGTTTAGAAATGTATTGGTTCGGCGCATTTAAGGAGATCTCTGTCCAGTCATTGGCTTCTCACTAAGCTAAACTCAGCAGAAACTTCAATGACTGCACATGGCAAAGAATACAGACTTACCAGAATTAGTACAGGAGATTCATTAAATAAATAGTAGCAATAAGAAACTGTCAGGATGGGAGGTCTCACTTATTAAATTGTAATATCAGCAACAAAAGTATGGCATATATATATAGGTTTAAAAAGTCAAAAGAAAATCAGATAATAAGCTAACAACCCCCCCAAACTTTAAAAGCTCTTATAAATACATTAATCAAGCTAAAGGAGAATTATATGCCACTAAATAGAAAATATCAACAAAGAGATAAAATTTTTAAACGAAAACCAACTAGAAATTATGGAGTTGAAAATAACTAAAATGAAAAATTCAGTATGGAGCTCAACAGCAGTTTTGAGCAGGCAGAAGCAGTGTAAACTCAAAGATAGGTAAATTGAGATTATCCAGTCTGAGGGATAGAAAGAAAAATGATTGAAACCTGTGAGAAATCAAGTATTCTAAGATATACATTATAGAAATCCTATAAGGAGAAGAGAAAGGAAAGGACCAGAAAGAATATTTGAAGAAACGATGCCCAGAAACTCCCCAAGTTTATGAAAAACTTAATATACATACCAATTCCAAGAAGGATAAACTCAAGGAAATCCATATCTATACACATTATATTAAACTATCAAAAGACCAAGACAAAGAAGGAATTTGGATGCACCAAGAGAAAACACCTCATAGCACATGCAAAGCATTTCCAATAAGACATATATAGCTGCCTTAACTAGGAACCACAGAGCCCAGAGAGGGTGGAATGACATATTCACAGTACTGAAAGAAAAAGACTGTTGGAGTTCCCACTATGGCAGAGGGGGTTACGGATCTGGTGTTGTTTCTGTTGTGGCTCTGGTCACAGCCAAGGTGTGGGTTTGGTTCCCAAATGGGGCAGTGGGTAAAGGATCCATCATTGCCACAGCTGTGCTGTAGGTTGCAGATGTGACTCAGATCGATCTCTTGCTTGGGAACTTTCAAATGACATGGGTGCTGCCAAGAAAAAAAAAGAGAGAGAGAGAGAGAGAGAGGGAGAGAGGGAGAGATTGTCAACCAGGAATTCTGTGTTAAGCAAAACTATCCTTTAAACTTAAGGAGAAATCAAGAAATCCCCATTAAGACAAACTGAGAGAATTTGTCAGTGATAGACACGCTCTGTAAGAAGTCCTTTAGGCTTAAATTAAAGGACCCTAAACAATAAACCAAATCCACATTTAGAAAAAGAGCACAGAATAATGGATTAGTGCATATATGCATAAAAAAGACAGTATGAATGTATTTTTTCTGTTTGTAACTAATCTGTTTAACTTAAAAGACAAATGTGTAAAGCAATAGTTTTAAAACTGTGTTGATGGGTTTTAATATGTAAAGTTGTAATTTGTATAACTGTTATAGCACAAAGCAGGGAAAGAGGCAAACAGAGCTATGGTGGAGCAAAGTTTTCTTATACTTTGAAATTGAGTTGGTCTTAAACCTAAGTAGATGGCTTGAAATTATGATATTAATTATAAACCCCAAGGCAACTATTAGAAAATTATTCAAAAAATATAGGCAAAGAATATCAGGGAAATTTAAATTGTATACTAGGTAATATCTGTTAAACACTAAAAGGGGAATAATGGAAAAATTGAGGATGAAAACAACATAAGATATATAAAAACAGAAAGCATAATGACAGATAAAAGTTTGATATTATTGGTTATTACATTGAATGTAAATTGACTACAGATATCTGTCAAAATTAAAAATAAAAAAAAATAAACCACAGAGGAAACTAAAAAAGTACTTTGAGATGAATGAAAAAAAGATACCACATACCAAAATATACTGGATGTTGCTAACAGAGTACGTACAGGGAAAATTATAACTGTAAATACCTATATTAAAAAGGGAAATATTCTAAATATTTTAGCTTAAGCTTTTAGAAAAAAGTCTAAATGTAGAGCAAGCAGAAGGAAGGAAAAAAAGATTACAATGAAAACAAATGAAACAGAGAATGGAAAAACACTAGACAACATCAACAAAACTAAAAGCTGCTGCTTTTAAAAAATCAAACTGGCAAACTGTAGCTAGACCACGGAAAATAGAGGAAACCCTGTAACTCAAATTACTAAAGCAAGGAATGGGGAAAAAAAGGCACATGACTATTAACTTTTTAGAAGTTAAAAGGACTGTCAGGAAATACTATTGCATTGTCCTTTTTTGGCTGCTGTTTTATCATAGATTTAATGCCCCAAGCAACACAAACTTACTATTTTTCAGTTCTTTAGTTCTGAGTCTGAAATGAATCTCACTGGGTTAAAAGCAGGTATCAGCCAGATTGCATTCCTTTTTCTTGCTGGAGGCTTTAGGGGAGTACCAGTTTCCTTGCTTTTCTAGCCCACATTTCCTTATTTTTTATTTTATTTTTTTATTATTGTTATTTTTTTTTGTCTTTTGTCATTTTAGGCCCACACCCGCAGCATGTGGAGATTCCCAGGCTAGGGGTCTAATTGGAGCTATAGCTGCTGGCCTACACCACAGCCACAGCAACGTGGGATCCAAACCATATCTGTGACCTACACCATAGCTCATGGCAACACCAGATCCTTAACCCACTGAGTGAGGCCAGGGATCGAACCCGCAACTTCATGGTTCCTAGTCAGATTAGTTTCTGCTGAGCCCCGATGGGAACTCCCTAGCCCACATTTCTTTATTTCCTTCATCTTTAAAGCCAGCAACAATAAGTGGAATTTTCATATCACATTAGTCTGACCTCTTTTGCCTTTCTTTTCCATGTTTAAAGACCCTAGGGATTACATTGGGCCCAACTGGATAATCCAGGATAATCTCCCTCTTTTAAGGTCAGTTGATTGGTAACTTTTATTTCCTTTGCTAACTAATTCCCTTTGCCATTCAAGGTAAACTATTCATATGTTCACAGGTGCATGGGCATTTTAGGAATGCCATTATTCTCTCTAACAAAATTATACAGTTGTATGCCTACAAGTTAGATGACTTAAATGAAATTGAAAAATCCCTATAAAGATGCAAACTACTGAAATGGACTTTAAAAGAAATAGAAAAATCTGAATAGATGTATAACAAGTTACAAAGATTTTGGAGTTCCCACTATGACACAGTGGGTTAAGAATCCAACTGCAGTGTTAGAGGCATGGATTTGATCCCTGGCCCAGTACAGTGGATTAAAGGATCTGGCTTTGCAGCAGCTGCATTGTAGGTTGCACTTGTAGTTTGGATTCAGTCTCTGACCTGGGACTTTCCATATGCTGTGGGTGCAGTCATAAAAAACCAACCAAACAACAACAAAGTACAGAGATTTTTACCTGTGGGAAGAATCTTTAAAATTCCTACAAAGTATAGCCTAGGAACACATAGCTTCCCTGTTGATCTAGCAAACTCTTACATGAGAATTAATAATATTTGTTCACAAATTCTTTTCCTACTACCCTCTCTCCTCCCAAAAAGTGTAGGAAATATTTTCCAGCTTATTTTCTGAGGTCAGTGTTACCTGATGTCAGAATTGATAGACATCACAATAAAACTACAGGCCAATATTGCTTAAGATTATAGATTTAAAAAATCAACAAAATGCTGGCAAAACAAATCTAGAATCATTTATAAAAGATCATGCTGCCTGTCCAAGTGGGATTTGTCACAGGAGTTTAAAGTTGATTCAGCATCTGAAAGTCAATCAATATTAGTAAACCACAAAAATTACATTATCATTTCAATAAATACAGAAAAGTATTTGACAAAATCCAAAACATTTAACAATCTAGGTATAGACATGAATTTTTTCACCCTATTAAAGAGCATTACAAAAAACCCAAAGCTAATGTTATATTTATACTCATCAAAGACTGAATACTTTCCCCCATGATCAGAAATAAGAATGTCTGCTTTTACCAGTTCTATTCAGCATTATATTACAGGTTCTAGCCAGGGCAGTTAGGAAAGAAAAAGAAATAAAATCCATCCATATTGGAAAGGAAGAATTAAAACTGTCTCTATTTCTAGACATCTTGATCCTATTTATGGAAATCCTAAGGAATCTCAAAACTTTAGAAGCAGTCAATGAGTTTAGCAAGATTGCAAGATATTAAGATCCTATGCAAAGACCAATTGTATTTCTGCACGCTAGCAGAGTAAAAGCTAAAAATTAAATTAAGAAAGCATTTCCATTTATAATAGCATAAAAATAAGTATTTATTAATAAACTTAAAGTAAATGCAAGACTTGTACACTCAAAACTATAGAATATATTTGAAATGAAGAAAAAAGGAAAGAAATTCATGTTCATGGATCAGAAGACTTGGCAATTGTTTCGATGACAAAATTTCTCAAATTGTTCTACAGATTTACTGCAGTCTTTATCAAAATCTTATGTCTTTTTTTCAGAAACTGATAAGCAGATATTAAATTCACTGGAAAATACAGGTACCCAGGATTGCCAAAACAAAACAAAACTGAAAAAGAAGAATGAAGTTGGAGAACTCGCATTTCAAGATTTTAAAACTTACTATAAAGTTACGCTAATCAAATTAATGAAGTTGGACCCTTCATACCACATACAAAAATGATCTCAAAATGAATCATAGAGTTGAATGTGAAAGCTAAAACTAGAAGACGCTTAAGACAAAGTAAATCTTCCTGGCTCTAAGGCATTAGTTTCTGCTATATGATACCAAAAGCATAGGATACAAAAGAAAAAAGATGCGTTTAATATCATTAATTTTTTTTTAGTTTATATTTTAAAGGACACCGTCAAAAAAAGAAAAACTCATAGAATGGGAGAAAATATTTGCAAATCATGTCTGATAAGGGACTTTATTTTAAAAAAAATTCATTTCTTAAAATTCAACAGTAAAAAGAGACTGCTAAAAATCAGTTTATAGTATAAAGGGGTGAACTTTATGGCATATAAATTGTAGTAGGCCCTTGAACAACATGGGGGTTAATCTGCATATGAGTTTTAGTCAGCCCTCCATAATCCAGATTCCTTGGCATCCACAGATTTAACTAGCAATGAATCAATGCTGTAGTAAGTAGTATTTATTATTGGAAACTATCTGGGTGAAAATGGACCCATGCAATTCAAACCCACATTGTGCAAGTGTCAGCTGTAGGTTTTTTGCTAAAAAAAATGGTAAAGACAAAAGGGAAACTACAAAAAGGTTGAGATTGAAGCAGCATAAAATATACTGTTATCTCTTTCAGAATTTTCTCTGTAGACCAAAGGAAAGAGAGGGCAGTAAAATTTAAGGGAGTAAAAGAATCATAGCTAGGTCCTGTGAGGGCTGGAATGTTTGCAAACAAAAGAGAAGAAACTAAGAAGGAAATGAAAAATATAAGTGAATGAACATAGTTTGATCATTTTATTTCATGTGACAAAATTGCAACTTTCTTTTAATACAGATAAATTGCTTCTAATTATGATTGATTGCTGGTATTATCAAATTAAAACTATCTAATTATCCAGTTTATGTGCATAAGTGCTTTTCCTCCTCCAAAGTTTGCATGACATTCTAACCTAAGCCAGGTCTGTGCTAGGTCTATGCTGATGCAGTGATTAGAATATCAAAACAATGCTTTCAACCTTGACCCATTCAATCCTGAGAGGTGGCTGTACCTGACTCAAGTGCTCTTAGTCTTCTCATTCACCAGCCCATACTAGTTCTTCATGCTTTGCCGAATGGTTAAAAATCGCCACAACAGGAGTTCCCATTGTGGCTCAGCGGAAACGAACTTGACTAGTATCCAGGAGGATGCGGGTTTGATCCCTGGCCCCACTCGGCAGGTTAAGGATCCAGCGTTGCCTGTGAACTGTGATGCAGGTCACAGACCCAGCTTGGATCATGTTTTCTGTGGCTGTGGCATAGGCTGGTAGCTACAGCTATGAATCAGTCCCTAGCTGGGACTTCCATTATGCCACTTTAAAGTAAAAGTAAAGTAAAAAAAAAGTCACGATGTTGGAAATATGTGAATATGTTAACTTCATTCATCTGCTTCAACAATTTGATTGTTGGCTCTAAAAGCTCATGTCTGGGCTCTCTTTTTTTTTTTTTTTTGGTCAGTTTTGGGCAAAAATGCATTAAATCTTATCTTAGAGAATTTGACTTGTATATATTTTATTCTCTGGTATCTAGAAATCTTAAGCTCATACTAATTCAATAAAAATTACTGAGAGGTTCTTAAGCCTTCTTTTCAGTATATCAAAAAGACTAATAAAAGTCTGCATTTACTTATCATGAGGCTACAAAGAATACCTAGGGAATCAAGATCATTTGTTTAAAGTTGTATCTCTTCAGTGTGGAAATACAGTGCTATAGTTAGATCCTGCAGGATAGGAGTCCTGATTCTATGTCTCCCTGTCTTTCTATCTATCTATATATTAAAACTGGATGTTAATATTGTTTCAAAATCACATAAGTTGGTAAAAAAAAATTCTTTAAGAAAATCTCTTAAAAAGGCAATAGAGAAGTTTTAAATGAAAGACTTGAGATATTGTAGGCCATGCTTATCTCCTTAGAGACAGATGTGGAAAAGATGGAGAAGATGTGGGAAAATATATCAATATGTAAGTCAGTTGTTACTTTTAAAGGAATGATTGGCATCTACTTCAAAAATTAACAAACATTCAACATAATGAATTTATTAACTATTTCTAGAGTGTCATGGCACATTTATAAAATGTCTCAACCACTGTCTATAGTGTGCATGTGAAGATTTCCAGGTGTGGAGTAGTTTTTGTTTGCTTATATTTAATAATAATGAATAATTATAAAAAATGGACCCCAAATCTAGAGAGATAAGTTTAAAATAGAAGCACTGGAGGTGATGAGAGTTTATGCATACATCTAGACAACATTCTAAGTGTATTTATTTCCTTGTGAACTCAGGTACTCTATTATAGATGAGACATGCTGGACCAGAGAGGTAAAGGAAAATGTGGAGGTGAACAGCTAGTGAGTGGTTGAGTGGGGTTTGAATCCAGATAACCAGGCTCCAGGGCCTTCATTCATGATCGTTATGGAACACTGCGTTTTTTTCCTTTTGTTTCATTTAGACGAAATGTTTTTCTCAGGCCACTTTCCTCTCAACTTTACCAACATGCCCAGAGTAAATGCATTAAAAATAGGTTTAAAATATAATCATGTATTCTTTTAGGAAAAGTATATATCTTGATCCTAATGCATTAAAATTGTTGGGGGTTATTCACATGATTCCATTTTTTTTCCTCTCTGGTATAACAGACACACATTTAATGCTTAAATTACTCTGGTAGATCACCAAGTTCAGACTTTTTTTTAAAGGAATATTATATGAAAGTGGGATTCAAATGCAGTAAGACTGATTTCTCATTCTGCACATGAAAATCATTCTCATTATTAGCATGGATGTAGCAATAGTGGATTTTAAAGAGCACCGCTAGGAGTTCCTGTCGTGGCTCAGTGGTTAACGAATCCAACTAGGAACCATGAGGTTGTGGGTTCGATCCCTGGCCTTGCTCAGTGGGTTAAGGATCTGGCGTTGCCGTGATCTGTGGTGTAGGTTGCAGATGCAGCTTGGATCCCATGTTGCTGTGACTGTGGCCTAGGCCGATGGCTACATCTCTGATTAGACCCCTAGCCTGGGAACCTCCACATGCCACAGGTGCGGCTCTAGAAAAGGCAAAAAGACAAAAAAATAAAATAAAGGGCACTGCTAATTATAGCAATATCTTTACATTTAGCTTCTGCGAAGAATTGCATTTGACACAATTTCAAAGTGTAAAATAATCCTGTTCAAAACTTGTTTAAAAATTACCTTATTCCTTTGAAACTGAAGGTATTGTTATTCAAGGAAATGAGGGCATATTCCTGGCAGTATATTATTATCCTGTTTTAAGTACTATGAATGTGTCTGTGTATATTTAACTTAAGCTTAGTTAGCAATTATTATGGTTACTATAGGATGTAAATTCTTCTTGTGTTACTACTAAGATTATGCTATGAAATTTAGCTTTAGAAAATATATGTTACTACTAACAGTTTTTATTGTATATATTCAAAATCAGGGCTGAAAAATGTTCTATGAAAAACATTCTTTGAGATCTTTAGAGCTGTTCATACTATCAATACATGTACCATAAATAAAGTCAATTAAAGTTCTGTTTTGTTTGCTTGTTTGTTTTTGACCCTGGTGCTTTTGCTCTGCTCACATTTGCTCTATGACAAATAAAAATTTCTGAACTTGGAAGCAGGGATGTGGTTTATAACCAAATATTTAACAAAGATTACTGTTCTATCCAGTTATTTAACTAGTTTTCTCATTATCATTTTTAAATGAATGTATAAATATATTTTTATTAAGAATATCATACAGAAAATGTTATGACATAAGCAGACCTTTCCTTCTCAGATGTAGGTCTTCATTTCAAAAGCACTAAGGTAATGAGTTTTCTCATTTTAAATCACAGTATACCTCATATTTGTATTAATGGGCAGTGATACAAAAGTATGTGACACTCAGTGGTTAGTACCTTCTCTCTTAAGTGCTAAGTATTTTGTGTTAACTGTATTTAATAATAACAGCCGCAGGTAAAGGGAGGGCTATAATTTGTATCCACTTACAAATACTTACAGAACTTAAGTAACTTGTTCAGGGGCATTCTGGGAGTAAGCACAGGGCCAGATTTTACAAAGACTTCTTATTCCAGAGCCTCTGTATGTCACCTATTCTAAACTTTGAAAGAACAAAGCAATGATCACCTTTAATCATAAATCAATAATCACCCTTCCTGCTTTGACATGGATAAACCTGAGATTGTCCGGTAGTTATGAAAATACCATTTCTCTGTCACTATAGCCAGTTCATCTCCTACCATCACCCTTACTTGGCATCAGATTCCAGCCTCCTGTTCTCCCCCTCTTTGTTTTCTCTCCAGGCCAAATCCTGGGTCTAAACTCGTAAGAGCACTAGGGACAAAAAGGGGAAATATGAGGAAGCAGAGGAGAGCAAATTCCTAGAGACTCGTCATTCAGGCTTTGCATCATCTGAGCATCAACAAAGTGATACACAGTGTAGGCACAAGTATGTAAAGGAAAGGGCCAGTGTTCAAAGTTCCCAATCCAATTCATGCGGCACTTGCCAACTGCAGTTCTCACTATGTTAACTGTTGCCTTTTGTTACAGTCCTGCCTGTCTGTGTCCTGAGATGCCAAAAATACACTGACCCCAGTTTTACTCTAAGATGGAGCTGAATTGTAACTCATTCTCTAATGTACAAAAGCCCACTACATGAATTTATATATTATTTAGCTTTCACTGTATTATAAATAAAGACAAAAAATAGGTTAGGATTTCAATGGAGCTGTTTCCTTCTAGAATCCCTATTAGTAGTGATTTGACACATTCATTAAAAACAGAAAGGCCTGAGTACCTCCTTCAGGAAAATACACCTTGGGGGAAATTTGTGAAAACATGCTGTGGACTCCTTTGTGAGTCATGAGGATAAATAATCTTTTTTTTTCTTTTTAGGGCTGTACCCGTGGCATATGTAGGTTCCCAGGCTAGGGGTTCAATCAGAGCTACAGCTGCTGGCCTATGCCACAGCCATAGAAATGCAGGATCCGAGTCATGTCTGCGACCCACGCCACAGCTTACAGCAATGCCAGATCTTTAAACCACTGAGCAAAGCTGGGGATTGAACTCACAACCTCATCATTCCTAGTTGGATTCGTTTCCGCTGTGCCACTACAGGAACTCCTCTGTTTTGAAGTAAAGCAAGAACTTCAGAGTTCTCTTGCGGCTCAGTGGGCTAAGGATCTCATGTTGTCACTGCAGTGGTATGTATCACTGCTGTGGTGAGAGTTCGATCCCTGGCTCAGGAATATCCTTATGTTGCAGGTATGGCCAAAAAAGAAAAAAGAAAAAGGAAAAACAGTGAGAACTTTACCATCAATTCATTAACTTTACTGTGTGCCTCGAATGAACCAGATGCTGTTCCAGGCAGTAGGCCTTAAAAATTATCAGTGTTATAATAAAAGCCATTTACAACAAACCCACAGCAAATATAATGCTCATTGGAGAAAAGTTGAAAGCCTTCCCACTGAAATCTAAGCAAGACAAGGATGCCCACTCTCACCACTGTTATTCAACAGAGTATTGGAAGTCCTAGCCACAGTGATCAGACAAACAAAAGAAATAAAAGGCATCCAAACTGGAAGAGAGGTAAAACTGCCACTGTATGCAGATGACATGATACTATATATAGAAAACCCTAAGAATTCAACACAAAAATGACTCAAACTGATCAACAAATTCGGCAAAGTAGAAGGATATAAGATTAACATTCAGAAATTAATCACATTTCTGTATGCTAACAATGATCTATTAGAAAAGGAATACAAAGATACAATGCCTTTTACAACTGAACCCAAAAAAATCAAATACCTGGAAATAAACCTGATCAAGGAGGTGAAAGACTTATATGCTGAGAACTATAAAACATTAACTAAGGAAATTAAAGAGGATTCAAAGAAATGTAAAGATACTCCATGCTCCTGGGTTGGAGAAATTAATGTTGTAAAAATGGCCATACTACCCAAAGCAATCTACAGATTCAATGCAATCCCTGTCAAATTACCCATGACATTTTTCACAGAACTAGAACAAAGAATCCAAAAATTTATATGGAACCACAAAAGACCCAGAATTGCCAAAGCAATCCTGAGGAACAAAAACCAAGCAGGAGGCTTAACTCTCCCAGACTTGAGGCAATATTACAAAGCCACAGTAATCACGACAGTGTGGTACTGGTACCAAAACATACATACAGAGCAATGGAACAAAATAGAGAGCCCATAAATAAACCCAGACACTTATGGTCAATTAATTTTTGACAAAGGAGGCAAGAATGTAAAATGGTAAAAAGACAGTCTTTTCATTAAGTGTTGCTGGGAAAACTGTACAGCTGCATGTAAATTAATGAAACTGGAACACATCCACATACCATGCACAAAAATAAACTCAAAATGGCTTAAAGACTTAAATGTAAGACAAGACACCATCAAACTCCTAGAAGAGAACGTAGGCAAAACATTCTCTGACATCAACCTTACAAATGTTTTCTCAGGTCAGTCTCCCAAGGCAAAAGAAATAAAAGCAAAAATAAGCCAATGGGACCTAATCAAACTGACAAGCTTTTGCACAGCAAAGAGAACCATTACAAAAAAAAAAAAAAAAAAGAGAGACAACTTACAGAATGGGAGAAAGCAGTTTCAAATGATGCAACTGATAAGGGTTTAATCTCTGAAATATATAAACAACTTAAATAACTCAACAGGAAAAAGCCAACAACCCAATTGAAAATGGGCAAAAGACCTGAATAGATATTTCTCCAAAGAAGATACACAGATGGCCAACAAGCACATGAAAAAATGCTCAACATCACTGATTATTAGAGAAATGCAAATCAAAACTATGAGGTACTACCTCACACCAGTCAGAATGTCCCTCATTAACAAGTCCACAAATAACAAATGCAGGAGGGGGTGTGGCGAAAGGGAACCCTCCTGCACTGTTGGTGGGAATGTAAATTGGTACAACCATTATGGGAAACAGAATGGAGGTACCTTAGAAAACTATACATGGAACTACCATATGACCGAGCAATCGCACTCTTGGGCATATATCTGGACAAAACTTCCCTTGAAAAAGACACATACACTTGCATGTTCATTGCAGCACTATTCACAATAGCCAAGACATGGAAACAACCGAAATTTCTCTTGATAGGTGATTGGATTAAGAAGTTGTGGTATATATGCACAATGGAATACTACTCAGCAGTAAATAACAAATTAATGCCATTTGCAGCCACATGGATGGAACCAGAGTCTCATACTAATTGAAGCAAGTCAAAAAGAGAAAGACAAATACCATATGATATCACTTATATCTGGAATCTAATATATGGCACAAATGAACCTTTCCACAGAAAAGAAACTCATGAACATGGAGAACAGTGTTGTTGCCAAGAGGGAGGGGGAAGGAGTATAATGGATTGGGAATTTGGGGTTAGTAGATGAAAACTATTGCCTTTGGAATGGATAAGTAATGAGATTCAACTGTATAGCACTGGGAACTATATCTAGTCACTTATGATGGAGAATGATAATTTGAGAAAAAAGAATTTATACATGTATTTGTGACTGGGTCACCTTGCTGTACAGTAAAAAATTGACAGAACACTGTAAACCATCTATAATTGAAAAAATAAAAATCATTATAAAAAATTAGCAATGTTAAAAGCCCAAGGCTTTAACTTTATGTAGGTTCACTGAAGAGAAGAAAGAGGCTGACGCAGAAGCTGGAGGCATTGATAAGCACTGTTGATGTTTTAAGTGATTTGAATCCCTGGTCCCTCAACCCCAGTCCCAGAGCTCCTGAAACTACTCTTCTGGGATGTCCAGAACACTTGTTAACCCCAAAGGGGCTTTCCTATGTGACTTTCATGAGTTTCTGTTTCTGACATCCTTTAGATAGAGTTGGACCTGGAGGCAAAATTCTTCTTACGTGTGGAAAAAATGCTTGGTTAAGGGCCTTGAATTTAATTTCCCTTAGAAACATGGTGGTTGCTTCATATCAATGACTGTCAGTATCCGCTTCAATAATATTGTGACTTAAGTAGATTCTGTGGGTTAACAGAATTATATGATATGGGTATATCTAAACAGGCACAACCTTAAATAAATGTGAGTCTCTATATTCTATTATTCTTGGGATTATTATATTTGGAAGAAAATATGACAGAAAACTGGTCTACATTATTTTATTTTTAGGTTCTCACCTGCGGCATATGGAAGTTCCCAGGTTAGGGGTCGAATCAGAGCTGCAGCTGCCCACCTATGCCACAGCCACAGCAATGCCAGATCTGAGCCATGTATGTGACCTACACCCCAGCTCTCAGCAAAGTTAGATCCTGAACCAACTGAGTGAGGCCAGGGATCGAATCCCCGTCCTCATGGATACTAATCAGGTTCCTTACCACTGAACCATGATGGGAACTCTCCGTCCACGTTATTAATCGATGAATGATTTCATTTTCTATGCCTGCCCTATTGTAAACACCTGCCCCCTTATGTGCTTTCTGCTAGGATGCTTCCCAGTCTGCCCAGTTACATGCTTGTCTCAGACTCTGCCTTGTTAGTTTACATTTAGTGTCTTTGACAGATTGTCCTTCCCAGTAAGCTCTGTAATTTTGTCTGGACCATGTTTCCTAAGTTCCTATTAAAAGACTCTTCTCTGTAAAGTATTTTCCACCACTATCTGTGACCTCTCGTCTTGTGAATAAGCATAAAATTTAGTTAGCTTATTTCAGGGTCCAAATATACCAGTTGGAGTATTAGTTTTGTTCTTCTCCTAAATCTGATATATTCTCCATTTTACCATCATACCAGGTATTGAAAGGCAAGGGATGTGTATATGTATAATGGAATCATTTGGTTGTACAGCAGAAATGATCACAACATTGTAAATGAACTCGAGTTCAATAAGACTTTAAAAAATGAAAAAAAATCTAAATATTCCCACAAATTGCCTAACACAGATTGCATACTTTGGTGAATGCTTGAAACACAGCCTGTTCTTAAACCAGGCTTTCATATTCCCAGACAGACATCGCAGTCAACTCCCACGATTCTTAAATCATTGACCATAAGCTTGATGGACATGGCTTTCAAATTCTTCTCACTATCATCTTCTTTATTTCCTTTTGTAGCACACTGCTATCATGGAGACTGCTGCAGAGTTTTCTTCTTACTATTATTAAATACTCAGTGTAAGGATCCAGGCAGGTTGTCTTTTTCCCTTTGACCATGAAAGAGTTGTTAAATGTCATTGATTGACACTGCCGATTTGAAGTGTATTTTAAGGAAGAAAGCCTTGTTGGCAGATATTCGCCTGTGTGAATAATACATCATAAGTAGCACCCTGCCTAGTTTTCCTTGGCTGGGGTGTGTATAGACCTTTAATCTGTGGCTTTCATTCTTGTTTACAATGTATACCAAATTATGAACATATTCCTTTTTGAAAAATAAAGTGTGTCTAGCACATGATCCCTGCCCCCTCTAATCTTTTCTAATCTATAAAAACATGGAGAGGTTTTCAAACCAAATATTGAGTCTATCTGACCACAAAATGGATATTTCCTTTTTAAAGTGTGTGTTGATGGGTTTTACAGTGTGCAGTTTAAAGTGCTTTCCAACCATTAAATATGGACACTTAAATACATTAAGAGCTTAGCTATCAGCTTTTAGTGACATCAGACTTTCTGTTTTGTCCTTTTATTTGCACAGATATTATTAAATATAGCCAACAGTGACTTAGAATTAATTCATCGATATGAAACTCATTTGTTACAGGATTTGACAGATTTTTACAGTGCCAATACCAGGCCAGGATTTTTAATTTAAATACTGAATTTGGTGTTGCATAGCTGAATAATAAAAATGCTCTTCTTTTCTAAAAAAAATCAATTTTAGTTGGCACAGCTCATATATATCTTTATTTTATACCAGCTTTTCTTAGTGCTATTCTGTTAGTGAATTCTCTTCAACTTAGAAAAATGAACTCAGCCTGCACCTACATACCTATCGTGATTGCAAAGCAGTTATAGGGATCAGTTCTCTCAGATTGGTCCTGTAATGTGACTCTTGTGGTATCTTTATTTCTCTGTACAGATTTGATCCATTAGGTAATCTTTGTGTTCTCCAGTATAGATTATTTGGGAGAACTGGTCTGTCTGGCTTTATTAATTAGTAATCTCTGTAGAAAGAAAACTCCTAATACTTCAGAGCTTTTTAGTCTGCTGATTTGAGATTGAATGCAAACTTCTGGGTCTACAGTGGTCCTCCCTCTGTGCAAGAAACAAGCAAGCAAAGGTCTTTAACAATGAAGCAGACACAAAGAAACAAACAGCTCAGTGCTAGATGTACATGGAAGTATCTCAGTTGGTGGGAGATCACAGTCTTGTCAGGCCTGTAATTGACATATCCAGTGTACCCATTCATTCAGAACTGGATTTGAAGTGGGTGGTTGTTTCACATTGATTTTATTTTTAAAAAATGTGCAATTTAGGAAGCAAATACTTTATTACAATTGTTAGTCCATGTCTACAGGTTTAAAATAGGCAGATCATGCATTTTATATCTGGAAAGTGAGGTAAAAGCCACACTAGCCTGCTAATGGTATTGTAAAAATCAAAAGTGCTTGAACACCTAGTCTTATGGCTGTTTAAGCCTGAATGCAATTAAATTTTTGATTACTTTCTCACTGGTAATATTAACCCCAGCATTTTGTCAATGGTGTGCTTTCTAATCTTTATGTTCAAATGTCTAGACATTAGTTCTTTTGAGTTAGACATTATCTTTAGTTCTGTTGGGTATGTTGCTGTTAGGACTTTATATGAACCAATCTCAGACTTTTAGGATATTCCTGAGGAGTAGTGAAGAAATTTGGCAGAATGTTCTTGGTACCTATAATGGAAAGATACTGAGTTAAACAAAATTAATTGGGTGTGTTTACCAAAAATTTCTTAAGAGTCTTTATCTGTTAATGTACTTTGAGACACTTGCAGGCAGGGTTCATAAGCTACCCTCCTCCCCTATTTTTTTCTTAGAAAATCTCCTGGACTAGTACTCTACTATATTCATTTTGCTGAATATTTTAGTGCTTAATATCTTACATAGCATCTTTCAAACACATCTACCTTGATGATTTATAGGTTTTTATGAACTCTGGTGGCTAGATTAGATGATTTATGACTATAACTCTAGCTGTGTGCATGAGCGAACTCAAGCTATTTTTGAATTATCTGAATAAATTCATTTTAAGTGGTAAGAATAAGGATCATTAACTTATTAACCATGGGGAAAAACTGGAAAATTGAGAATGTAACCTGCTCAGAAATTATTCCATTCACTGTTTTGGACCACGCTCATGTCCTTAACTCCTTTAAATTAGAGTATTAACACTTTAACTTTCCTCTTGCCTCAGGGTTAGTGCTTACGCTTTATGTGACCATCTTTAGTCATTAAGGGTTAATTATAATCACCAACGACACAGTGAGCTTTGTGTCTGATGAAATTTGTTACACTTTCATAATTGAAATAAGTAATTAAATCATTTTTTGCATCTTATTTTTTCTACTTCCTGTGTTTCTTAAAAGCTGTATCATTGCTCTTTATAACCTGAGAAATAAAACATATTCATAGATGTATTTTCTAATTCAACACAAAGTGTGCCACATCTTTGCATTAACCAGTTGTCGCTATCTATCATATAAAATATACGAGAAGTAAATTAGCATTTTTATAACAACAGTTTAGAAATTTAGTGTCAGAAATCCTTTTTAATCTAATTTAATTGAAACATATTTTTATTACAGCAGACTTGCGGATAAATGATTTTTTCTTAAATTTTTTTTTATAACGCAAATTTACTGCTTTGAGATCTAGATGATGCTATTATGTCCTTAGCCTAGGGATGATATTAAATGCTGCCTGTCTTTATACTGTGGTCTAAAGTAAGTGTTGACTCTGAATTTATCAGTAAAAACATGAACTATTTCCTAGGTTAAAGGAAAGCTGAAAGAACATCAGCTAAACCAGTTGCAGTCAACCTCTGCCTTCCCTTTTGTGCCAGAGGACTAACCAAATGTGCTTCCCAAAGGTTTTTACAAAACCAGTAGTAAGTTTGCTACCACCTACAAAACTTTTCAGAAATAAAAATGTTTCTAAATGTCTATTAAATGTATCATTAAAGAAGAGGTTATGAGTAGACTGTCCTTTCATGATCTATTAAGGAGAAATAAATACTTTGTTGAAAATAAATATTTTCTCTCTATAAAATACTCTCTACTTTCGGTTATTTAATAAGACCATGTAATCCCAGAACTCAAGTCATGCCTTGAGACTCTGGAATCCATTCTTTTGCCTACAGGGGGGTACTTTGTAACAAGATATTACTCTTTTCTTAGTCTTCTTCCTTCTACTTCTTCTCCTTTCCCTTTCTCTCAGTTTTGCTTGACTGAGGAAAGTAGATAATAACAAATTGAAAAAACAACTCAGTAAACCTAAATATTATATGGTAAAATGTGGTTATAGTGCCGAAATTTGACTTTTAGAAGGCAAACCCTGGGGGATTCTCCCTATTAAGCAGAGATGGATTCAGGCTAGTCAGCAGAAGAGTAGCCATAGGCCTGGGGGACAGTTCAGAATATTGGAAAGTGATAGAAAAACTTGAGGAAAAGTGGTGTGTTTTCCAAAGGAACTCAAATACTATGAGAAAATTAGACATTAGAGTTCTAGAGTTTTACCCACGGTCTTATAACAGTCAAGAGGTAGAGCTATAAATATTTCCCAATTCTCTGAAATGTCAGTAATGGTAACCTGTGCCCTTTCAACTTTCCTACATACTCCATTGCAATAGATTGGTTGGAAGAAAGGGTGCAGGTAGGACCAAAAGATACGAGGATCAGAACGATTAGATGCTAACCCTGATCCTTTTTTGATTGTTGAGTGATATTCATGTATTGCTTCTCAGCTCCAAATACACCCTTCATTACATGCTCAGCTAGAGTGGAGATAGATCCTTTCAACATTTTTTCGTCTTTAGTAAGCTCAAAATTAAACTTTATCAGTAGAGGGCGCTAAAGCAACATTGCAAGTGGAAGAGTTTCCCTTAGGTGGTTCTGGGGTGAATCTTTTTGTTTCTTGCTTCTATTGCAAGAAGGCTGGTATGGAAACATTCAGTAGTATCTTTCTTCGGCCCTACATCTGGATCATACAGTCTGATGCATCACCTTGCTACGACTGACTCTGCCAGTAGGATGCCTATGCGGTAGTTCCCCTGCTCCTCTGCTGGTGAGCAGACTCTAAGCCCTGACACCTTCAGTATGTACACATGCCAACCTTGACCAGTCTGTGCCCCCAAAGATATTTCCTGCTTGCCTGGCTACATAGACTGGCTCTAGCCAGGACAGCTCAGTGGACTTCTCCACTTAGATCTGAGTTCCAGACTTGGAGAGGTCTTCTCACCTGTCCAGGTTGTCCCATCTACAGGTGCTCTCCCTTAGCTCTAGAATTTTTTCCAGAACTCTCATCACACCTTTATTTATTTTTTACTTTTATTTTCTTTTTTCAGGGCCTCACCTGCAGCATATGGAAGTTCCCAGGCTAGGGGTCCAGTGGGAGCTGCAGCTGCCGGCCTATGCCACAGCAACACCAGATCTGAGCTGCATCTGTGATCTATACCACAGCTCACAGCAACACCAGATCCTTAACCCACTGAGCCATAATAGGAACTCCTCTCATTACACCTTTATAGTTAACTTATACTTAATATTCCTTTGCTTATTTAATTTTTATTTTGCTCCATATAATTATTCTTGGTATTAAACTTTTCCTGTTCAAATCACAATGTAGTTTCTGACCCCTGATTATTCCCTGAATGATACATGTGGCAGAGTAAAAACTTAATTCTGAAACTTATAGACACATGTTTATTTTTTCAGTATTCTCAAGGACACATCAAGTTGAAAGTCAGCCAAAACGTTATTTGAGTTGCAGTTATCAGAGGACTCAAAAGTGAGACTAGGAGTTCCCGTTGTGGCTTGGTGGGTTAAGGACCTGATGTTTTCTCTGTGAGGATGCAGGTTCGATCCCTGGCTTTGCTCATTGGGTTAAGGATCTAGCATCGCCACAAACCGTGGCTTAGGTTGGAGAGGTGGCTTGGATCTCATGTTGCTATGGCTACATAGCAGCTCCAATTTGACCCCTGGCCCAGGAACTTCCATACACTGCAGGTGTGGCCTTAAAAAGAAAAATGAGACTGGCATGACAGGTGGCGTAAGAGAGGCAACTGACATACATGCAAAGTACTCTTGACTGGCAAAGTGGACTTAATAGGGGCCATGTATATTTATTAAGCAATTTTACATGCAGAGCAACTGTGTCACTTGCTCTGACACTTACAGTGATTTTATTCAATATATTTATATATTTATTGATCAACAGTTAAGAGCTGGCACCAGATAACTGCCAGGTAATTTCTAGGATAACCACACAGGGTAGACAGGGAATTTCTATCTTTTAGGTACTTAGAGTTCTATAGGAAAGAAAGAGAGGGATCAGGTGTTGGGCATGGGGGGAGAAACACACATACATAGAGGCAGAGTCATATCATGATATGGTAAGACCTGTGGTGGGGGTGATAAAATAGAGATGTAATAGAAAGGTCAAGTTTGTCAGTCATGGAGAGTTAGAGATGTGAGCAACCTTTTCAGTAAGAACCACAGTCTGAGGGTACAGCATTTTGGGGGGAGGGTGCTTTTTAGGGCCACACTCATGGCATATGGAAGTTCCCAGTCTAGGGGCTGAATCAGAGCTTCAGCTGCGGGCCTACACCACAGCCATAGCAACATGCAGCTCCCAACTGAGCCACATCTGTGACCTATAACCCAGCTCACAGTAGTACCAGATCCTTAACTCATTGAGCTTGAGGCCAGGGGTAGAACCCACATCCTCATGGATACTGTTGGGTTCTTAAACTGCTGTTCCACAATGGGAACTCCTAGATATTACATTATTATATTTATGTATAACACTGAATCTCAGTAAGATGATTTCTGAGACCACTTAGTCTTACTACAAGACTTAGTTTGACCTACCATTACTGTTCTTGAATGATAATTTACAGAATCACCTGGTAGTTGAATAATCAAATCAACTTATTAGATGCTATTCAACAC
Organism: Catagonus wagneri; assembly: GCA_004024745.2. Classification (NCBI taxonomy): domain Eukaryota; kingdom Metazoa; phylum Chordata; class Mammalia; order Artiodactyla; family Tayassuidae; genus Catagonus; species Catagonus wagneri. The sequence continues at coordinate 2,001,052 of PVHT021183528.1, forward strand.
TCATGGAATAATTTACTGGCCAGATTCTGCTAATTAGAGGGAAAATATTAATTCCCAAATTCAAAATATCATGCCAATCACAATCAGTCAAAATTTAATAAAACGGTGCAGGAAAAGCTCCCAGTAATTTTATTTCATCAATAAGCCATATATAACCAGAGCATACATTTACATATGGTTAGCACAGATTCAAAAGAGCATACCTTTATTTAACCACTCCTTGCTTTAAATAATTAGGACTTAAACCACTCTAACATTGTAATTTAAATTGCAAATAGAAAAACACAGAGGGTCTATTTATCTGAATCTGTATGGTCTTAAACATCAGTGCTGGTAACAGGGCTTTTCATTTAACAGTATTTTTTTTTCTATCGTGTAAATAATACATTAGGATATAAAACTGCCCACCTGTGCTGTTCACGGTTGTTATTCATTATGTTGTCCTTGGGAAGTTTGGTTCCTAAATATTTATTAGTATGAACTCATCAGATTGTTTTATCCTTGAGGAATATGTTGAAGTCTTAATCCTGTGCTTTTGAAATTCAGTGAACCCTGGAATTAATGTGGTAGCTGAAATAAGGGGAAGTTTAAACCACAGTTCTTTGGCACAGGATCAATGGATCTGTTCCATTGTAAACAAAGGTTGGTTTAGTCAAATTAGCCATCTGTCTCTGATGAATTTAAACAGTAATGTGGCACATTTTAGGACTGTTACAAGCTTTTGCTTATTTTTAAGTTTTTTTACAGCGAGAAGGTATCAGTGGGTAATAGCAAGTCCCAGGTTTCCTCTTCAGATTAATTCTTGAATTGCATTACAGCTTCTCTTTTCCATGTTAACAGCTGCTGCAATTTTTTAGGGCTGCACATTTGAAGGAACTTTCATTTCTAGATTCTGCAGTTCTTAAATTATTCCATAAATTCTTCTACAGTCACTTGACCTCATTTCAAAGTCCTTTTTCTTTGTGGATTAACCACCAAGTCTGCTGTTCACATGGAGTGGTCTATAAGCTTTAATTACATGCTCAGAGTTGGTGCTGTACTTAGCATTTGAAGAGATAGCAGAAGGTATCTACTTCTTTTGTTATATGACTAACTTTGGGGCAAGATCATATATTTGGGAGAATTAGATGACTAAAATGCCTTGATGATCAGGCTATGTGGAATAATGCTGAGCTGTCAATATTGCTGGCGATTTAAAGAAAAATCTTTTACTTCTTACAAAGAAGTGAGTAGTAGTTTTGAATTTTCTTGCTGGAGATTTTTCACATTATTACAAATTCTCATTTATGTCTCACAATGATGTGAATATATTTTGGTATTTATTCTTCACCACTATTTCATCTGGTATGATTATTGAAGAGTGTGATTAACTAGTCAATGGAGTACTTGTGAACTCTCACTCTGAGCAATAAAACACTTGGAAACTCCCATCTGCTCTGGCAGTGTGAAACTCACAGGAACCTTCATACTTCACAATAGACATAATAAAAGACAATTATTACTTTTTTGTATATGCTAATGTGAGTGTCACATCTGTACACACAATGCCCAAGGTTACAGCTGTACTCCATAAATATTGGACCTACAGCTGGAGAGGAAACATATGTCTTAGCTCATTCTGGATGCTATGACAAAATACCGTAGACTGGGTGAATTAGAAACAAAAGAAATTTATCTCTCACAGTCTCAGAGCTAGGAAGTCCAAGATAAAGTCCCCAGTAGATAGAGTATCTGGTGAGGATGTGCTTTCCTGGGTTCCATAGACAGCTGTATTTTCATTGCTTTTCATTGTTTATTCATATGGTAGAAGGGGCAAGGAAACTCTCTGGGGTCTCCTTCATAAGGGCACTAATCCTATTTGTGGGAACTCCATCATCATGAACTAACCACCTTCCAAAGGCCCCACCTGCAAACACTGTGACATTGGGGATTAGGTTTCAGTGTATGAATTTGCGGGGAGAACAAACATTCAGTCTATAAAAACACTTGAATTTGTTTTTAATATGCATTTGTACATATTTTGTTTGGTAATGTGTTTTTTTTTTGTGAGAGATTAAATTTGCTTGACTATGTTTTTGTGACAGATTAAGTTATTGGCCCTAATTCTTTACCCTGCCCTACATCTAAGCCCTTTGACTTGTGTCTTTATAGTTCTTCCAACTAGTGATAGAAATCCATGTTTTAATTTGGGTTTAGCTCAGTTATTTGCTTGGATCAGTGAGATGTTAACAGAGTTTACGAGTGATTTGTTATGGTTTATTTTTGTGGCTACAGTTTTGATGGATTCAGTAGCTTTTATTATATATATATACATATATATATATATATATACACTCACACACATTGACTTTAGAACTATTGTATTGAAAATTAAAGAAGGTGAAAATTTCACTGGACATCAATTCAAGTCCTTTTTTTTGTCTGTCAGTTAATCACATAGAACATCGTCATTCCTGCAACCCATTATCTCCCTCTGTTTTTTAGTCTGTGACTATTTTACTGAAGTCCACTCTTTCTTAACTCAGAGCCACTGCTTCTACTTGCTTTGTAACCCAGATCTGACTAAACTCTGGCCTGTCATCTGGGGTAACTGCAGACTTCTCACAGTGATGCCACTTCCCTTATAAAACATTTCCGAAGCACAGCGCTTTCTCCTGCCTGCTAATGTAAGACAGGACATTACTTCCATTCCAGTTAAACTGTGCACTCGACTTAACTTTCCAAAGTTACGCAGTAACCTTTAGAAACTAGTAAGTTCCTGACTTACATCTGTATACCTAAGAGAGGAAAACAAAATGGTTCTTTCTAGAGCAAAGAATCTGCCCTAAAAAGGACATTCTGTTTCTATTCTTAGGCCCACTGAAAGCAAATAACCATCATTTTAGATTTGGAAGGTTTGTCTTTTAGTAGTTGTGGACTTTCTTATTGAGTTGATCAGTCAGGTATGGCTATAATAGGAGACAGAGAAGCTCAGGAAAAAGCTAAGTGTGTGATACTCACATGTCTTAGAGACAAGTACAAGGCCATGTGGAAAAACACCAGGGTGGTCAGGAGTCAGGGGACAGGAGCTGGGAAGTGCGTAGTCCAATAGCCGTTAGTTGCATTTCTGCAGGAAAGGCAAGTCAGAGCAGAGTAACCAGTGCAGGACTGGCTAGTCTGAATCCTTCTGCTGGGTTTTGGGCTCTAAGGCTGATCTCCAGTAGTTGGTACTAGCCCTGGTATAATTCAGGCAAAGGAATACTGCCTCCTGGGGTGCACAAGCCCCATAGGGAAGATTCATTTACATATCAAAAGCTTGCTCTTGGCTGGGCCCTTTGCTGTCTCTAAGAAATATCCACCAAAGGAGGGACAGTCTCTCCCAGCCAGAAAGATTTTGAAAAATGCATATGTGTGTGCATTTTTTTAAAAATGCACACACATATGCACTCACAATACACTAGTTGTCAGGTCTTATTTCCTTTTGTAAGACAGGAGCTGAAATATGGCCTAAATCAATACTCAATACCTGGTAGTCCCAAAGGTGACAAATAGATTCTGAAGAAAGAAAAATGAAAACATGTTGTCATATTAATGTGGTTAACTGACTCAGAACTTTTCACAATTCATTTTCTAATTTTGAGACACGGTCTATGTTTCCCCAAGGCTTTATCTGAGTGGCATTCACAAAAGGCTGCAAGAACAGTGACGTTGAGTTCTATCTGCACTGGTCCGTGAGATGGTTAGGTCCCAAGCTTCTCTATAGACAATCTGGGAGTTTCTGGGGGAGATTCTATATGTGTCAATGTGGTCTTCTAATCTATCACCTGTTGTCTGACATTTTTTACCTTTCCTGCTATTGATGCCTAATACATCCTCCAAAAGTCCTCAGAAGACCTGGTTCAGGGAGCTGGTGTTCTTATCAAAACAGCCTGTGCCCATGAAGCCCCTATATTTATTTATTTATTTTTATTTTACTTTTTTTAACTTAATGGATTTTATTTCAATTATAGGTGTATATAAATCATCACAAGTCAATTTTATAGGTTTTGTGTCCCAAACCCCCAGAGCATCCCCCCACCCCCCAGATTGTCTTATTTGAAAAACCAAGGTTTTCCAAAGTCTGTGAGTCATTGTCTGTTCTGCAAAGAAGTTCATTGTGTCTTTTTAGTTTCCACATGTAAGTGGTAGCATTGGGTGTTGCTGTCTAATTGTCTGACTGGTTTCACTTCACATGATATTTTCTAAGTCCATCCATGTTGCTATAAATGTTGGTAATTCGTTCCTTTTAATGACAGAGTAATATTCCATCGTGTGTATGTACCATATCTTCCCTATCCACTCCTCTGTCGATGGGCATTTAGGTTGTTTCCATGACCTGGCTATTGCACAGAGTGCTGCAATGAACACTGGAGTACATGTGTCTTTTCGAGTCATGGTTTCCTCTGGATAGATCCCTATATTTATTGGTGCCAAAGCTGTCAGATTCAAAGTGAACACTTTTCTCTGTTACTCGCTTTTTTATTGAAGCCACCCATCTCCCACTCACCCGTGCTTCCACCCCAGGATTTATGCACGAGGACCTGAAGACTGGACTACAGATCAATCAGCATGACAGATGTTTTCCTCAACTTAAAGCACTCTTACCTCTTCAGTACTAGCTCGCTGCCCTTGAACCTCTGTGGAGACTCACATCTCATCCATAAGTTATTTTTTCCCAGAAGTGTTCCCTATCATGAAGAGCCCAGTCATATCCAGAACTATTTGACCACTATGGTGAAAAAGTTTCAGGTTGCTTAAACTAGGACCACCTGTGAAATATAAAGAATTTGCTCCAGTGATGAATTTGACCATATCAGTTGTACTTGCCATGACTAAAGGAATGTCAGATTGTACTTTTGCTTTCTGTCTGTACTAATCAAGAGAGTAGAATAATAGTTAATGCTATCAAACAAATAGATATTTAGGGGCCTACTATACTTCATGCCTTTGCTGAACTCTAGAGATAATAAAATGAGCAATAACAAGTGATTGATTCTTCTAAATAAGGGTACAGTCTACTGAGGACCTATGTATTCATTAGAAATTTATGCAAGTAAGAGGTAGAAGTGTATCAGGGCATAGGCAGTGTAATGAGGTCATAATTCTCAAATTAGCAAGTTAGAACGTAGGTATGATAGTATATGGTTTTTAAGATTATATTCTAGATACACAAAATTTTGAGCATCCTCCCAGAATTTTGAGCAGCAGGGTGTTCTGGGTAGAGAAGGGGAAATAGTGCTGGGAGAGAAAGCAACAACATCTGAGACAAGGCCCATCAGATTATGAACTCTTAGCATAGATCATGTTTCTGCATTCCAGTCTTCCTTCCTCTTGTCTCCCCTAATTCTTACAATATCTAGCACTGCAGAAAATCCATTAAGTGATTCTGAATACATATGTTGTGATTTAATGTTTGATCAGTAATTATTCCAACTTGGCATACATACATGTTTGGATTCAATAGTTTATTTATTTATTTTTTTGTCTTTTTTAGGGCCATGCTCATGGCATATGGAAGTTCCCAGGCTAGGGTCAAATAGGAGTTGTGGCCTACACCATAGCCTATGCCACAGCCACACCAATAACAGATCCAAGTCGTGTCTGCAACCTATGCCACCACAGCTCGCAGCAAGGCCGGATCCTTAACCCACTGAGCAAGGCCAGGAATCGAACCCACATCTTCAGGGTACTGATCAGGTTCATGACCTCTGAGCCACAACAGAAACTCCTCAATGGTTTATATAAATCCATCTAGGACCAGGTTAGATGCTTAGAGGAATAAAGTACATGTCCATCCACCCACTTTTTTTTGTGAGCCAGTGAATCCCCTTAATAAAACGACTTCAGATGTTTATACTGTCATTTGCAGCTGAAATGGCCACTGACACACACAAAAAATAATTGGAGTATAAATAGTGGGAAGGAGTATTAATTGGAGTATTAATAGTAGAAGAAACAAATTAATTTTCATGGAAAGGTGTATGATGTAACTGAAGCATGTTAATTGGCTCAGCTCTGACCAGCCCTGGAAACATAGAACTGACATAGGCGTGAGAGCAGGGCTCAAGATAAAGGATTGTGGTTAACAATTAGGATGACCATTAAATTTGTTAGAGATGGGCACATAGAAAATGGACAGAATGAAACACAGTGTAGACTTAGAGTGGAAACGCCACTGCTAAGGTAACTTAAGGGGGTGACAAGACCGAGAAAGAAGGAAGGAAGACAAGGTCAGAAACTGTCAAGGTCATAAAATCCAAGGAAGGAAGTTTTCATTTCCTAATTGAGACCTAATATTTAATGCCAGTTAAAAGAAGTAGATCTTATATGTTTCTTTAATTTCAACAACTGTAATAGTAATTAACTTGTAAAGCCCAAACTGGACAGTTTTCAGTTTTCTCTGCCTTTAAATTAGTGCATAGGGCTTGGTGAACAGTCCTGAGTGTGTTGAGATCAAAAGCTGCTGTTTGATGCACAGTTAGTACTTCTGGCACTCTGTCATCACTGTGCACTGTTAGACTCAAATTATGTGAAAGACTCAGCAGCCTTGGACCACCAGTCTCTTTCCCGCCCACCCCACTTCTTGTGCTAGAGACTGGAAACAGTGGTTTGTATTGTATAACCCTTAAGACAGTCAACTTTCTGCATTTATTTTGATCAAGATATGTGTTTGCTGGACTTTTCTTTTTTTTTTCCTTCCAGTTTTGTTGAGATGTAATTGACATACAGCTCTGCATAAGTTTAAGGTGTACAGCATAATTTGACTTACATACATCATGAAATGATTATCACAATAGGTTTAATGTACATCCATCATCTCATATAGCTACAACACTAAAGAAATAGGAAAATTTTTTCTTTGTATAAGAACTCATTTTCATTAACATCTTTCATATATAATGTACATCAGTGCTTTTTTTTTTTTTTTGGTATTTTTGCCATATCTAGAGCCACACCTGGGGCATGTGGAGGTTCCCAGGCTAGCGGTCTAACAGGAGCTGTAGCTGCCGGCCTTTGCCACAACCACAGCAACATGGGATCTGAGCCGCGTCTGCAACCTACACCACAGCTCACGGCAACGCCGGATCCTTAACCCATTGAGCAAGGCCAGGGATCGAAACCCACAACCTCATGGTTCATAGTGGGATTCGTTAACCACTGAGCCACGATGGGAACTCCATACATTAGTTTTAATTATCTCTATCATGTTGGACATTACATACCTGGTACTTACTTATAACTGGAAGTTTTTTTTATCTTTAGACCACATTCCCCATCCCCTGCCCCAACTCTCACCCCCTTCCTCTTATGTTTTCTAGCTCATTTTTTTTATTAACAATGAATTTTATTTCAGTTAGAGGTGTACAAAGATCATAAGTCAGTTAGATAGATTTTGTGTCCCAAATCCACAGTGCATCCCCCCACCCCCCAGATTGTCTTATTTGAAAAACCAAGGTGTTCCAAAAATCTGTGAGTCATTGTCTGTTCTTCAAAGAAGTTCATAGTGTCTCTTTAGTTTCCACATGTAAGTGGTAGCATTGGGTGTTGCTATCTAATTGTCTGACTGGTTTCACTTCGCATGATAATTTCTAGGTTCATCCATGTTGCTATAAGTGTTATTCCGTGCGTTTTAATGGCTGAGTAATATTCCATTATGTGTATGTACCATATCTTCCCTATCCACTCCTCTGTCGATGGGCATTTAGGTTGTTTCCATGACCTGGCTTCTTCCCTCTCTAGCTGCTTTAGATGTAAAGTTAGGTTGTTCATTTGAGCTTTTTCTTGTTTCCAGAGGTTGGCTTGTATTGCTATATACTTTCCTCTTAGAACTGCTTTTGCTACATCCCAGAGGTTTTGGAGTGTCGTGTCTTTGTTGTCATTTGCTTCAAGGTATTTTTTAATTTCCTCTTTGATTTCTTCAGTGATCCATTGGTTGTTTTCTTGTTTTTGTATCCATTCAGCTAGTGTATGTCTTTTGGTTGGGGCATTCAGTCCATTAACATTTAAGGTAATTACTGATATATATGTTCTTATTGCCACTGTAATAACTGTTTGGGGTTTTTGTTGCTTTTTTTTTTTTTTCACCCTGAAGTTTTGATATAGGAGTCTATATACAAATGAGATTGTTTTAAGCTGTTGGTTTCTTAATTGCACGTGTGTCTCCAGTGACCTGCATTTGTGCTCTCTTCTCACGATTTCTGATTTTGGTAGCATAGTTGTGCATGCATGATTTAGTATCTTTACTGTATATATGCCTTTACTGGTGAGCCTTGTCATTTGTGGTGTTTTTGTTTCCGGTTGTGGCCTTTTCTTTTCTGCCTAGAGAAGTTCCTTTAGGATTTGTTGTAAAGCTGGTTTAGTGTTGCAGAAATCTCTTAGCTTTTGCTTATCTGTAAAGGTTTTGATCTCTCCTTCAAATCTGAATGTGAGCCTTGCAGGGTAAAACAATCTTGGTTGGAAGTTTTTCCCTTTCATCACATTAAATATATCATGCCACTCCCTTCTGGCCTGCAGGGTTTCAGCTGAAAGATCTGCTGATAACCTTATTGGGGTTCCCTTGTATGTCATTTGTTTCTTTTCCCTAGCTGCTTTCAAAATTTTCTCTGTCTTTAATTTTGGTCATTTTGATTAATATGTGTCTCGGGGTGTTCCTCTTTGGGTTTATTTTAT
>PVHT021183528.1:2010739-2065343 GCA_004024745.2 Catagonus wagneri
CCTTTCAATCTTTTATCTCTTTTCTCTTCCACATTAGTGATTTCCACTAATCTGTTCTCCACCTCACTGATTCGTTCTTCTGCCTCCTGTATTCTACTGTTGGCTGCTTCTAATGAATTTTTTATTTCAGTTATTGTATTTTGCATCTCTTCTTGTTTTATATTTACATCTTGTATTTCTCTGCTCAGTGTTTCCTGTAAATGATCAATCTTTGCCTCCAGTGTATTTCCAATGCCTTGCATCTTCTTCAGCATCAACAGTCTAAAGTCTCTTTCTGAGAGGCTGATAATCGCCTCATCACTGAGCTGTTCTTCTGGGCTTTTCTCTTTCTCCCTTATCTGGGTTAGAGTTTTCTGTCTTTTCATTTTTATAGGTTTTTGGTGTGGTGACCTTTTTGCCAACAGTAGAGTTGTAGCCTCTCTTAGTTCTGGCGTTTGCCTCCCCTGTGACTAAAGCTGGTATGGGCGGGGCTTGCTGTAGGCTTCCTGATGGGAGGGACTGATGCCTGCCCACTAGTAGGTGGGGTTGATTCCTAGCCTGCTGATGGGTGGGGTTTTGTCTCTGGATGAGATTAGAGGCTGGCTGTGTGCCTGAGGGGTCTTTAGGCAGCCTGTTCACTGATGGGTGGGGCTGTGATCCCACCTGGATTCTTGTTTGGCCTGGGGCTTCTCAGAGCTGATGGGAGGGACCAGATTTTCCCAGAAATGGCCCCCTCCAGAGAAATGCAGGCTAATGAATGTTCACGAGAGCGTCACCTCCAGTGTCCTTCCCCCACAACAAGCCACAGTCACCCCTATTTTCCCAGGAGATCCTCCAAGAATTGCAGTAAGGTCCACCCGGATTCCTATGGAGACTGCTTTGCCCTGGGACCCAGTGCACGTGGAAGTCTGTGTGTGCCTTTCAAGGATGGGGTCTCTGTTTCCCCCAGTACTGTGGAGCTCCTGCACACAAGCCCCGCTGGCCTTCAATGCCAGATGCTCCAGGCGCTCTTTCTCCCTGTGCGCGATCCTCAGGCGTGGGGTTTTGACGTGGGGCTCAGAACTCTCAGTCCTGTAGTTGAGTGTCTGTGATGCAGTTACTTTCCAGTCTGTGGGGCTTCCGACCCGGGAGGTATGGGGTTGCTTCTATCACATAATCGCCCCTCCTACCTCTTGATGTGGTCTCCTCTTTGTCTTCTGGAGTAGAATATCTTTTTTGGAAGTTTACAGTCCATTTGGTTGAAGGCTACTTGGCATTTGGTTGAAGTTTTGCTGTTTTTCGGGAGAGAAGTTGAGCTCCAGTCCTTCTATTCCGCCATCTTAATCCAATCTCTGCTGGACTTTTCTTCATGAAATCTTTTTCAGGGTGTATCATCCTTGATTTTTCAGATTTCTGAATATAAACGCACTCAGTTCTCTGGACCACCGAGGGTATTTAATTTCAAACTTAGATGCTTTTACGTAGATTGAGATACTGCTGTTAGAAAACCATTATTTCCTTAATTTCAAAGTGCAAATACATTCAGTATTGCCACCAGCCTGTGACGAGCCTTTGCCAACAGGTCTTACATTTAAAGAGGAGCTCCGCTTTCCAATAAGATGAGGTAATACTGCCTAATTTAATGCTTTGCAGTAACAACAGTAGGCTTTTTATGTCTGCAGCACTTTTGTAAAAACTTTCTGTGAATTAACTCATTTAATCTTTACAATAATTTTAGAGTGTGGTGTTATTATTATCCACAATTTATAAGAAAGAGACTGAGGCCCAGATAGTTACAATATTGTGTTTATCCCATGGCTGTCTCAAATCGTTCACGCATTTCCCTCCCTAGCCTCTCCCCCTTTTTTGTTTTTTTTAGGGCCACCTGTGGGGCATGTGGAAGTTCCCAGGCTAGGGGTCGAGTTGAAGCTGCAGCTGCCAGTGTATGCCACAGCCACAGCAATGTGGGACCCAAGCCTATCTATGACCTACACTGCAGCTCCAGCAGCACCAGATCCTTAACCCACTGATTAAGGCCAGGGATAAACATATATTCTCATGGATACTAGTAGGTTCATTACCACTGATACACAATGCGATGGGAACTCTCCCCTTTCCCTTTTAATAAGGGATTTTGTCAGTACTGGCTTTTGTAGGACAATGTGATACATGCACATTTTGTGATCTTACATCTTGTATCATTTTGAGAGTGATTGTGCTTGAAGTTTTGCTAAAAGAGAGATAACCAAACTAAGTGTTGCATCTTCTACTCTGGAATAAGGTGTTAATTTCATAGGTGATTTTTTTTTTTTAACCTCCTTTGGAAAATTAATTTTAGCCTGAAAACTTAATGGAATGTATATGGCATGGGTTTAATTAACTTATAATTTGGATAAGGAATCTTTAATGTGATTGTCAGAAGACAGATATTATTTGTTTTATTTTAAATATCATTTTTTGACTGCCTCTCCTTCATGTTTCCAAGTAGGAAAATTCAAACTAATGAAAATATGATTCCTGTATGGAAAATGCTTTCAACTGTATAAATGGCATAGCCATAGATACCCTGCAACTTCTGTGCAACTGTACAGTTGCTTTGAATGACAGGATTTCCAAAATAGAAAAGTCACCAGCTGTGACACTCAGAACAACGCTTAGTCAAACAGGGAGACTTATTTTTTTACCTACTGAAAAAGACTTTCCCTCCAAGTAGAGTTCTGCATTTGCAATAGTTTTCATGAAAGAAAACACTTTGGAAATTCAGGTCAGAATGCTGGAACAGAGTTCTCTGTTAAAGGCCACTAGAGTGTGGAGATAATGGAAAAAGGGAGAAGAATTGTCCATTTTACCTTTACAGGAATACAGCTTTTTTTCTTTTTTATTACTTCGTGAAATATGCTCTATAAAAATGCAAATAATAAATGATCATGGTAGATTCCCTAAGAAACAATGGAGCTAATATGTGTCTCTGATTTGTAAAAATTTTTCCAGGATAGTTTTCAGGATAGTTTCCAGGATAGTGTGAAAAGGGACTCGCTAAGGCCATTCAGTAATGAGTCATATTGCAGAGGTAGTCTGTTACGAAAAAGTCCTCTAAAATCTTGCTCATTAAGATTGTAGGAAGTGATGATATCTGCCCCTTGTCCAGAAAACTTTATGAAACTGTTTGAGGGAATACATGCAGTCTAAATAACTCAAGAGAGATATTTAGATAATTTTCTTTGTGTAGTGGATGGATTGTTTTACAGAATAAAGTTATTGATAATCCTTTTTTCATGAATTTCCCAATTTGATGTAAAAAGAACATTTATTGTAAGATAAGTCAAATTATAAAACTTATTTGGTCATTTCAGTCTGAAAACTAATATACCTGAGAGAAAAAAAAAAAGTTTTAATTTAATCAAATAATTTCCATGACACAGATCATTAAAAAATAACCTGGTTAAATGTAATTTTTAAACATTTGTTTTACTGAATTTTGTTGGCATAAGGTATCTATAATATTAGTGAATGTTTATTTTCTATTCTTATCTGAAAATCTGCTGGAAACCTACTCTCCAGGCAGTGATAGAATAGACCATCATATATACCTTTAGTTGGAAGATGGAACGTTGCCACAGACTCCATAGCCACTGAATAGGAATTTCCATATTTGGGACCTTTAACATATGGTTGTTTGGTGGAAGCACATAGCATTCTGTAAACAGCTAGGGTAAGCTCTTAGAGGGCAGGCACAGTGTCTGTTTTGTTCACTACTCTGTTCTCCTTCCTAGGCTTCCTGTTCTGCTTACAGTCAGCACTGGTTAAATATTTATTTTATGAAAGCATTCCAGGGCAGAGATGGACTTTAGAAGTGCTGTCTGGATATAGGAGAAGGAATACTAGCCCATTTGGGCACAAACAGAAATGAAAAGGCCTGACTTGGCAGCAGTTCTTATAAAAAAAGATGTGTTGGTTTTGTTTGGCCTTAAGTTTAATGTGCACCTGCTGTGAAATATAGATACAAAAAAATGTCAGAGATAATCATATTCTATATCCTAACAGTCAAGGAAGGGATCTTATCTAATTAGCTTCACGTTCTCTCCCCTTCATTTTCTGTTTTTACCCTCTGATGGGTTCTTGCCTTTCATCTTTAAGCATGCCCAAATCTCACCAGAGTTAAAACTAAGTAACTTACTCACTGCTTTATTCACTTTCCTTTCTGTCATGACCAAAGATCAAGAAGAATATTTGCTAACTGAGGTCTTCCATTTCTCTTCTTTCATTTCCTCTTACCTCTGCAGTCAGGCTTTTCTACCACTGCTGTGCTCAAAATATTCCCAGTTAAGCTACCAATGCTGGTATCATGAGGGTCAAAGGAAGAGGGTGTTTGGAAGAAATTTTTGCTACATTTCAGTCTTCTGTTCAATTTCTTGAAACTCTATTCTCTTTCTCATGGAGAGTCTTAACAGTTTCCTCTTTTCTAACCACCCCAACCTTAATTCTTTCCAGCTTTATAGTCTTTTGCTAAGGTTCTTACCTCAGTTTTCAGTCTACTAAGTGTCCCATGGAGACACATGCTTCCAAGACTATCCTTCCCACTGTTAGTATTTTTAACACATCCTATATGCTGATGGCTGCCTTCTTTCTTTTCTTCCTCCTACCTTTTCTTTCTCTCTTCCTTCTATCCCTCCTTCTTTTCTTCTTTCCATGTATCCATCCATAAAAATCGTGATGAATAGAAAATAAAACCATGACTCACTCCTTGTGGGAATCAAGAGGTAGTTTCTAGTTTGTTCTTCATAGTTTTATTTCTTTTCTGATTCTTTTTACAATGAATGTGAATTACTAATTTAATCAGAATTTAAAATACATATTTCTAATTAGAAACAAATAGTGAATTTGCTCAAGAATAAGTGCTTTCCTTGACACACCCATTATCACCTCAAACACTTAATTTTACTCTCCATGTTAAGTGAAATTAAGGATGGGGACCATATTTTAATTATCTGTGTAGGTTGTTTAGCACAGGATTTGGGGTTTAGTAAATACTCAACAAAAATTCTTGAACTATGGTGACCTCACTGCACACTACACAATTAAAATCACATATTCGGATCTTGATGACATGATTGAAAACCCAACAGGACTTGGGCCTGCATTCTGGAGAAAAGAGACCACCATGGTGATCCCAACTGTGGTTCTAGTTTTCCTTCACAGAATCTGTCAGTTTTCAGCAGAAAGGAAACTGAGGGAAAGTGTCCGCCAGAGGCTTGCAATAGACTTGCTGTGCTGGAGGGAGAATTTATTTATTTATTTATTTGTTTATTTATTTTCTTTTTATGGCTGCACCTGTAGCATATGGACGTTCCTGGGCTAGGGGTCAAATAGGAGCTGCAGCTGACAGCCTCTGCCATAGCCAAAGCAATGCTGGACCTGAACTGCATCTGAGCTGCATCTGCCACCTACACTGCAGCTTGTGGCAACACAGGATCCTTAACCCACTGAGCTAGACCAGGGATTGAGCCTGACACTATGTCAGGTTCTTAACCCATAGAGTCACAATGGGAACTAAGTGTCCCATGGAGACTTAGTTCCATGGAGACACAGAGAGAGAAAATTTAGCATTTAGGGCTACCAAGTAGATCAGGACATGGACAAGAAATCTCTGAGAACCTGAACCAGAAATGATGTGTGTGATTTCCTCCAAAAGCCTATTCCAATTTTTTTTTTTAGGCCTGCACCTGGAGCATGTGGAAGTTCCCAGGCTAGAACTGCACAGCCACATGGGATCTGTCTGAGCCACATCTGCTACACCACAGCTCACAGCAATGCTGGATCCTTAACCCGCTGAGTGAGACCAGGGATAGAACCTGCATCCTCATGGATAGTAGTCGTGATTGTTATTTCTAAGCCACGACGTGTATTCCTTTTTTTTTTTTTTTAAGGGTATGTTCCAATTCTTAAACTATACGTGCATGGTGAAACTCCTAGAAACCAAGTAAACACCTGTTCACAGGAGACCAGAGAGTTTAGCAAAGCTATCAACAGGCTAGTGGTCTAAATGAGAGAGATGTTAGAGTCTAGGACCCAGGAAGTAGAGTGGCCCTTGTCAATTTCGCAGGCTTTCAGTCCTGATCCCAGAAGTACTATGACCTAGGAATAAGGGCAAACTGAAAAAAGACGATCCCTAACACCACCCAAAACCTACACTGGATATACTAGTATTTTATCTGCCTACTAGAATAAAATAAAATTTGTTTTAGAATAAGATCAACTAGAGTCTTTGAAATAATATTTTATATATGATATCTAGTAGTCATTTAAAATCACCTAGCATGCACAAAAACAAGTCCAGATGACTAAAAATGAAAGCAAAATTCTATAGACAGAGAGCCACGGGATGATTTAGATATTGGGGTTTTCAGATAGAAGCCTCTAAATAATATTTAATTTATTAAATATTTATTTGAGTAATATTTTCAAGAAGAAAAGGTGGAGAATTTTCCCAGAGAACTTGAATCAAAAATGCAGTGACTGAAAATTAAAGATCCAATAGATAGGTTAATAACAGATTTGACATGTCAGAAGAGAGGATTAGGTAAATGGGAGATAAATGACTAAAAATATCTAGATTAAAGCCCAGAGAGGGAGAGAAGCCTGGAAAATGAGGAATAGTATTTAAAAACTGTGCCACATACGTAGAGAGTTCTAGAATGTGGGGAGCAAGTGGATAGGACAGAATCAATGAACATTTTCAAAAACTGACACTTAAGCCACAGATTCAAAAATGTTGAGATTCCAAGGAGTTAAATACAGTGACAAACCACACCCAGGTTCATCATAATGACTGCAAACAAAAGAGGAAAAAGAAAAGCTTAAGAGTTTGCATTTTGTTCATTTTTGAGTTCCACATGTATAGAAACTGATTGATAAACTAGGCTTATCCAGAGGCAAGTGTCTGGAGATCATAAAACACCTAGAGACTAGACCTAGAGACCAGAAAATAGTGAAGAAGGTGAAAGAAGGGGGAACACTGAACCAGAAAAGAATGAGCAAGACAATTATGGTGGTCTGAAAATTTTTGAAGTGTTGTCAGGATGAAAAGGCAATTTACTTGTTCTGTGTAATCTAAGGGACAGAGCTCAGATGCAAATTGAAAGGAAGCAATTTGTGACTCGGCGTAGGAAAGCTTATTAAATAGGCCTGAAGGAAAATGGAATAGTGAACTCCCAAACACTGGGAATTTTTTAAGACTGAGATTTAACGAACAAGCTTCCAAGAGGTAGAAGGTATTCTTAAATTGGATGTGAGTTTAACGAGCTCTTCTGTAAGACTCCTTGTTACTTCAATGTTAAATAATTCTGTAACATACGTTCCAGTGAATGATTGTTGTAGTTTCATGACCACAACTGATTTAAGAAGCTGTTCATTTAATCCTTAACTCAGTAAATGCTAGTGAGTACCCACTTCAGATAAGGCCTCCTCATGGGCTGAAGAGCTACCAGGAGATATAAGACACAGTTTCTGGCATCATCGGGATGATGTACATGAGAACAGCCTATTCTGGAAAAGTTTATATCTTATTCAGGTCACTATAATATAACTTAGTATAAGGAAGACAGGACATGTATTATTAAAATGGAGCTGAATAGTATAAAAGAATCATTCATCTCCACTAAATGGGAATTTTATTCCGTTTTTACAGAGATTACATGCTGTTTGTCAAACGAAACACAACTGCTATAAATATAACCCTTTCAAGGCAACCCGGTGATCTTAGCATACGGTTGCTTCAGTACTGTACAAGGCATTCTTGGTGCCTCAGTATGGTTAGTTTAAACAATCTTGTATTTCTTCAATGAAACTTGGTTTCTGTATTGATTGTTAATGTAATGATTTCAGTTCTGTCAGAAGTGATCATAGCTTTCTGTGGTGGCAGAAGATAGGTGCCATTAATAGTAATTTTTAAATGTATTTTGTATGCCATGCTATTAGATTTCAAAATCAAAATCCTCTGCAACCACTTGGCAACCACAAGTACGTTCTCCAAGTCCATGATTTTCTTTTCTGTGGAAAGGTTCATTTGTGCCGTATATTAGATGTGGGAAATACATCTAGTCACTTATGATGGAGCATGATAGAGGATAATGTGAGAAAAAGAATGTATATGTGTGACTGGGTCATTTTGCTATACAGTAGAAAACTGAAAGAACACTGTAAAACCAACTATAATAGAAAAAAATCATTAAAAACAATCCTCTGCAGTTATTTTCTACCGCAGCATTTTCTCCCACATAAATCTAATGGGATTAAGAATCTGTGATCTCATCATTTTAATAATCCAGGCTGAGGGATTGGCTTATACTACAGTCTATAATGATAATGACATATATCTTTAAAAATATACTTTTCATACCAAATTCTATTTTTAAAAACTATCTGCATAGTATAAGAGAGGTTTTACATTTTAAAAGCACCTTTTTAACTGGATGGGGGAAAAAAAGAGGAAACACCACATACCTCAGGTCTTTTTATTTGTCCTTGATTTGCCCTCAAGCATTGCTGAAAAATATTGTCAGTTCCACTGCCTGAAGACTGTTTTCTCAGAAAATAAATGTTTCAACTGTGACATTGTGTTCCCATTTGATACACCTTCCAACTTGGAAGCTGCTGGAGAAAGAAATAGGGATATTTTGTTTCAGTCACTAACTGAGGCAAAAGCAGCTTGTAATATGATGGATAGCAAAATAAAAATGGAGATGTTCCTGTGTCAGGATCATGTGCTGAAGGCTTAATGAACCTGTGCATAGTCGAGCTGTAGCCCACATACCTTCAGGCATGCAGGCCTGGAATGGCTGTGGGGCAGGGTGTCAGGCGGTCAGAACAGAGCTCAGGCATCCTTGCATTTCTCTCTCCCCGAATGCTTCTTTCCTGTGGTCATCCCTCCAAGTTTCATGTGAATTTAGGTCCAGAGAATTTGAAGATTTGACGGATCCATTACAGATGTCACCCTGTGTTCCACATTTGAATCTGTCATTTCTTTTTTCCACTTCAAGTTGGGGACTCCACTTAAAGTGAACTAATCTAAGGGCCTTCTTTCTCTAAATTGCTTTAAAATTTGAAAAAATTGAAAATGAAATAGTAGTCAATAACTTAAGGTCTGTATTCATTAAGTTATCGTCAACTCCTGTTGTTTGTATTAACCCTCCACTGTAAATCTGAAATACTTTTGTTGATTCTGATTAATTTAAGTTTTTCATTAGTAAAATTGTGTACTATGGAGTGCTTTGTAATTCATAACTGAATGAGTAAGACAAATGGACCTGATTGTATTTTCATTATTATTATTATTTTTTGGTCCTCTTTGGCCTTTGCTTAATAGGGTGACAGGCTGTTTTTTTTAATTTCAGAAGCATGTTGTTAGTGTTTGATAACTATGTAAACGTGTACAACAGTACTGATAAACCAGCAAAATTAGGATTTATTTATTTACATATTTTTATTTATTTATTTATTTATTTATTTTTTGCTTTTACAGGGCCACACCCCACAGCATATGTAGGTTCCCAGGCTAGGGGTTAAATCGGAGCTGCAGCTGCCTGCCTACACCACAGCCACAGCAAGGCAGGATACAAGCCACATCTGTGACCTACAGAGATCACAGCAATGCCTGACACACTGAGCAAGGCCAGGGATTGAACCCGCATCCCCATGGATACTAGTTGGATTCATTTCCACTACACCACAACAGGAACTCCATCAAAGGGCAGCTTCGATTTGTTAATTTGGAACTTGAAATTGGGGGTTATTTTATGATTGAGTAACATTCTTGAATGTTTAATGCATGGCTCCATTTACCTTGATTAGCTCAACAATTCACTACACATTATTTCCAAATATGCTAATCAATATTAAATCAAAATAGATTGAATTGCCTCTGAAATTGTTAAGATTCCCTGAAAGTGTCGATCTCTTTGGGAAAATGAAATTCTGGCATCTTAATGAATATAACTAACTATGGAAGTACTGTATACGAATAGTGGGTTTTGGAAATACTATAAATTAAGGATACATTCCTGAATATAATAGTTACTTTTAAATTAATTTAGTACTAGATTATTATACTGATGTCATTCTAATTGGAGGAGATTGTTGTATTATTGTAGATATTATTCCTTCCAATTGATAAAATTTGAAATTTACAAATACTATATCACTAATTATTACCTCATTCACTTCTGGATTGTTCGGTCATCACAATTTTGAACATTCTCCCTGATCAAATGGCAGTGTCATTGCTCAAAACTGCATCCATAGGTGTTCCTGTCCTGGCTCAGTGGAAACAAATCTGACTAGCATCCAAGAGGATGCAGATTCGATCCCTGGGCTCACTCAGGGGGTTATGGATCCACTGTTGCTGTGAGCTGTGGTGTAGGTTGAAGATGCGGCTTGGATCTGGGCTTAATGTTGCTGTGGCAGCTATATCTCCAACTTGACCCATATTGTGGGAACCTCCATATGCTCTGGGTACAACCCAAAAAGACAAAAAAAACAAACAACAACAACAAAAAACTGCATCTGTAAAGTTATTTAAAACAGTAGCAAAAGACAGTTTCTTTAAAACATGCTTAACTGAATATAGCAGTTATATATGTGTATAATATATAAATATATTAACATATTTGGATATTTAAATATGAGAAGACAAAATTACACTGTTTTTATTAACCTATAAAAGGCAGATATTTATACTGCAAGAAAAATTTTTGGTTTGCCAATAGAAAGAAACTGAAATGCAAAGGCTTCCTGACTACGTGTTTATATCACTTCATGTATTTATTTAGTTCAGTGGAGTATGTAAAATAAGAGGTGAATAGAAAGGGCAAGTATATTCCCACTGAAGATTCATTCAGGGACCAAGATATTCAGAAGTAGAAGGAGAGGTTATCCAAAAAGGGAGTATAAACATGCCTAGTCCCCATATTTTAAAATATGTAGGCATTCTGAAGAGTGGTCTTAGCATTTTGGAGGTTGTAAGATTTCATTTCAAACATAAGCTCTCTTCATTACTGTCTTTGGTCCTTTAGCTAAATTAGTAAACTCTCCGAACTTCTTTTTTTTATCTATAAAAATCTATAAGACAAGACTGATTATACTACTGTGTAGTTTTCTGTTTGTATGTATGTGTGTGAGGGGACTTCTTTTTCTCTTTTTTAGCAAGATAAAAATTAATGGCAGATCAAGATTTAATACAATACATGTGAAAAACTTAGCCCTGAACCTTGTAGATTTTCTTGTTATAACCACACTTAAATGCATGGGTGAAGAGTCAGGTAACTTGCAGAACACTGAGTAAGGCTAAAAAGAGAGCATTGAGAGAAGATAAAGACTCCAAATTCAGCTTCTATTGCTTTATTCAATAATTGAATATTGAATATTAATTGAATATTAAGAATGACAGTCATTGAACCAATGATTAAGATGCCCTGGAAGGAGGAAGCAAGTCTTCTCATGAAAAGATTGAGACTCGATTTGAGGAAGGTGGAAAATCAATTTTAGTTGCATTGTATGTGTGTCCTTATTTTTGTTAATTGTTATATCTGTGACAGGTTTTGCTACCCTTG
The DNA here is from genome assembly GCA_004024745.2 of Catagonus wagneri. Lineage (NCBI taxonomy): Eukaryota > Metazoa > Chordata > Mammalia > Artiodactyla > Tayassuidae > Catagonus > Catagonus wagneri. Next base: position 2,022,304 of record PVHT021183528.1, read on the forward strand.
AGTTTAAATCAATGACAATGTGCCAATGATTTTCAATAAGCATTTGCAAAGAAATAAAATCTGATGTGAGTTGAAATTCATTCTGTATTAATTTGTTTTACAAATTATTTTCCTTTAATTCTGGATGACGCAATCCTATACTTTAGGAACGGTCAGTGATTAGTTTTAATTTAGATTCATCTTTTAACATGAGAGACATTTATTTGAGGCTTTCATGTAATGAATGAATCAATGAATGAATTTATTTGAGGCTTTAATGACTCTAATAGTTTGGAATCATATTTCAAGGAATGGTCACTGATTCCTTCTGTGTTCTGAAGGAACACATTTTCAATGTGCCAGGTGCTTAATTTACAACACTTATTGATTCTTGATTTTTGCTTGGCTGTGAGCTCAAGTATTTTAATGGAGTTGTTAATAAAATGTCAATTTTCTCCTGTTCTGTGTTCTGTATCTGTTTTCTGACCACACTTACTCATGATCTGTCAGAGGGAAAAAAAATGACTAATATAATTTCTCAGAGCTTGCAAACTACTTACACTTTAATGTCTGTCTTATAGATTTTTGCATTAGAAAGTTCACATGGGTTCATAATATGTAGTTTTACTTATCATTGACATCAGCCTTTTCTGGGAAATTAATCCCATGAGTTGCTTCTAGTGGGCTAATAGCAGCTGCTGTGCTTTTGGACAGTCATTTGCAGTGTTTTAAGATTTCAGACTTTTTTTTTGTAGATACCCTTGAGTGCATTGTGTTTTGTAGATACCTTTGAAGCTTCTGAAGGACCAGACTCACTGAGTTCAAAACATGTGGTGACTTAAAAAAAATTAAAGGAAAATACCATTAAAGAAAGAATAGCCTACAGTGAATGCAAATCCTAAGAAAGCTCTAAGTTACTACTGAGAATGAGTGAAATGGGGTGATTTAGTAGTGTGCTGCTTCGCAGGGAACAGGGCTTAGAGGTCTCCACTTCATAGTACCTGAGATCTGGAATTAGCAGATCTGCCAAGCCCAGTGCATAGGCGTGGAGCTCGTCTTTGCCAGATGAGAAATGAATTTTTAAAAACCTGGAATGAACATCTCCTGCAATATACATCTCCTTGTTTTCAAGCACTGAGTTCAACTGATTTATCATCAAGCTTCACAGAGAGGGTTTATTATTGAGAAGAATAGCCTTCCAACTCAGTGCACTAATTTACCTGAGATAAATAGTGGAGAGAAGGGGGCGTTTTGTTAGACTCTTATTTCTCCTTTCATTCCAGAAAAGAGGGGAGTAATGTTCTTATCGAGTGGGAAATCATTATCTCACAAACTATAGTGACTTGGATATCGGAGGTAAAAATGCCTACATGTGGTATAAACTCATAATTTGTTTCCAACTGAAGGGATTACTAAAAGAAGAATGAGACAGAGGGACTTGGAAAGTAATCAGCAAGAGTAATGAGGGATTGAAAACTTTCATTGTTCTTCTGACAAAAAAAAAATATCTTGGGAGAATTTTTTTTGGTCATTTTTGTGGTTTATTTTATTGCTCATTTCTCAAAGAAAACAATCAACCATTTCAAATAAGATTTACATGTAAATTCATATTCCTTCCCTTAAAATGGAGTTGCAATTTAGTTGCCCAAAATGAGTTGTGTTTTAAAAGTTATACACCAGGAGTTCCCTTCGTGGCTCAATGGTTAACGAATCCGACTAAGAACTATGAGGTTGCGGGTTCGATCCCTGGCCTTGCTCAGTGGGTTAAGGATCCGGCGTTGCCCTGAGCTGTGGTGTAGGCTGCAGAGGCGGCTCGGACCCCGCGTTGCTGTGGCTGTGGCGAAGGCTGGCGGCTACAGCTCCTGTTAGACCCCTAGCCTGGGAACCTCCATATGCCGCGGGTGCGGCTCTACATAAAGGCAAAAAGACAAAAAAAAAAAAAAAAGTCATACACCACACTTAAAGTTGCAGTTTTAAAGAACTGCCTGAGAAAAAAAAAACAAATCCCCACAAAACAGGTGGTCAAAAGTATGTTCGTCTTCCACCTAATGAAAACCTTCGAAGACTGAATCAAAAAACTAAATCTGCTCCTTAAGTAGGAATATAGCTGTGCATAAAATACACAATAGGTTAAGAACTATACTAAAATTGAATGAAATATTTTAATTGATAGGAATCCTAAAACCGCAGTAGTATTTCTTACTTATTTTCTGTTTTTTGAACATTCTACATATAGTAAAAATGAATATTTCAAAAGTACTTGCTAGTCCTTGCTAAAATAACCAAAATAGCACTAAATCATTTAAGTTTAATAGCTTTTTTTTAATAAAAAGAGGACATGTAGCTGCCAAAATAGGCAACAATTTGAAAATAAAAACAGTAAAAATGATGATGGCCCAGTACTAACCTGGTTTTATATGTCTCCTGAATGTGTGTATGACAGCTTCCAGTGTCACCAGAACTTATATAAAGCAGACTGCTGCTGTAGAAGGCTTAAGGACCTTAGGTTGCTATTTTCAAATTCCTGTAAGTGTTTTTAACATGTTATTCCTCATCTTTCCTTTTATTAAAAAACTTCTTTATAGGGATACCTTATGTAATGAAATATTAAATGGAAGAAAAGAATGAATCAAGTATAAAATAACAATACCTCACTGTTGCAAATTATCCCTTCTGGTGTATGAAATGTGCATCAGTAATAGAAAACCTAAATAGTCTTTTGTTTTCTGTTAAACAATTAATTAGTGTCTTACAGAAGTCTGTGCCAATTTATATATATATATATAAGTTATATATATATATAACTTATATATATATATAAACATACATTTATGGATATATATAATTTTAGCATATATTTCCTTTAGAAATATTTATGTATATGTAAATATGTTTAAAATTGATTTTCTTTTTACTCAAAGGGAGTATATCAAATCTTTTCTACTTCTGTTTATGAAATCTGTTGACTTCACAACAACCTACCCATCTCCTGTCCTCACAGATTTCATATATTTTTGTGGGTAAAATATCCTACCGCTAGAATTTTGAAGTATCGTTTAGTCAGTTTTTTGGGAAGCAGTATTTCTTCATCCACTTCTATGACATGCACATTTATGCTCACTTTTATCAGCACCCAATATGTCCTCAGTTTTCACTGGTCCAACCACTTCTAAAACATCTCCTTAATTCAACTACATAATCCCCCTAATGCTTACTACAAACACACACACAAACGCACACACACCAGATTCCCTGTCTTTTTGATGAGCATTCATCACCTTAAGTTTTTATACTGTTGGATTTTTAAAAAAAACTGGAAAGAAAGAAAAGGAAAAAAGTGAGAAAATTTCAGACACACAGCATGTTGGAGACATCTTTTTTTTTAAATAGCTTTGATTTTTATTCATTTATTTATTTTTGCCTTTTTTATGGCAGCACCCGTGGCATATGGATATTCTCATATGGGTTGGAACCAGAGCTATAGCTGTCAGCCTACACCAGCTCATGGCAACGCTGGATCCTGGACCTACTGAGTGAGGCCCGGGATTGAATCTCCATCCTCATGGATACTAGTCAGATTTGGTTCTGCTGCCCAACAGCCAGAACTCCTGTTGGAGACATCTTTATACCAAAATTTCCATTTTTCTAGTTGAGAGAACTAACAGTTTAGCAAAGAGAGATCAATGAATTCACATAATCAGGTTATTAGGCACTCTTGTCATTTGCATGCATTTGAATATAAGTTATTCTTCATGATGTCTGAATGATATCATGTCTTCAATACGCTTGTGTACAAATGTGTAAAATAACTCATGGTCGGAAGATATCTACATACTGCTCAAGTTCATTGAGCTGATCACAACCACAGAATCTAAATGAGAGTTCATTATCTCTTTCTGAAATGGGCTAGTTTTATACTGAATCACCTAACAATGTTTTGCATGTGATATAGATTTAATGAATATGTGATGTTTTGATTCTCTCTGATTGGCAGATTGCTTGTTTAAAATGGAGATAAGAGAAGTTAATATTTCTGAAAGTTTACCCTACTTTGTAAATGTTTTGTTCTAAATATCCTGTTTTTTTCTCTTCTCTTTTTTTTTTTTGGTATTTTGGGGGGTGTACACATGATGGCACACTAATATCTCTGCATTAACTTTTGCTGAAGGATATATTTTGACATCATAATTTCCCTTCAGAGCTCCAGGGTGCTTTAAGCTTCACTCCTCTCCATTTTAGTCATTGCAAAGACTCCCACTTGCAGTCAGAGTTAAACTACAAAAGTCAGGTGTAAGCATTTTTGGCAGGCATGATTTTTATTCCCGTGTACTTGTGAAAAAAAATTTCAGTCTAAGATGCCTTTTATCTGACTGACATTTTCAGTCCAAAGGAGGATAAATAGTCATATGTGAAAACATTTGTTGATGTTTGTAAACGATTTGTTACTATCACAACTACTCTGAGTCTCAACCTGCGATTTCTTCTGATGCAACTTCTGAGTATTTCTCTGATGAATGAGTTGCAGTAGGCAATTTTTTTTGACAAATATAATATCCATTATTTTTGTTCTTATGTATAAGAATATATTTTCTCTTCATTTTCTAGCTTCCTTTTGAATTAGGAATCTTTCACTTGCATGTGGTAGAAAACCTAACCCATGTTAGCTTAAAAAAATAATTTGACATATATCTACAAAATAACAGATCTTACTAACTTGAGGCCTAGTTTGAGCTAGATGTTCATGACATCATCCTGATTTTGGCTTTTTTTCTCTGTAATTCTCTAGCTGGGTACACCCAGTATGTAGGCATTGTATCCAGGTCAGCTTTCCACAGGTGGCCACAAGAGGGGTCAAACCTCATAATTCACACTTTGAAGTACAGAGAAAGAAAGTTCTGGTAGCTCCACTAAAAAGAGAAGAAACTGCTGTTTGGAAGCTCTTGCAAATAATCCCTTATGGTTCATTGGCTTGATCATCCCTATCAAAGTCTGCAGCCCAGAGTATGGAATTTACTCACTGGCTTAAGCAATACGGCTTTCTGAACCAGAGGCCCCCAAAGGCTGGGAATGAAGTCCTGTGGATTAGCCAGAGGAAAGTCTGGATGCTGGAGATGAGAGATTAGTGGAGATGAAATATTGAGGAGGCAAACTGTCTGCTCAAAAAATGTCTGCTCCAGGTCTATGCATAAAAGACTGCTTATGAAAAACAATAATCAGTTTGTTTTTAATGTCCTATGCACTAATGGTTTTACTCAGGAAAGAGTAAAGTAGAGGGATGTATTAGTTATAGGTATGAAGAATTGATGAAAATGCAAATGGGTCCATTCCAGCCATAAGATCACCTATAAAAAATTATCTATATGTGCAGTCAGTGCATAAGAAAAGGTACTGAGTCTTCTGAATGGGGGTTAATGATTGAGCTATGCTTATTTTCTATTATCTCTTGGAATGAAGGATGTCTGCATTTCAGAAAATTCTCTTTGCCTTAAGTTCCTAAGAGTGGAATATAGGCAGTCTTCAACTTAGTAACTGGTTATAGCTCCAATATTTATTTGGTGGTTCAGAACTTGGAATAAGCATGTAGATATTGATTCTGAACTATTTTCAGATGAGAAGACTGAGGTAGAAAAAATGGAGTGAATTTGTCCAGGGTTACACAGTTAATAAGTGACAGAAATAGTGTTTATACCTATGGAGTCTGGAGTCTGTACTCTCCATCACTGCATACAGTGTCCTTCAAACTTACTATAATTTCTTCTAAGTAATATTATGGTAGATGATGATTCGCTCATATTTCTGCACTTGCCCGCCCTGACTTTTTTTTTTTTTTGGCTTTTATAGAGCCATACCCTGTAGCATATGGAAATTCCCAGGCTGGGGGTCAAATTGGAACTGTAGCTGCTGACCTACACCACAGCCACAGCAGTGCCAGCTCAGAGCCGCATCTGCGATCTATATCACAGCTCATGACAATGCCAGATTCTTAACCCTCTTGAGCGAGGCCAGCAAACCTGCGTCCTCACGGATACTAGTCAGGTTCATAACCCACTGAGCCACAGTGGGAACTCTCACCAAGGATTATTTATTTATCCTACTGCTGAAGCATAATATTCTAAGATTTGAAATTAACTCCCCCAAATCAGAGATTCCCTTCTCTGTCTTAGCTACATGTTGCACCCAACCATTAAATATTCATTCCATTATCCGTCTGTGGAGGTCTGATTCCAAGAGTCAGGAAGCAATGTCATTATGACTTCTATGCACATATACAGAAGTTATTTCATCCCTCTGCTCTTGTCTGCAGAGGTGTCATCTTGTGACCCAGATTTGGCCCATCTGATCTGAACTTTGTACCTTGATGTGTGCTGGATATTCACAATGGTGCAACGAAATGGAGAGTTTGATGGCATTTCTGACAGTTATTCTGATGATGCCATTGGCAACTCCTAAGTGCCCCTTCCTGTGGCCTCAGCTTTCTCTATAATCAGCGGCCTAGCCCCTCATCCTGGCCTCATCTCTCCTCTGTGCAAACATATGCACCACCCTAAATCCTGAAATAAACTCCATTATTTCTCAGGCTATTCACTTATTACTTTCTACTTCTGACTGCTCCCTGTTCTTCAGCGTACCTTCTGTTTATTCAGTCAGCTTTATAAGAAAATACAAAATGGGCATAGATGGAAAGGTGGAACTTTGCCCCTAGGAAGGGATAGAGTCTGGTTAATCTATTTATCAGAGGTAACTATGCTTAGATTGGCTGGAGAATTCATCAGAGGAGATGTAATGGGCCACTGATCCCTTGCTAGTATCAGGGTAACAAGAAAGGTGAGAAAAAAGGAAGAACTTGATAATTTTTTAGCACAGCTGTGACCACTTTTTAATCAAGAATTTGGGATGCTAAGGGATATCTGAGAATAGCAGAGAAGAAATGGAGAGGAAATATGACATAAGAGGAGGGAGAGAAGCATCTCTTAAGTTGAGACTGTTATTCTTACATGGCCATTCAACTATAAGGTAGAATTTTCCTTATATAAATATAAATACCTATTTAAGCCCTAGGACCGGTGTTAACAGGTTTGTGGTCTTATGGGAAAATCTCAAGAGTTTCCAGTGTTCTCATTCATAAAACAAAAATTAGAGGCACCAATAGATTCCTGCTCCTCCAATCCTGAAAAACTCAGAAGGAAGACAATTTATGAAGTTTGTTTTAGCCTGAGGGGGCTTTTTCATTTAATTCTACTTGCCTCTGAGCCATTAGGAGCTCAAAGATGACGGCTATTTTGAAAATGGTGTCTTTCTCAGGAACTTGGGAGCATCACCTATCTCACTCTTTAGACTTTGAACAAGGAGGAATGTTGTTTGAACCGGAAAAACATGTGTCAGGTGCAGTTTTCTTTTAACCTGGGCCTGGTAATTATAACAAGCATCTTCCACTTTTATGAAAAACAAAAGAACAAAATGAAAACTTAGTAAAAAGTCTGTTAAGGTGCCCTAGCTAAAATTCAGGCTCCGTGTTAAGTGGGCCGTTGGTTGCTTGGCTGTTAGTTTCTGAATTATACTTTCTCCCTTCAGTATCAGTACATTCTTCATGTTGTTTTAGCCTAGTAGACGGTTCCTAAAAATCAGTAAGATTTGTCGAGCATTTACTATATTTCTGATATTACACATTATCTCAGTATATCCCAATAGTACCCCAAGGTGCTTAACAAAGAGAGAAGTTACAAGATAAATTAGTATTAAGATGGTTTATTAGTTACCATCTTGGTAACAAATGGACAAATCATCTCATATTAATTTTTGCAGCATTAGAAAAATGGAGGTAAATTAGTTTGTAACTCAGGACATAGGGGATAATAACTTAATGTGCTTTTCACTTCCTTGAATTTAAAGCACTCTGCAGCAATCATTTATGTATGCTTTTAGCCTTAGGGACAATATGTCTCAGAATTTACATTCTAGGCAATATTTACATTGCAGTTGATTCAGTTTTCTGTTACTGAATGAAATGCTCATTAAATCATTCATTTTTTTAGACCCCCAAGTTATCACTCTATTTCTTTAGATAGGTAGGAAAAAGATCACTAAATATGCTAAGCAGGAGTGGATTTTGTTTTGTATCAGGGGCTTAGCACACAAATATTAAATTACCTCATGAGTTTATTACAGTGATTGTTTTAGAAAATTTCTTCCAATGTAAGCTCCATTAAGACATAAACTATATCATTACTATTTTGTTCCTTCCTGTATGGATATATAGGAAGTTTTCAATACATATTTGAAGAATTTGACTGAAAACTTCTCCTAAAAAATTTAAATTTCCTATTTTCAATTAGCCAGTGTATCCTCTCATCATAAGCTTTACTTAAGACAGCTATCTAAGAAATATTTTATTTTTGTAAAATTCTTGCAATTGTATTAGATTTGTTTGAAGCAAATGCATGTACTATAAACATGGAATGACTGGATACAATAGGACAAAACAGAACACTTCTCACCAAAATGTAGCTATACCAAATTATATAATAATTAACTTTTGTAATATACAAGATTATTATTTTCTTGAGTGCCATTTGGTCAAATTTTTATGGCATTTCCTAGAAGCATAGCAGAGTTTCAAAGTTTAGCTCTGAATTGCTGTGTAATTTAGAAACAAAGATGGTATATGACTATGATAACATGGATCATGTTTCTTCCAGTTCTTTCAACCAGCTCAAAGATGGCTGACACTCTCACAGTGAAAGCCATGGATTTTGAGTGGCTCTACAGGGAATCTGCTGTATAAGAGACTGACATCAATAATTTCAACATTATGCTGTCATCTCTTAAGAAAATCATTGAACTGTGGATTTAAATTAGCATTTCACAGTTGAAGTACTGTTAAGTATGGACCTTGGCATAGACTACGATAGATTTATGATGTCGATAGAACAATGCATCTCTTCATAAGTCATTCAAATCTTTGGCACTTGAAAGGTTGATACCATTTCAGTAAGTAAAGTGGAGAATTTGATTTATTATTTTATAGTCCTCTAATTTGGGGTATCTCTTTGAATCTTTATAAGCAAATTTAAACTGCAGTTAGATTGAGATCATATTTAATGTTTATATTCAGTGAATTACTATATATATATGTAAATATATGTATATTTATATATCAAGCATTTTAGTGACTTTTCTAATGCAGAAAACTCAGAAGAAAAATTTTTACAGTGGGTAAACTAACAAGTCAGCCTTCTTTTTTGTCTGACATTCAATTTTGACCCATTTTGGGGGTCAAAGTTGTATATAAACAGAAAATATTTTACACTTTAAAGTTTTAATGTGTTCACGTATGTTACTGAATTTAGAAACAAAATAAAATATTAAGATAATTAATATGCCTGTGTTCACTGGGCAGTTTTCAGTAGCTCTCAAGATGTCCCAGGAAACAGTAGCACATACCAGCTCTGTGACCCTTGGCAAGGATTTCAATTTATTGATCCAATGTTTAATTATTTATGGATTGTTGTGCTTATGTATTCAAGATGGCTAGAACCATTTGGGGTATGTGAGCCTGCAAATGTTCATCATAATAAAAGAACTATTTCTTTGAGGAATAGACTTGACCATGTCTGCTTCTGCAGACATGGTCATCATTCCTTTTTCACTCTCCTTATGTTCCTCCTGCACACTCAATACAATGAAGATAGACTTCCAGGTTGAACTGGGTGCTCTATAAGTTGCATTTATTTGTATTTCTTGTTTAAAGGTGTGTTTATGTGTCTGTGGTTTGTGTTTATTTCCTAACTTGCCTCTTTCTTTTCCATGTGAGCAGTACCGAACAATTTTAAATAATAAGTTGCTTAGAAACACTTTTATTCTTAGAAAAATGCATGGCATGTTTAGATCCACTGGAATTGAAACAACCCAAAAAGGGCAACAACTCCTTCTCTGCAGGCAGCTCTCTTACATGTTAAATCTTTGCACATAAAATCAGTTTTTAAAGTAATTATTTAATAATTTCTATATGGTAAATGATTTTTTTTTCTGTAAACATACTTGATGTTCACTTTATGGTAGAGTTTTTCAAAATTCAATTTATTTACTGTAATGAGGTTTACTTTGGGCCATGGTATAAGTTGGTCTTTATTCATTTATTAATTCATTTTAATGAGATTTATGTACTGAGAGCCTTCTTCCTGTCTGGTTTATTCCAAAATCTGAAGATAGACTTGTGAATTGAACACAGTCATCACCTTTATGGAGTTAATGTCTGAGGTAGATTGGTAGACACAAATCAAGCCAATAAAAATTAGAGAAGTGTAGATAACTATATCTGCCATAAAGGAATTAAGACTGGGCAATGGAATGGAGATATCTGCCTTGCCTAAGCTAGTGGTGGAAGTCTGTGCCAATAAAATAACCTTTGAGCTGAGATTCAAACTATAGGAACAAAGAACTCATGTACCAGATGGAGTAAATGGCAAGTGCAAAGTCCCTCAGGCAGGAATATGTGGGAGGAGACCAGGAATATATTGGACAGGCAGGAATATGTTGGAGGAGGCCAGGACAGAAAGAAGGCATAGCTTATGGAAGGTAAAATGTGATGAAGTCCAAGAGGCAGGAGCCAGCTCATGAAGGGACTTACAGGACAATCACAAGGAGTTTAGATTACATTGCAATACCAAGAGTAAGTCATTGGAGGGCTTCCCATTTATCTTCATATCCCTTGGTGACATCAGTCTTTTGTTCCATGAAGAAAAGGGGGAGGAAGAATAACTAAAGGAAGCATGGTTATTTGAGGCTGTGCTGATTATGTCATTTTTTAAAAGAGGCATTGAATTAGAAAATAAATGAAATTACACAGAAATCCCGAGCTAATAGAATGGTTAAAGACCAACAATAAGGTGAGGCTTATAAAATTGCTAACAAGAACTTTTTTGGGGGGGGCGGGATCTTATTTAGAGCAACAAGTTAAGCTTTCTGTGTATACCCTCTCCCATATTTCTATGTATACCTCTCCCCCATATTTCAGTGCCCTCCCCACTCCCCTTTTTTTTTTCTTTTTAGGGCTGCACTCACAGCATATGGAAGTTCCCAGGTCAGGGGTCAAATTGGAGCTACAATTGCTGGCCTATGCCACAGTGCACAATCTGAGCATTGTCTGCAACTGACACCACAGCTCACTGCAACACTGGATCCTTAACACACCGAGCGAGGGTAGGGATCCAACCCGCATCCTCTTGGATCCCAGTCGGATTTGTTTCCCCTGAGGCTCCCTGATCTTTCCTCTCTTATGCTCTCACCCTTCTGTGCCTCATTGAGCTCATGGATCACCACTATGTATATAATCCCTAAACTGGTATCTTTAACTCATTCTCCTTAGTTCCAAAACAAATATTCCAAGGCTTTTACAGTATATATTCACACTCAGCCCCACCGCATCCCCAGCAAAGCCTCTTCTAGCATTCTATCTCTTTGTATGACAGCCTAGCTAGTTATTCATTGTCGACTTAAATTCTCTCTCATTTAGATCTTGCTCTTTTTCGCAGTCCTCCCCTACAAATGGCAACTAGTTTTTTACTTTTATTTTTTGTCTTGCTTTCAGCAACTCGACTTTTCTCATGGAAGCCTATCTATATCACAACCATCTTAAATCCTCCCCTGCAGTCTTGTAGGAAGTTGTGTTGCATTTTGCCCAAGACTATTACTTGCATGTGTGTGCATTTATATCTTTTCCTCCTATATTGTGCAAGTCACAATGTCTAAAACATCCACCAGATCTCAAAGCCACGTAAAAATAATCATCAAAACCAAACAGTGAAACAAAGAGATAAATTCCTTGCCTCACTCTTATTTAGACTGAATTTTTATACCAACAATGAATGGAAATAAGATCGATATCATCCCTTTGTAAAAATTCCATTTCTCATGCATACTGAAAAATATGAAGGGAATTGAGGAATCATATATTAGGAAATACTTGGCTGGAACCAGTTAACTCTACATTACTCAGGTATTTTTAGGAGCATTACTAACCATTGGAGATGCATACAGTGCATTTATATTTAAAAATAACACTATATAGCCCAACAATAATAATACTTATGTTAGATACCAGCGTTGATTATTATGACTTATTAATTGTATGATTAATAGTACTTAAAAAGTGATTCAACACCTGGAGTAGCATATGTGCACTAGGAATAATACATGTAATGGGACATCAGTTTCTTACATTGTTGTTACGATTTTTGTCTGTTTATTTGTATTTTTGTTTTAATGAGATTAGAAAAATTACTTTTTTCAATAATATTACATAGTAGTACATGTGGTTTATATTATTTCTATTTAGGCAGAGTATATGACAAATGACTTTTTAAATTTTGAGTAATTTGGAGAAACACTGTCTAGATGATAAGATATATAAGTTAATCTCGTAAATGGGTTGGATGACTATACATGAAATCTTATCAATGAATGTATATTAACCTAGAAGGAGGCCTCTAGTGACATTCTAATGGGTTCTCTTTTCAATCTTGTCCTTTTAAAAATTCTTGATTACTGTTTTGAAAGGGAGATTAATAGCATAATGATAAAGCCCAAAGATAAAGCAACATGAATAATCTGGTTATAGAATTGGGATGCACTTATCTTCTCAGTAGTTTTAAATAGAATGAATCCTTCAAAGTGAAATTGAATAAGAATTAATATAAAATCATTTTTTAATGCTTTTTATTTTTTTCTGTCACAGCTGATTTACAGTGCTCTGTCAATTTTCTACTGTACAGCAAGGTGACCCAGTCACCCAGTTTTAAAATCTTTTATTTAGGTAAAAATTTAGCTTCCCATGTAGAAACTCATAGCAGCACACTTTTTAAAGACCTGAAAATTTTAAATGGCTAATTTTGTTGTGTTGCTGTTACTTATTTTTATATAAGAAGTGCCCACATAAGTATTGAAGATAGCAAAATGTTATACTGGTTTGATCATAATAGATAAGATGACGGTTGCTGACTATTCTGCACCAATCAAATTCTCTTTGATTTTGCGATCCTTTCTAGGTGTCTGTAGAAGATGATCATGGGAATGGTAAATGATGAGTCTGATAACAGTAGTGCAAACAGCTCAATCAGAGATGAGTCAAGAAAGTGGATATGGTGTCTGGAAAGAAGTCTTCTAAGAGACTTAAATGTCTTTGAGTATTTGAACTGTAGTCATGTTGAAAAGGGGTTATCTTTATGTTGGGAGCCTTCCATAAAGGGTTGAAATAATTATGCCACTATATCAGGAAGACTTCCGAACAAATAGAGCCATTCAAAACTAGGCTTCTCTTTCACTGATGTCGGGAAGTACCTGGTGATATTTAGATAGAAGCAAGACTTATGGAGAGAGGTGTAGAGGGATTCAAGCGTGAGGATGAATTGGATTGCGCTAGAGCTGCAATCACTTTTTCAATCACTGCTCACTCAGTTCTCAGATTCTGTATTGGAATGGAGTAAACAGCAACCTAGGCAATAAACTTAGAGATCTTAAGCAAAAATTGAATTTTCTTCAGTTACTGACGTAATCTCGGCAGGAACAAAATTTTTGTATGAATTATTTAGGCAGTTCTGACAATGAAGATAAGACCCAGGTAAGTATAATCTGGAAAGAATCCTTTAGGTATAAAGAAGAATACTAAGAGAATAATGCATTACCTTTATCACTAGGGAAAAGTTGAAATCACTATTCAAGACCTTTCTTCTTCTGTCTGATAATCTATGGCTAACATGTTATAGCTACTTGAAAGGAACTTAAAGTGAGAGGCTTATCAGCTCTGTTGTATTTAGGATCAAACCTGAGTCTGTGAAATCCTGTCCTCTTCCCTTTTCAGATCTGGCCTCTTTGGTACCCTCTTTACTTTTGGTGTTTATACTGTGCTTATTTTCTCCACTTATTTTTGAGCGAATGGTTTTTAAACTGAAGTTTCAGTCACACTTTCCTAAAGTTCTTTTAAATTTTTAACTCACCAATGAATATATATTTTTTTCATAAACTATGTTCATAATTCTTTCTTTTAAATCGTTTTCCTTTTGCTGTGTTACCTAATTTGAAAGAAGCTCAATCTCCATTGTCTTGTAGGCTAATATCACAGCTAGATAATCTATTATCACTGTAATTCTGCTCTCTCTACAGTTTATCTTTCTGTTCCCTCTTTTACATTCTCATGTATGATATTAACTGGTTTTATCTGGTCATTAATCCCTCAGGACATTAAATACACAACTTCCAGTAAATTCTTTTCATCAAATTATGATGAAATAACTTGGAAGAGCACACTGATTGCACTATAGTAAGTGTGAAAAAAAAAGTAAACTATCTTCTTAAAAAATGTTAACTATCTTCTCATCTCTACTTCCTTCCCCTAATAAAGACCATAAAAACAGAAAAAAAAAAAATCTAAACTCATTCATCATGCCTGAATGCTAAAAGTCTAGAATGGCTCTTCTCCAGGAAGTCATCCAGGGACCTTGGTTCCTTTCTTCTCAGGGCTCCATATTTTAAAGCTTTTTGTTTGTTTGTTTTTTCCATAAGTATTCTTGATCCCTATTCAAATTCCAGAAATAGTCCATAAGAAAGGGAAAGTAAGAGAAACAAAGAAAATCCAGGGCAAGCAATTTCATTTGATGTAGAAAAAAGGGACTTGCATTTGTGTGCCATGACAAAAAGCTGGTCATGTGGCCACATCTAGCTGTAAGCAAGGTTGGGAAATACAGTTCCTAGATGGGTAGCCAAGGGAAAAATAGATTTTCGAAAGGAAAATTAGCTATGTCCTTCATCAATTCTATTTTCCATTTGCCTTTTTACTCTATATCTTATGCATCAGCCTCAGCCCTGTGCCTTTGCTCTTCCCGGTCCGACTGTTTGGATGTCAGAAAAGACATTCATTTGCCCAGATGCTTCATGCTGAAATGCTGCTTCAGCCATGGAGAATATGTTGATCACTCCATCCAAAAGTTATCTACTGAACTTCCATAGTTTTTTTTTTTTTGTATGTACTCTCTTATCACCGAAACTTTATGCATTTTATGAGTTATTTATGTGTGTGCCTTATCTCTCCTATAAGTTGCTTGCTCAAAGATAATAGTACCTTAGTGCTATGAATAATTTTATCCCACTCTAATGAGAAGAGTATGATTTGTGTCATTTTAGCTCAGTATTCATTCAATAAGTGCATGAGGAACATGATAATTGTTTTTCTAAACTTGGGTTCAGAAGAATGAAAAATAAGTAAGACACATAATGGAAATATGTAGAATAAGTTAAGTCCTTGACAGGGATTAAGAATTATTCAGTGATGGAGTTCCCGTCATGGCTCAGTGGTTAATGAATCCGACTAAGAACCATGAGGTTGCGGGTTGGATCCCTGGCCTTGCTCAGTGGGTTAAGGATCCGGCATTGCTGTGAGCTGTGGTGTAGGTTGCAGACGTGGCTTGGATCCCATGTTGCTGTGGCTGTGGCCAAGGCCAGCAGCTACAGCTCCTGTTAGACCCCTAGCCTGGGAACCTCCATATGCCACGGGTGTGGCCCTAGATAAAAGACAAAAAAAAAAAAAAAAAGAATTATTCAATGAGTAAATTACTCTGGATTTTAATTCAAATTATATTCCTTCATTCATTTTGTATTAAGATTATAAGAGACTACAATGCAAGTTGAAATTTGGGATTTAATTGAATGTAAGGGCAAGATTAGTATGCACTTTGCAAATAATGGGAAGATTTCCTAGTAAAAATTCATATCCGAAAATTCCTAGAACTTTTTTTTTTACTAGAATGGATTATAATAACCTATATAATTTACTTATATATGACTTCATTCATTCAACAAACACTGAATGTTTAATAACAAAACAGGCATTTTTCTAGGTCTGCAGATGAAGCATGAACAAGACAGGTGCTATCCTGACTCTCTACCTCATCACATTATAACATGACATATATATAATATGGTGTGATATAATATGATATAATCTTATAGAGGATGGAGAAAATGGGCATTGGAGTTATATATAAATGTATAGCCTCATCTTTTGTTGTGAATATTATGAGAACAAATGAGCAATAGCAGTTTCCTAACCTGTATAATTTAGTACTCCAAAAATGAGTTCCATGTCCAAAAAGCGTTTAAGGACTAACTAATACAAAATTTTCAAAACATAAATGTGAAAAATGAATCATTAGTTAAAATACCAAAGTCTTACAAGAGTTCCTTTAAATTTTTTTAGAGTAATTTTGTCCTTGGCCTTCCTTAACTTTTAACCTCAGATATATTAGATATTCATTTTATTATAGAATAGTCATTAGATATTATGTCACTCAGCTTTATGAAAGGGCATCATAAAGCTTCCATGTACATTAATTTATTATGAAGCTCTTAGGGTAATACTTTTTATACATCTTTCAGTGGGAGGCCGGTTAAAGGATGAAAATGAAAATCCTTATTTGGAAACAAAACCTAGAACTAACCATTTACAAACTGGATACAAGCTTGTGATATTCCAAAAAAGAGGCACAGATAGGTAGTGAAAAAGAAGGTAAAAAGGGCATTTAGGAGTTCGTTGTGGCTCAGTGGGTTAAGGACCTGACGTTGTCTCTGTGAGGATATGGGTTCAATCTCTGGCCTAGCTCAAGGTATGGCATAGTCTGAGATGCGGCTGGGAGCTGGTGTTTTCACGTATGTGGTGTAGGCACAGCTGCAGCTCTGATCCCACCCATGGACCAGGAACTTCATGCTACAGGTGTGGCTGTGAAAAGAAAAAAGGTCATTAAATGTCAGCACCACTCAGCCATTTTCTAGAGAATATAAATTAGTACTGGAAGCCAGAGAGGAGCAAAAATAAAGGTATAAGAATCTAGCATAGAGGGCAGCATAGTGGTAGAGTGGTAACACAATTAATTTTGCTAATCATATGCCTTACGTAGGACTGTTTTTACTAAGCTATGCAAATATGGCTTTAAAAAAGAGTATCTAGGGCACATTTTTCCTCTTCGACACATTAGTTTTTCCTGAAATTAATTTCAGACATGGAATCCACCTGATAATTATACTAATTGTCAATACATTTTAAAACAGACCTGTATTTCATATATAAAGGAAGAATGAACAGTCAGCCTGTTCTCATTGTAGCCCATGCCACAGTGTCGAGAAATGTCAGATAGCTGTGTCACTTTGAAGAATGAATTTGAATCTCTATACATTTATTTATTTATTTATTTATGTTTATTTATTTATTGTTAGCTTTAGGGCTACACTTGCGGCATATGGAAGTTCCTAGGCTAGGGGTCGAGTAGGAGCTGTAGCTCTCAGCCTACACCACAGCCACAACAGCTGGAATCAGAGCCACATCTGTGACCTACACCACAGCTCACGGGAACGCCAGATCCTTAACCCAGTGAGCGAGGCCAGGAGTCAAACCTGCATCCTCATGGATATTAGTCAGGTTTGTTACCATTGAGCTGCAGCTGAGCTATACTCCATTTATTTTATTATTTTTTGGCTACGCCTATGGCATGTGGAAGGTCCCAGGGCCAGGGATCAAACCCATGCTTCAGCAGTGACAACACTGGATCCTTAACCCTAGGCCACTTTCAAGGAACTCTTGAATCTTTATACTTTAAAAGGGGCTTGTGTTTTTGGTTTTATTTACCCTGCAGCACCCAGGAATATTCTTAATAAAATAGCATATTATTTAGAAAAGTACCTTTGATAGTTTATATTTTATACTGGATTTATAAAATATGTATTTTGCATCATATTTGTAAAAACCTTTTCAGAAACTGAGTTGTTGGAGGGAGTTTATCAGTACTATAGAAGACATGGATTTGGGTATAAGTCATATCATAATACTAATGAATGGCATTTCTCTGACTGGATTCTTTGGTTTTGCATTTTGCTTCAATACAGGAGTCCAAATGCAGTTAAGGAGGGCAGCCTTAATTTCAGCTGTATGTTCATGTTTAATCTCAAATATTGATTTAGTGCTTTTATTTTATTCAAAAATAATCTTTCATCTGGACCTTTCTAATCATTCCAAAGAAAGCAATATAACATGATTACCCCTATGTACCTATAACTCAACTTCAGTAATTATGAATACTTTTCTAATCTTATCTCATTTCTTCTCTCAACATATATTTGCTAGATAATTTTAGTGGAAGTCTCACACATCATGCCATTTCATTTACAAATACTTCACAAAGTATTTCCGACTAATAAAAACAATTTAAATCATGTTATATTGCTGTAACAAAGAACTATAGACTGGGTGATTTATACATCAGACATATGTTGTCTCAGTTCTGGAAGCTAGACGTCTGAAATCTCTTCTGACTTGGGGATGGACATCTTCTCCATGCGTCTCCTTACATCACATTCTATATGTGTCAGTCTCAGTCTCCAAATTTTCCATTTTCTGACAGTCAGTCATACTGAATTAGGGCCCACACTTGTGACCTGATTTTAACTTGATTACCTTTGTAAAGATGCTCTCCAAATAGATCACATTCTGAGGTGCTGGGGATTAGAACTCTTAACATGTCATTCTTGGGGGACCCAATTCACCCATAAAAAGTAGTAATGTATAATAATAAAATCCTTAATATCTAATATCCAGTTCTTATTCAGATTTCCTGTCATTTAACTCTAGAATATCTTTGTAGAGTTGATTTGCTCAGATCAAGAGCCAAACAATGTCCAAGCATCTCATTTGTTTGTGATCCTTTTCGGTTTTGTATTGGACCCTGTCTCTTCTCTTTTTTGTTAAGTGTCATTGATCTATCAAGAAAGTGATTCATTTGTCCTATAGATATTACCTATTTTGGATTTGATTACTTATTTCTCATGATGTCATGTAATTTATTCTGCTATCACTGTTACCCTGTAGACTGTAGTTATAACCAGAGGATTAATCATATTCAAGTTCAGATTTTTTAATATTGTATCATATCTTGAACCCCACTTTTAGTGATGATAAGATTCATTAGTAGATTTGGCGTTTATTATCTTTATTTTTGCATTATAAATAGCCCCTCACTATTTAATTTAGTAAAATTCACTGATGATCATTATCTAGGTCTGTTATTTTATTAATATTACAAAATAACAATTTTCTAATTCTAAGTACACCTTTTGTACTTTTAACTGGAATCTTTAATTAAAAAGAGCTCTCCTTCATCATGCAAGAAAACATGATAAATGCTTGATATTTGCCTTCTATTTACCAGCTTTCAATATAATAGGTTGGTTCTAATACACTCGAGTTATAATTAGTTTGTTCCATTAACTTTTATTAGTATCATTGTGAACATATGGATTTTTATTTTTAAAATATTTTTAGGGCCACACCTGTGGCATATGGAAGTTTCCAGGCTTGGGGTTCAATCAGAGCTGTACCACAGCTACAGAAACACCAGAGCTATGTCTGCAACCTACATCACAGCCTACGGCAACGTCAGATCATCAATCCACTGAGCGGGCCAGGGATTGAACACACATCTTCATGGTTGCTAGTCAGATTTGTTACCCCTGAGCCACAGTGGGAACTCTGGAATATTTGGATTTTTAAATATTTGATTTTTTTTCCTGTACCCATGGCATGTGAAAATCCAGGGTCATGGATCAGACCCATGCCACAGCAAGAGATCAGAGTCACGGAAGTGACAACGATAGATCCCTAACCCACTGAGCCAGCAGGGAACTCTGGATGTGTTTTGATCAGTTGTAATCGTAATTTCTTTTGATGCTGAAATTATCCTATTTTTGACCAGGTGCATCCCTGTTGCTTGGCTCTGGCAACTTCTGTCCTTCTCAGGACATGTCCCAGGCTCATCTTTTATATATTCCCAGCCTCCATCCAGAAATCGGCTATTTCTCCAAGAGGATCTGGTTCCTTTCATGGGAAATAGTATTTGGATAACCCAAACTTGGCAGTAGGTGTTGAATTTGATTTTTTCATGAGGTCTTATTTCCTGGCTTAAGTATCTGGGTCAAATATAAATCAGTATATGGTCATAGCTATCAGGTTTTGATCTTCTTTTATAGTTTTAACTTTATCTCAGCAACAGAGAAAACCCCTAGTTGTAATTGTAATACTATTTGTATTCACACATATGTTTATATGTATTATGTATATATTACATATATATTATGTATACAAAATAATCTCAATTGAGAAAGAATTCCTCTCACTGTTTTAGGCCTTTAAATAGTCCTACAGTGACAGGATTAATTTAGCTTGTGTAAAACCTTTAAAAATAACTGAGGAGTTCAGTCCCTAGGAAGATATGAGGACATTTGTACAACAGTTTTTGCCTTAAATTCAAAATAGTATGAGCCTCAGATTTGCATGTATGTTTTCTCCTGTTCTTTTGTGAACATCTGCAAATGGTTTTTCGGTGGAAATAGACTTGCAGATTAAAAAAAAAAAAGGGCACTTAGGTACTTTCAGTGTTGGGATATTTTCCAACGTCTACCACTAAATTTCACATTTTCTTTCATCTTCAAGTTAAATACAGGCACATATACCCATTGGTTATCAGGGAAAAGACAAAACACCAGGACACAAAACTAGAGGACGCACAGTTTTAGTAGACTAAATTAGATCTGATTGAAAAAGAACATCTATTTGTAAATTCTCAAGCATGGAATTTGCCCTGCCTATGAACTGTCTTTTCTCAGAAGGCAGGGCCTGGCAGTCCTGATTTAGTAAGTACAAAGAACTCATCAAAAGATAAGTGTAGGTTCTGATCCTTTGTGCCTTCTATTCCTGTCGTTATTTTTGGAATAGCCAATCTACGCTCATCTCTGCTGCTGGAAGCTATAGGTGTATAGGCTGATGGTGGTAGTGAGCTGTAGTAGAACTGCACTAAGATTCCAGCCTGGCACATTAAAATAGATTAATTTAGTGTCTATGATCTGTTGTTCCAACGGAATAGGAAAAAATAGAGTTCATGTGTATTGTGGCTAGAAGTAGAAGGGCATTAATCTGATCACATGATTGTAATTCTGCATAAATAGGAGAAGGCAAGACTATATTTGCCTATATACTGAAAATAATTTTTATTACTTTTTCTAATAGTAAGAAATAGACATGCAAGATCTGAATACAAATGACGAAGCTCCCCTTGATATCTCCAATACTCCAGCATTTGTTATGGACCTAAGATATCTCAGTCTAGCAAAGACCAATCAATGGGAACAGAGCCAGGAACACATTTTATGCAACTTTGTTCCATTATGATATGGACTAGTTCCAACTGGAATGATTAGGAAGAAATATGCCTAAATAATGAACAGACACCTTTGGTTTTAAAAATGGACTAGTATTAGCTATGCTGGAGAAATGTGAAAAATTAGCACATGATACTGTGAAAAGAAATCCTGCCCCAAAGTGCCAAATTTTGGAGTACTAGAATCCTGGATGACTACTCCCCTGCTATATGATTCATGAACTGTGGTTTTATAAACTATGAATAGTTACATTGTGACATTGATTAATGAAATTTTCTTTCTTTAAAGTTTTCAGACCAAAATATGTAATGATACACAGGATGTTTATATGCCAAAAACTATGCTGAAATCCTTCCTTTTACAATGACTTTTCCACCTTTCAATTTAAGTCTTGATGTATTGTTTCTTGATATTTTTATATTGCCAATTTTGGGTGCCTGTATATCATATGCTTTGTTACTTTGGAAATACTAATTACAGGGCACTTAATAACAACTTAAATAATTCCATTTATTTTTTCTGAGTTGAATGTATTTTCAATAATAGATATTTTGTGAGTGAATTCCTGAAGAGAAGTTTTCTCAAGTTTCTGTTTATGAAGTCCCCTTTCTCTTCTACCTACCATGGTGGGAAAGGCGTTGTGAACACACATATTTATTAATAGTAGACCACAAGGCTGAGGATTCCTTCATAATGGCACCAGTGTAACTTCAGAAATCCAGGTCTTCTATGTCTATATTGTTCCAGTAACAGCTTCATGATAAAACAGTGTGTTTGCCCTTTGCTCAGCACTTTGTTGTAGGAATATTACCTCAGTCAACAAGTTAACACACATATAGAGTTAGTAGATGGGAGTAACTGCTTCAGAATACTTCATGGAAATGAAGAGACTTATATGTAGCAAAGGTACATGTAGGATATGCTGGGGTCTGAATATTGATAGAAAAGTCAGAGATTTGCAATCACAGCTGACCCTTGAACAACTTGGGAGATTAATCTGAGTATTACTTATAGTGAGCCCTTCATATCCATGATTCCTCTGCATCCTGTATTCAGCCAACCATGGATGCTGTAGCACTGTAGTATTTACTATTGAACGACACCCATGTGTAAGTGGACCTGGGGAGTTCAAACCTGCATTGTTCAAGGGTCAACTGCTTTATCAGGTTTCCTGGTCAGTTGTCCTATTTTCACCTGTACTCTTTCTGCTGTTTGCTTTCTGTCTCCCAAGTGAAGCTTGTTGAATAATTACTTAAATTTTGGAAAGAGCACCCCAAAGAGAACATTTTAACAGATTCCTAATTAAAGAAATGTTTACCACAACAGTAGTATACAAAATGAATTACTGTGAATTACATTGTATTTTTTCTGTTCTTTCACACCAACACCAGGCATATTTATCATTAGTTCTGATTTGTCTTAAGTTTCAGTACCCTCCTTACCCTGTAAGTTTTAGCTTCTCAAACTTGCATACACAGAAATTAGTGGTCACATATCCTTATTAAATAATAATCACAATTTCAAGAGAATGTTTTGATAAAGTAATTTTAAAAGGAAAGATACTCCAACACCAGTAACTTTACACTAATATTTTTATTTTCAATTTTGAATTTTAATATCTGTCATTTTAATTGGAGCATACCCTACTCATAGAATGTAAAGTCAATTTTTAAACCCTCTGTTAAATTGAAGCACAGATTTAATGAATTACCAAAATTCCTCACCAAGTCAATAAATCATAATGACTGACTTTTTAACCTCATTACCATAAACTCAGTTATAATGGAAAAGGTCTTGTTATGGTTTTCATCTTTATGGTTCTGAAGCTATTTCGAAAACTAAGATCAGAAACCAAATATTTTAACAGAAGATGCTCTCGTTGTTTTTATTACTCAGGAAA
This sequence comes from Catagonus wagneri, assembly GCA_004024745.2. Taxonomy (NCBI): domain Eukaryota; kingdom Metazoa; phylum Chordata; class Mammalia; order Artiodactyla; family Tayassuidae; genus Catagonus; species Catagonus wagneri. The sequence continues at coordinate 2,045,432 of PVHT021183528.1, forward strand.
TTCCAAGGAAGCTGTGAGCCAGGAACTGTAGACAAAGACCAAATAATATTTCTTATAAAAAACAGTATTACAGACAGAGATTTTATAAATTTTTTTAAATAGATGATTGATTGAAGAAATGATCTCCACCTTCTGGTTGTCTCTGCTGTTCTGTCTTTGAGACCAGAAACCACAGCTAATTTGATTGGCATTTTGGGTTCATTATAATGAAATCAACATTGTTAATGCATTAATACTTGGAAATTAAAGATTAAGTGAAAGAAATAAGTGTGCAAATACTTGGACTCATTTGAGTGTTCATAGTATGATTCAGAAGCATTGGAAGGAAAGAGGAATTTGTACTTGTGGTTTCTGGTTCAAAGAAGACAAATGTTCTTGAATGGTCACAGATTGTGAAAGACTTGTTAGACAAACCTGCTTGATGGTCTAATTCAGATTCTAAAATAAGATCATTGCTGTAATAGAAGAACAATTTTTTTATTGAATGAACAGTGGATATTACCAGGAATGTTTGAAAATACTACCATCATTCTGTGGTCAAACATGATAACTTTTTCAGAGAATTTTTTTAAAGAGAGACTACTGTAAACTTTGCAAATCAGTAGTAGCTTTAATATTTTTCTCTTTAAATCAGACTTGTTACGTAGCAACCACAGTATACACATAAAATAATAATTGTCCAACAGATATTTATCATCCTGGTAGTATCCCTGGAGTTCTCACAGGAATCGTTAACCAGGGCTATACATCCAGGTTACTAGATCAACTTAAAAAACAAGACCCAAAACAGCTACGCTATATAAGGCCTCCGTTTTGTTCTCCATGTGCCATCATTAGGTCTACTAATTTAGGCTAATCAGGAAGTCTCTTGCTTAAGCAGAGGTTCTAGGAGATGAAGTGCTGGTCTCCCCTTCCTGTAAACATCTTCAGTCTTCACGATTGATATATTGGTGCCGTTTCTCACTTAGCTTCACATATGGGAGGGTTCCTCTCTCGCTTTATTCCCAGAGAGAAGAAGGAAACTTTCTCACTGTGAAATCTGCATTCCTCAAAAGCCTACCAATGAAACTGTGAATTGGTGTTGGGTGGTAGTGTAGCCAGCTGTGTTTTACTCAGTAAACCTGGTATGGCATTTGATCCTGACTCTTGGAGTTCTTGCCCATCTCTTTAAAATGCAGGCTAATAAATTAATTTCGTTTTCAGCTATGGACCATAGTCATAATTATCAGATAACAGAAAGAATTCCACTCAACATACTTTTATAACTGTTTCCTAAAAAGCAATCCTAGAAAGTGATTACATTTGTTGATCTAGCTTTCCATGTATCTGTAAATCTACCTACTGTCAGAATACCAAGGGCTAATTCTTGTAGTTCTTTAACAAATAAGAAAATAGATAATGAATAAGTTCTGAAACAAAAGGTCTTGTAACAAGAATCTCATCACAGATCCTGTGAAACGTTCTTCTCCCATCTTGCACATACATATATTCCTTATCTCTAGAAGTGGTACCCGCACTGGTCCTAACCATCTGATTCCTATAAGAAGGGGAAACATTCTTTCAAAGTAGCAGTAAATCAGTGGACCCTCGAAGGAGATCCCCCAGAGTCCATCAGTGGACCCTTGTAGGGCATCCCCCTTCTAATGAAGGTTATTGTTTTGCTTGTTACATCCAATCTAATATTCTTCAATATCACTTAGCTTATATTTTTAGATTTTCCAAGTTTTTTCCTGTAAATTCTTTTTCCATATTTCCTTTTACTTAAAATCCTACAATACTTCCAGTGTTGCTTCTAATATAGCTTTTTAACATTTCTTTTTATTCCCACAAATACGTGTAACATTGTGAAAGTGAGCTCTGGCAATTATTCAGGTAATGTGATCTGCATAGAGGAGATAAACCATACCGTCTGATTTGGTTTCGAAATGAATCTTCATTTAGTTCTCAGAGATGTGTTGTACGATGCTGTCCATCACCAGTTATTGAAGCGCAGCTTATTGTCTTGAAATGTATTCAGAATAAAATTATTTTTCATAGCTTTTTCATTTCTTTAGCTTCCAGTAGTATTTGCTTTAAATGAAATGTTTTCAAATTACCAAAGATTATTCTTCTACATATGCACACTATTGTTAGGGTAGTCAGAAGAGTTCAACTTTTCTGTGACTAGAAAAGTGATTTTGTGTAAATAACAGCAATAAACACAGGAAACTAAAATTCAAAAACATTTCATATGACAAACCCCAAGAGTTGCAATTTCTGTACAGTTTATGAGCAAAAAGTCTCCCTAGTCGCACTGTTGTAGGCATTTGTTTGGGGAATAGACTTTATCCTGGTGTTGACAATACCATCTCTCATTAAAGCAGCCATTACGGTCACATTTTCATTTTCCAAATTAAAGGTAGGTGCACATAGTCATTCTTTGTTAGAATACCTTTAGCAAACAACCTGTCAAAAAAGGGTGTAAGCGTGTGAAAGCTGCTGAGTAATTTCTGATCTTGAAAGAACAGAATAATTCCATTTGCAGCAAAATGGTTGGACCTAGAGATTATCATACTAAGTGAAATAGGTCAGAAAGAGAAGGACAAATACCACGTGATATCACTTATATGTGGAATCTAATCAAAATGATAAAAAATAACATTTGTAAAGCATAAACAAACTTATGGTTACCATAGGGGAAATCATGGGGTCGGGGCAGGGATAAATTAGGAGGATGGGAGTAACATATATACACTACCATATATAAAATAGGCATTCCTGTCATAGCTCAGTGGAAACGAATCTGACTGGCATCCATGAGGATGCATGTTCAATCCCTGGCCTTGGTCGGTGGGTAAAGGATCTGGTGTTGCTGTGAGCTGTAGTGTAGGTCGCAGATGTGCTTCAGATCTTGTGTTCCTGTGGCTGTGGTGTAGGCTGGCAGCTGTAGCTCCAGTAGGACCCTTAGCCTAGGAACTTCCATATGCCATGGGTGTGGCCATGAAAAGTTTAAAAAAAAAAAAAAAGATTGACAAAGACCTACTGTATAACACAGAGAAATCTATAACACCTATATGGGAAAAAAGAATGGATGTGTGTGTGTGTGTGTATAGCAGATTCACTTTGCTGTACACCTGAAACTAATACAATATTGTAAGTCAACTGTATGCCAATAAAACTTTTTAAAAAGATACATAGCTTTTAGAAAGTAACCCACTAGGTTGTAAAGGAATGCTGATGAATAGCTTGAGCTATATTAAAAAGAAAATCCTATCCCATGGAGGAAAAGAGAACTGAAGAGATATTGAAACTTGGTAAGCTGAGGAGAGTACCAAGTGCTACCCAGCGCTTCACTGAGCAGTTGTATGACTTTGGCAGCATTGCATTCACTGCCTCAGTTTCCCCTTATATGCTGGAAATAGTAATGTTCTGAATACGTATAGAAGTTTTTATTGAAAAAGTGGTATTAAAAGCTTGAATATTTAAAAATTATCTTATGCAAATTTTATATATGTAAAATACTGCTTTGATCATCAGTGTTGTCTGCATGTCTTGTTCTGATGGCATGGGTATTTCACAGACCACTTTGACCTTCATCAAATAGTTGGGACCAACTGTTAAAATGCTAACCAAAAAAGGTGGTGTTTAGGAAATGTCTACTGTTGTCAGCAGTTAGTTAGCTCTCAGTTCTTTGGTTACGTAAGCTATTCAAGTTTGAAGCGAAAACTAAAAGCCTAGTTCAATTTAGTAAACAGATGAATCCTTAAAGATACACCAAGAAAAATCTTCATGAATTCAATATAAAAACATAGTGTGAGAAAAGAATGTATTTATATATGTATGACTGTGTCACTTTGCTGTACAGCACAAATTGACAGAACCTTGCAAATCAATTATAATAGAAAACATTAAAATCTAACAAAAACATAATTTAATGAACTCCATTTATAAATTTGGAAAGAAAAGTGTTAAAATATGATTTTGTTTTATAAATGCTAGTTCTTAAGGTCATAAGTCTATGGTTTTAGCGTCATGGATATGGTAGTTTATCTTTGAGCACTTATGTTGTGAAACTTCATCAGTCCTCGAAATTGTTATAGCATAATAAGGAACTTCAACAGTCCACATCTCTAGATACAATTTTAGCTAAACTTACATCAGAATAAATACCAGGAACCACAGTTCCTAATTATATCATTTGGTCATTTTCAGATCATAACTTTGTCCTATGCTTTATATGAGGGACACCCCATATCAGCTAAGAGGAAACGCTACAGTCATTTGTCCATTTCAGCTGATTCAGCTGATTATGATATGTGTTTCTCATGGCATATTTTCCCTGTAGTTTTCCTAGTCAGCCTGTGCTGTGCAGAGGTGGGTTCATTATCATCGTTCATTGATCATGTACTTTCACTACGGTTGCATGCATTTGCTTGTTTATTGTTTACTTTTTATTTGCTTATGAATCTCTACTAAGCACTCGCTAACCATACTTTAAATGAAAACTGGGACCCCAACCTTGACCGACTTTTTACTTACGTGCTTCTCCCTCATCTCATTTCTTCCCCGTGCTCATTTTTCTCTTGCTCTTTTTCATGTAGTTTTAATTCATTAATATATACGCCTTAAAGTCTATTTATGTCAATTTTTTAACCTTATAAAAGGAGTGGCCTCTTTTTTTCACGATGCATTGTTAAGTCTTTAAATCCATCACGAAGCACGCATGTAAAGCAGTAGAACTATCACAGGCAAGGTATTAAGAGCACAATGCTTTCTTCGAATTTGATCTATGAACCAAATGCACAGGCCAGTTGCTTCATTGGGAGGGGGGACTAGTCATTATTTCTCCTGCTTTGCAAAAGTTGGCTTTGTAAAGAGAATTGCTTACTAAAGTTTTGAAATTTAAAGGGTTCCATTCCTTCTCTGGCCTAAGTTCACTCTGCCTTGGTTTGAAATCTCACATGTCAGCACATACATCTGACTGACAAGGCAGCTCATGGGGTGACTGGATTCTCTAAAATATACGTTTATACTTAGACTGTACAAGGATTTAACCAGGGTAGAGGATATGTGGCCTGGAGCAGGAAGACAGCCCAGAGAACTCCCAGGACTCTATAGAATTAAATAATACAAGGTGATAAAGACAGCCTGTACTTAAACAGACATTACTAACCCACCAATAATTTTACTTTCCAGAGTTCCCTGGTGGCCTAGCAGTTAAGAATCAAGCACTGTTACTGCTGTGGCTCCGGTCACAGCTATGATGCAGGTTCCATCCCCGCCCCAGGACTTCTGCATGTCATGGGCGTGGCCAAAATTTTTTACTTTCCTACTGTAGCAGTGTTTCGTGGATAAGAAAATCCTTGTGTGAAACATGAAAATAAATTATAATTTCAGTTCAAATCCATTGTTCAAAATATGGTTCAAACTAGACTTTTATATTGGACATTTTTGAAGTATTCCCAAGCTAAGTGATAGAAGAAATCTTATAAATGCTAGAAAGAAAGATTAATTATCAGTCAATCTAGATTGATGAAATAGCAAGTAAAGGGTTACATTTTGTATTTGTGACATGGCTTCTAAATTTAGAAATAAGCCACCAAATAAACTTAAAAAGTGGCATTAAGTAATATCGGGCTCAAATAATCTGATATTCTTTTGCATTCTTCTATTCTGTGAAAAGATGACATAATAATGGAGCCAAGGTGCTAGAAACATGTGAATATGAGAGTGATAATAAAAGTTCTCATTTACTGTGAGCCTTCTCCATACCACACTCTTTCAGTTATCTTATTTCACTCAACCCATGCAACTCTGCTGATTATGTTTTGTAGGTTTTTTTTTCGTTCGTGCCTTGAGCACATAGAAGTTCCTAGGCTAAAGATCAAACCCGCGCCACAGCAGGGACTAGAGCCGTGGCAGTGACAAAGCTGGATGCTTAATCTGCTGCACCACATGGGAACTCCTATATTTTGTGATTTTTGTTTCACAGATGAATAAACTAAGGCACAGAAATATTTAGTAACCTATTCAAGGTGCAGGTTTTGATAACATACCGCCCATATTCCTTGTTATGGAAACATGCTAAATCTCCTTAAAGTCAAACCTAGATGTTCTAGCCTTGTATCTGGTGGAATGTGATCTACTGTATCTCTTTTAGGATCATTCACATAGTTGCTGTACCTGAACATCCATCAGGGAGATTATTTGAATAAGGTGGTGTTGCATAAGGCGCTTATGTTCATTATTTTGAACAGTCTGTGATAGTGTGTGCCATTTCAAGGTTTGGCTTAGGAATAGTGAGTGAGATGAAATTAGCAGTCATTCAAGCTGAGCAGTTATTTTTCAGAGCATATTGTAAATGAAGAGATTTTTTTGTTTCTAATATTGTGAATTGATGATGAATGCATAACTCTTCTCAAACACATTTATACGTAAGTGTGATAAAGGCAAAAAAAATCTTCAGTGCTAATTTGGAATCCATGTGTCAATTTGAAGAGCTGTTTTGTACTTTGGAAACCTCCATGAATTTAACACCAAGCAGGAGAAAAAAATTAACAAATAGTACTTAATTTATTGGTAATTTGAAGAAAATGTTTTTATCAAACCCTCCTTAAAATGAAAAAAGGAATCCTTGCCCATTTTGGACTAATTTGTCTTGAAGCATTAATATATGAATCTTTTTTTTTTAATATTAACCAGTTGTCATCAAAAGCTGCTCTATTTGGGGGGCTTAAATATTGTACTTTATTTTGCAACCATATATAATATTCCTCTGTAATTGTATAAAATTGTGCAAATTGTATAAAATATGAAAACTGAAATCCAGCATTTGTTGTGTTTTTAAAAATAAATTCTTTGGAAATATGTATACATATTTATTTAAAATTCCTGAGTCATAATTACAATATGGCTTGATATGATAAAGCTGAAACTTTGTTTAAAAATTCAAAAACTGCTGTAATGTGATAAACCTGTGTAGCCACATATTCTTCATTTGGAGGTTTCTTCCACTCATTTCTCCTTGAATTTCTTTTATTAAAATGATTAGACAAAATTTCTTATGAAAAATATGAAAATGAGGGTGATACCACTGCTGGTTAGAGAAAATTTGTTTCTCAAGAGTTATGACACCAATGGACAGGTGCATTTATCACCAATACTAAGCAGTGGAACTAGAAGTTGCTGAGGAGTGGAAATGCTGAAAGGCTTCTTGGGGGCTAGAGCATATCTTTGACACTTGTCTTTATAATGTCACACTGTTTAGAAAACAGAGACTCAAGAACTGCTACAGGATGAAAATAGATGCCAGCCACTCACTGCCTGCTGAGATTTGCCAGTGTGAGTGGAAAGGAAAAAGAAGTACTTGTGGGAAAATGAGGTAAATATGAATATGTTAACAGATGGAAAGCCACTGTTATTTTGACTTCTGTGATGCACTCATGAGCTTTCAGCTTTGTCTTTAACCATCTGTACTTCTCTGTACATATATGGTAGACCTCTATGCCCTGTAGACAAGATTTAGAGGAGTTTTCTGTGGGAAATGTTTGAAATGGGGTCTCAGAGGATAAGAATGATTCTTAAAATTGGGGCCTCTCAACATTGAAGGTCAGCTTTGGACATGAAAATGATGGGGGAGGGGAGTTAAAAGAAATGGAAAGAGCAGCTAAAGTGGTCATGATGATGGTAATTATGTATGTCTGTTTGAGGCAGGCTCTTGCTCATCAAGGTTTCTAGCTGAAAGACTGACAAAGGCCAGCCAAATGTTATAAGGGAGGAAGGAGAATAACATGGAACATATAGAGTAAGAAGTCACTGAAGATAAATGTGAAATGGAATAGCTTAATAATAAAATTAATAAGTTTACAGAAAACACTTGAGTGGTGTTTTAGAATTGTGGAAAGGGGAAGATGGGGTCAATAAAAGCACTCAGAATGATGTTCTCATAGTTATAATTACCATGATCTGAAAGAAATGTAGGTGAAATGCTGTATTAAAATGTTAATTTTTTAAAACTTGAAAGTATACCGTGAAATATCAGTTCAGTATATTTTTTAAATTTTATTGACGTATAGTTGATTTACAATGTGTTAGTTTCTTCTGTACAGCAAAGTGATCCATTTACACATACATATTTTTATTCATATTCTTTTCCATTATGATTTGTCACAGAATATTGAATATAGTTCCTTATTTTTAAAAAATACTATCATTGTATTATAAATTTGGAAAGGAAAAATAACTGTCTTTGGAATAGGAATGGTAGGAATACAGAGAGGGAGATTGCAGTAATACGCTTCCTTCCTTCCTCCTTCCCTCCCTTCCTCCCTCTCTCTCTTCCTCCCACATACAATCCTTCAGCAAACTTTGGCTATACCTTCAGAGTATAGCTAGAATCTGACAGCTTTTTCACTACCCCATCCTGGTACAAGCCCAGAATATCACTGTAGCCTCCTGACAGTTCTCTTCATACATACCACCTTTGCTTCCTGTAGCCTGTCAACATAGAAGTTAGAGTGATCTTTGGTCAGTACTACCAAATGAATGCGTGAAAGGAAAATGAGGAGAAAGATATGTTATGATATGTTTCTCTTGTTTCGCAATCTAGAAACTTAGATTCAATTAAGTTTTATAAAATTAATTAGCATTATTTTATATTTACAAATTAGAGGCATTGGGATTTTTTAGAGTTGGAATGAACTGTGGTTCATGAATGTTCTTTGTGCCAGATGAGGAAGCTGAGGTCCATTGAAAGAGATCGGCAACATGTTCCATGTCATAGTTTTATTTAGATCTGGGACTAATTTTCAGTCCAGTATTCCTTCCAGTATACCATATGACTGCCAGTATGAAAATGAAAACTGCTGCAAGAAATTGATTGGTGTCCTGTCATTCAAAGTGCTGTTCTTTAAATGGTCCTGTTATAGAAACTTTGTAATTTGTTAGAGTTTTTTTTATTTTAGGAAACTTCCCTCTATTCTCTCTTCCTAAACCACATGGGAGTCAAAACTTCCAGAGCTACAGCTTCTTTTTTTTGCTTTCCACTTAGAAATTATAATGCCTCTAAGAACCACCTGTGGAGTTACACTTCTCTCACTATTTTAACCCTGTGATAAATTCCAACTGGAAAATCCAAGTTCACCCTACAGGGTCTGTTAATTCACTACAATATATTACTAAAACTATGTCAAATAAGGCCTAGTCCTGTACAATAGTCTTTGTAGATCTTTAACATTATGAAAATGGGGTAACATTATCATGATATGTTTTTTTTTCATTTTTTAAAGTTTTATTGAAGTATTGTTGACTTCAATGTTGTGATAAATTCTGCTGTACAACAAAGTGATTCAGTTATACACATACGCACATCCATTCTTTTTCAGATTCTTTCCCCATATAGTTTATCATAGAATACTGGGTAGAGTTCCCCGTTCTATACAGCAGGTCCCTGTTGGCTGCTCATTCCATATACCATAGTGTGTATATGCCCATAATGATATGTCTTTAACTGTTTATTTTTGACAGTTTATATTGTTCCTCCTACAGAGTAAACATTAGATGTTTTCTCTTTTTATTTTTCAGAAGTAATTTATGCTACTTCTAGTGAAAGCTCTGATTTTTTTTTTTTTGTGGTGTTTTAATTTTCTGCAGTGGAGAATGAAGCCTGATGTGATATTTTTGTTGCAGAATTACTAAGTAAAGCATAATTTCAGGACCGTAAATGTTTCTCTGTCTTTGAAAGCATTCTACCTAGGATGGAGAAAATAAGCAAAACATCACTTCTCTTTTAATGTGCTTTATCTGATAATTAAAAGGACTTACATGATTATATAACGTTGGGATAATTTGATTACTCTTCTCTGTAGGTAAAGTCTGGGTATTTTTGAAACAGAGCTATTTTATACTTAGGATCCAGAAGAAATATTACACTGATAGTTCAGGATTTTAGTATCTGATAGAACTCTTTCCTCTTTGCTATTAATATATTGGACAAAATACCTTGAATCCATAAACCTTACTTTGCATTATGGGCAGCTATATCATTAGCAAATTTCATTTCTTGTAAACTGGTGCATCATGTAAGCGTTGTCCAAAAAAAAAAAAAAGTCTATTCAGTGACATGTTGATTTTTAAGTTTCTAAGTGGAAACTGTTTTCTGCACACTGGAAATAGTACTGGTTCTTTGCCAAGTCAGAGTTCCTCCTACGCTTATCACTTTCTATGTGGCAAAGGGAGTGAAAAGAGTAGGAGGAATAAGGGTAGTCTCTTTTCTTAGTATCACATTAACTTAGGCAAAGAATTGGACCTCCTTAACACCTGTTTGCAATGGCAATGCCATTAATTATATACTTTTTAAGGATATTAGTAGTTGTCAAGTGTTAAAATGTTTTTCTGTAAAGACTTCTAATATCTCAGGGGTTTTTTTCCCCGTTCTTTATCCATTTCTATTCTCAAACAATATGAGATTACCATTATTATAGCAAGATAATTTTTACTATTGGAACAGTTCTCTAGGGTGCTTCTCCCTATCAGTGTAAAAAATGAATCATATAATCATCCTATAGTATGAGATTTTTTACAATATCACATTGTCCTAATTACTGCAGGAGAATTTACGATATCGCATTCTTCCTAACGATTCCTACTTGGGGGAAAAAAAAAAAACCTTTCCTGATTTGTCTTCAATGCTAGGTTTTAGAAGCAGCAGTGGGTGTTCAGGGACTAAGTTTATCTCTTCCTTCCAGTTCTGTGAATGGTAGTTAGAACATAAATTATATCTTTATCCTTTTAGAAAAAAAAAAGGGTGATAAAATAGTATTTGTCTTTTTGGAATATAAATGTCCTACTAACCATCCAAACTATATTCTTTTGATTAAAAAAGATTGGATTATTAGTACTAGTTGCTCTAAATGTTAGCCCTTGTAATTATTTTACCAAGTAATAAAAGAATTTAGGAACAAACTGCTGTTGTCAAATATCATGTTATTGTAGATTAAAGTAAAAGCAACATTTTCTTCGAACTGTTGTTTATTAAACTTAAAGATAAGTGGGAGTTCCCGTCGTGGCTCAGTGGTTAACGAATCCGACTAAGAACCACAAGGTTGCAGGTTCGATCCCTGGCCTTGCTCAGTGGGTTAAGGATCCAGCGTTGCCGTGAGCTGTAGTGTAGCTTGCAGACGCGGCTCGGATCCCGCGTTGCTGTGGCTGTGGCCAAGGCCGGCAGCTACAGCTCCTGTTAGACCCCTAGCCTGGGAAACTCCATATGCCGTGGGTGTGGCTCTAGATAAGGCAAAAAGAAAAAAAAAAGATATGTGATGGGAAAAAAATCCATTTGATATGTTAAAGTAGTCACTCAATACTTAAATATCACTAGAAACAATTTTCGTTGTATTGATGCAGTTCTTAGCTCAACTGTGAACCCTAATACATTAGGTTCTTCTCTCTGGAAATGTTTGACTTTGTATTTGTATTTATGCATTAATTTTACATGTGCTAAAATTTGGCTGATTTTTAAAGAGCGATCCATTAGAAGCTTTTAAATAAATATTAAGGAGGCAAATGCATTAGGTATGAGGTAATTTCTAAATAATTAAAATTTTTATGCATTTTTATGTAAAGCAACCTCATTTAAAAAAAATATGCCTAGTTTAGCATAAGCCATTTGAAAAGGATGAACCTGGAGGGAGAGAGAATAGAAAGGATGTTCTTGCATAACCTTTGGAAGATGAGATATGAACTGGAACATTGGCAAGGGCAGTAGAAATGGAGCAGACGTGATTTGATTAGAGAGCACTGGAAGCTGTAACTGGTGGTGTAAAGATGACTCTGAGATTTTTGTGTGATTAGCTGGGGGCATGGTACGTCACTGACAGAGGGAATATAGGACATGTTATAAATAATACTATCTGGAAACTCTTGTTTCTTGTACTCTGAATATTTTTCCTTACTTCCGAGATAGTGAATGTTTACAACAGTGGTTATTTAGAAAAACATCTCACCAAAGGTAGTGCTTACACTATTTAATTTTTGTGTCCTACGTATAGGACAGTAGTTGCTTGTAATTAAAATTAGATGTCAAGAGGCAGGAGATCCTTCAGTGGATTGCAGCTTGCAGCTTTCAGCTGATAGACCACAGATTAAAAGCATTTTCAGTGTGTACGTCACTGTAAACCCTAGACTGATGCAAGTCTGATTTTAAAAATGAAGAATTATGTTAAGCACTGCAGATTATCATTTGAGTCATCATCATTCTACTCTGTATCCCAATACAGAAGCTGTTATCGTTTTCAAATTTTTTCTGAGTTTCTATCAAGGTCTAGTATTCATCTATTTGACTTAAAATTAAGATAGATAATTGTATTTCTATATTTAGTGCACCAAGGAAGAAAAGATCATGTTTATTGGATTGCTATAATAAAGAGGCTGTGACTGTTGCTCTCAAAAAAATGTATTTTAAAGTGAGCATGGTGGATATTTCCTTTTGATGGAGCCGAGCACAGGGAACTACAGCCAAATCTTGACATGCCTATAAAGAGCCAAAGTTGAAGTTCTCTAGAAATTAGCTGCCATTTCAAAGGCTTTGGGATGTCCAAAGATCTTCAATACTTCAAAGCCATGTCTTTTCCTCATCTATTTAGCATGCTCTGTCATCCACGGGTGAAATATTCTCCACTGAATTCCTAACTCTCGAGATTTTTTTCAGTGTATTTTCTGTCAGAGAAGGGTCATTTGAATTCATTGTCTATAGAGAGGTACTGCTCTTGGATGTGAAAACATACATAAAATAATATTTGTAAATGTAGTTGTGTCTAGGCAAAAATATCCCTGAAAGCAGTGTTTGATATGGCATCACTGTCTATTTTGGCTACCAGTGTGCCCATCTAGAATACATGCAATATGCTTTTGTTTTGAAAGAAAGGTCAGCACTGAAGTTCAGTTGATTAAGCATCTGGAAGACAAATCTTCTATTCCCATCAATTGCAACTTTTTAAAGCTGAGCTGAGTTTTATTTTCTTCAGAAAAAAAATATGTAGGGTTGAGTTTTGCCTTAGGCATCATGAACTAAAATACTAGAAGAATTGTCTGTTTTAAAAAGAAAAGCAATATGTTTTAGCAACATTGAGTTTATTTTTAAGTACCTTAAAAGCTGCAGAATATTGTGCAAAGAGCAGTGGCCTGGGAATAAGAAGGCCTGAACTCAGTTCTCTTAGTATTTAGCTGTTTAACCGTGGACAAATGCCTTAACCTTCAGGGGTAAAGTTTTGTTTCTTTAAAAGACAAAATAAAAGGAGGAGGTGGTGGAAGATGCTCTCTCTGGGTTCTTGGTGCTACACATATGTGTGAATAACTACGGAATATCATGGGTTTGTTTCTCAGTTAGAGCTAGGCAAGATCCTTCTAACACATAACATGCTATTAGGATCTCTCTTTTAAATGAATGAATATCCTTCTCATATCTCAGACAAAAGATTTGTACAGAAATGCAAAAAGCTGCCGTGTGGAAGGACATTGCTATCACATACAATTCCGTGTACAAAAATATAGTCCAAGGTAGAAATCAGAGTAGAGAGCTTAAATCAGATAAAGACCAAAGTCCTGTGGAACAAAAACTCAGAGTTAGGGTCATAAGTGAAAACTTGGGTAAGGACCTACAAATCAAAAGAATCAGAGTATGGACTCTGGTTAAGATATTAAATGGAGCAGGAGCATGTCTGTATTATACATTCATTCTTCCTTCCAGTTCACAATTTTCACAGAATTTCACTTGGGTTTAATACTGTTTTAGGTTCCAGGGGTTCAAATTAAAAACATGTCCCCTAGCATCCAGGGGCTTAAAGTGCTTTCAAATCAAATGTCTAAAAAACGGGACACATATTTATTGAATACTCACTATGTGTCAATCCTTATATCAGACACTTGACATGGATTCTTTCATTTAATATATGTGACTTGATAATGTGGGTTCCGTTATTAGACTTAAAGACGGAGTATTAAAGAGACTGATTGTTGGCAGAACTGGCTCTCCATGCCTGATTCGACTATGTCCAAAAGTCATGTTACTACACTTTCTATTATATTTTCCCCATTACAAAAAATAATTTCTTATTGAAAAATTATAACACATGAATTAGGGAAAAGAAGGCTAATTTAAAAATGTAATTTAAAGTCCTCTTGTGGTGCAGCAGGTTAAGGATCTGGTATTGCCACTGCAGTGGCTCTGGTCCCTGCTGTGGCACGGGTTCAAACCCTCGCTGGGGAACTTCTACATGCTGTGAGTGTTGCCAAAACAAACAAACAAATATATATATATATAAATCTCATGCTAAATGATAAACTTCGTGTCTTTTAGATTTCTTCTAGGCACACATTTATATAGAATTTACCCATAGAACAATCGAAGTACTGTTGTGTATGTTTTCTAATTTCTTTGCTTCACTTGAGATTATCTTATATCTCTGTATGTCAGTAGGTGTTCATAAGATCAAATTCAGTGAATATGTATGCTATTTTATTAAGTAATATAATATGAGAAAGCATTAATAATATCTTTAAGTTCTTCCAGTACAAAAAGTTCTAAGTATATTACCTTTGCATTTAAATCTTTATTTAACATCCTTATTTATTATTTAGATAGTCAAGATAAAGTTTTATAGATATATTTGATAGCTTTATGTTTTGTCAAATCGTGCTCTAGATAATTTTTAACATTTTATACTCCTAGCAGGTATGATTAGCCCTTTCCCCATGTCCAACACTACATTTCCTATACTTATATTTTTCACAATTTGCAAGTTTTCATATTCATGGACCTATATTATTCAGATTGAACATTTGTTTCCATGCCTTTTAGCCATTCAAATTTTTTTTTTCCTTTTTACAGCTGTACCTGCAGCATATGGAAGTTCCTGGGCCACTAGTGGAATCAGAGCTGCAACTGTGGTCTATACCACAGCCATAGCAACACTGGATCTGAGCCACAGCTTGAGGCAATTCCAGATCCTCAACCCACTGAGCGAGGCCAAGGATTAAACCTGAATCTTCATGGAGACTATGTGGAGTTATTAACCTACTGAGGCACAGTGGGAACTCCAGCCATTCAAAATTTTTAAAAATGAATTTTTTCCTTGAAGCTTGTCCATTTTCCTATTGGAGATTTTATTTTATTTTATTTTTTGATGTTGAACTAAATTTTAATGATGAGCTCTTTTTGTTAATGGAAGGAAACACATTTCAGGCAGAGAGCAAGTGTACAAAGCCCTGAATGGCATTAAAACATGGAAAAACATATGAGATAAATGTTAAGTGAAAAATGCAAAACTAAAATTATGTATATGCTACTACAGTGCCTACATATTTTTATTATAAGTATACATATATGCTTCAGTTATAAAATATATATATAGGCATAGCTTAAAGATGAATAAGCAAAAAAAACTCATTTTGTTGGAATAATGAGATTACATATTTTTGCTCCTTTTCTAGATTATCATTAGTTTTGATATGTTACTTTTACAATTTAAAAGAAAAAAACAATAATATTTTAAATTTATTTCCTGTTCCCCAGTATAACTTGCTACATAACCTTTGACAAAAAGCATTTCATTCAGTGGTCACTGAAAATATAATAACACCATAAACATTTTGTTTGTGGAAGCCTGGTCTTGTAATGGGCTAAAAGTTATTTGGAAAGAGATAATTTGTTTTAGCTGTCATCTCCCGACCTAATAAATTATTGTTCGAATACAAAATTGGAACTCTTATGGAATACAGTAATTATTGTACTTGACAAGCCTTTAATGTTTTCCACATTCATAGAGTTTATTACTAAGTTAATTCCCAAAGAGTAAATATGCCATTTGAAGCAGTTTTAAAATTTGAAATTATGTGAGCATTAACTGAGCAAAATTATCTAATATTAGTTATTTTATTTTATTTGAATGAATCAATTTAACCAAGATTAGATGTTTCTAAATGAAAAGCGGAAAACATTTTGCCAGAGAGGATTAGTACTAAAAATGGGAAAAAAGACTGCCATGATTGTTTTTTAAAATAAGTAAGCATTTTGCTAAATTGTATTTCTTAGACTGGCTCATACAATAAATTTCCTCCTCATTTTGTGTTTGTTGATTTTAAAATATGCTTAACTAGTTTAATCTGGAGAAGAAATACAGGGGTATATTTTTAAATGTAAAGATGGTTTTAAAACTTTCTTACTACTGATTTAGCATAGATGTGTTAAAATGGTAATGTGACAACATCAGAGTCAGTTACTAAAAATACAAAAACAAAACAAAACAAAAAACCCTCCATTAATGCCATTAGTCACGGGAAATAGAATACTCAAGAATCCTTCCTCTTCCTTTCTTGTTTCTATTCTGAGATCCATCTAGCTTTTTACCTGGCAAGATAAAATGGAAAAGAAAAACACTTATTTTTGCACTATCAGTCCATAATGCTTTGGGGACACTAAAACAGTGGTAATAATAATTCAAAACTTCCTCCCCAGCACCATCCCAAGTAGAGAAGAGCAGTAATCTTGCCTTAGCACTGCCCCTCAACCTTGAGATGAGGCTTGTAAACACATGCACTGTTGCTGGTTGATAATAACATATGGACTTACTTCCTAAAGCTTTCTACAATAAACTTTATGAAGAAATGCTGTCTTCTTAGCTAAGTATAAAATCAACCTTGCTTCCATGCTTTCATTAATTGATGCCAGTTTGGCACTGGAGATCGCTACTCCTGGGAGAATTTATAGTTCTTGATCTTGATAGACCTGTGCGTAATCCTTCAGTGGAAGTCCCATGAAACTAGAGAAACCAATCCCATAAGGTCTGCAAACTGACACTGTGATGGAGCTGAACCTTCACATGGGGCCTGTCTGTACATTGTTGGCTGTTACTTCTTTCATCCAAAGGAGAGACAAAGGGGGGTAGGAGGGAAAACTCTATCTATATAGACATTAACTTTTAGGTTGCCTTTTTAATATAATATGAAGGTGGTAATTTCTTCCCAATGCTAATCCAAATTATTGTTAAATAATAAGCCTGTTGACATAGCAATTTTGAGTATTTCATGACATCATGTAGGTCATTATGTGATTTTTACATTTCTCTCGAGTATTTTGTATGTATGTATATAGCAATCAAATAAAATAGAATCATATTTATTTCCAGAGCGTTCCTATGAATGTAAAACATGAAAAACAAATATTTTTTTCAAATTTCCAATCCTTGATGTGAAGCAGATTTGACATTTCAAAGGCAATTGTAAGTGATTATTATTTGCGTAGTAAATTCTCAAGATTCCCTATATATTCAGACACTTTGCAATGAGCTAAAGTCATTTGAGAAGCAGTGCACCTGGCATTTTTATCCAAAAGAAGTGCCAAGTTTAACTAAAATTTACTTTAAAAAATTTCCCCATTGGTTTAAGCTAGTTTTAATGCTGTTTTAACTCCTTAGTTAAATGAAAAACTAACGCTGAGAAATTCAGTCTATGAGGTCAAGTGAAGCTCTACTGGACATGGCTAAGGACTTCAGTCTACCTTTGTTTTAGCTGATTTATTAAGTATCATTTAGAATTGGATTAATTTTTGCCTCAGCTGCCAACCTTCATCATAATCAGTGATGTTATTCACACAAGGCTTTCCTTGAAAAGGCTTCAAAAAAAACTGTTTACTCTACTGGGCTATGATTAAGAGTTTTCCATTGTGCGGGGATAAATAATTGGTGCCCAGATGTTCAACTTAGATACAAGATGAAGGACAGCGAAACCAACATGACTGTCCATCACCTTTGAAGCTGCCATAATTATATTCAGTTTGTCACTTCCATAAAGGACAAATCTACTTTTTTCTTTCTTTGAGACATATTTTGAAGATTACGGATAGGCACGATCTCACAGAATTTAACCAGGTTTTATGAACTTGATTTGAAGCCATACCAAGATGGCTTTTGTCAGTGTTACCAACCTGGAAGTCCTTAGATTATTGGGCTTTTGCAGGACTCATCTCTCAGCACTTTTCTCCTGTACCAACCCAATATCAATGCAAAACCAGCATTACTTTCACTCTGCCACCACTGTAAGCTTCTTCCCTCCAAGGCCCTCCATTATTAAAGGATCTAGTCCAGTTTTGATAGCCTACCTTCGAATTTGTCACTTTCTGTTCAATCTTCGTATCGTATTTTCTTATGTGGCAGATACTATATTAACAGAGGTTTTTACTTTAATTACGTTCTAAGTATGGAGTTAAAGTTTATTCTATATGGGTTGTTACAACCAGTTAACAAGGTTAAAATATTAAATAATATTAAATGATATATAATGAGATGTTTATATATGGTGTTTAATACAAGTTTGGCTTTGTTCTAAACATGCATACCTACACATGCATTCATGTAGTCGTTAGCACATCATTTAGCCCTCATTTTACAGATAATAAAACTGAGGCAAAGGAGCTAAATGCCTTTCCCAAGGTCAAAGAGCTGGTAAGTGGGATAGTGAGAAAGCATTCCCCAAGCAGTGTGCCTCTGAGAGGCTATCCATTTACCCACTACATTATGCTGCCTCTGCAGCCACTTCAGAATATTAAAAATTGTGCCCAGTTCTCAGAACCTTGAATTGATGCCCTCATTTATGCCATTGCAGGAACTGTTAATGGAAGGAGGAGGATAAAAGACGATAGTCTCTTTCCTCCGAGCCCTTATCCAGAACCTTTATGGCATGTCGTGTTTTAAGATTCATGTCTGTTTCTCCACTCCCAGAATTCCTACCGCATGAAACTTGATTGAGTTCCTTTTGCATTTCTGCAGCACATGTACTTTGTAATGTCATTATTTTGATCACTCAGCTACCCCATACAGTCAGCTATTGCTACATTTGAGGAGGGTAAAGGAGACCTTTCTCTGAGCTTGTTCCCCCCACCACCACCACCACTTACAAGCCTTGTTTTGGCTACTCCTTTTTTACCATTTTTGCAGGTATTTATCGTAAATCTTTGTGACTTTTTGTTGAGAAAGTAGTAATGTGTAATCTAGGTGCCATTTGGAAATATACAGTTACCTCCTTAGTGGTACCTTCACTATATCTCTTTAGTCATACTTTCTCCATTTCACAGTCTCTAAGTATGTCTCATACACTTTGGCTTTGTTCCTTCCAGATGCGATTCAATTGCCCTTTTCCCTTCTCTGCAATTCCCTCTCTTACTTTGAGTATCCCCAGGAAAGCACATGCTTCAGAAATTTAAGATATGAAGAAAGATATTAAGAATGAAGGAATGTTTGTATATAAATTATATATATATATATATATATATATATATATAATGTTATGGTGTTACTATATGGTATTAGTAACGTATCATTAATATATTTAATGTATCATATATATATATATATATATATAGGCGCACACATATTTCAAAGGGAGATTTTGATGACTTCTCTTTGAAATATCATTTCTCTTGAAAGGATAATATTCAAATAACAGGAACATGGTCTAACCTAAGTTGAAGGGCAATAGTATTACCTCACGGACATCAAGTCCAGTAAATGAGCAACAGCCTTGTTGCAAAAAGACCAGAACTAAAATTGGAGAAGCTGAAAGGTAGATTCCACTCTCTCCTTCTCAAAAATAATACCAGCTCTCTCCTCTCTTTCACCTGGTTATCTGTGTCTCATCTCTCTCCATCCTTCTGGCTCTGCTAGTCCCAAGTGACGGTGTAAGTCTTTTTTTTTTTTTTTCTCTTAATGGATTTTATTTCAATTATAGGTGTGCATAAATCATCACAAGTCAATTTTACAGATTTTGTATCCCAAACCCCCAGTGCATCCCCCCACCCCCCAGATTGTCTTATTTGAAAAACCAAGGTTTTCCAAAGTCTGTGAGTCATTGTCTGTTCTGTAAGAAGGTTCATTGTGTCTTTTTAGTT
>PVHT021183528.1:2066343-2078844 GCA_004024745.2 Catagonus wagneri
TATTAAATAAGGACAGATCAGAAGGAGTCCTAAAATTTCCATACTATTACAGGAAAGAAGTCAAAAACAATAATATGAGGATTAAGTGAAAGGAAAAGTATTTTTCTTAGCACAGTGCATTGCATAGAATTGGTGATCATAAAAGTGTAGCTATTATTTAACACTACTTTATATATGTTCCTTTCCCCATAAGCTTGCTTGGAAATAAAGAGCTCTTATTTCCAGAGTATTCCCTTTTTGTCTCCTTGCTAAAATGAATTTTCTTATTTTTCAATTACTATTTTTCAATTTCCTATTTTTCAATTATAGTAATTTTACCTCAATTACTATACAAAAACTTAGTTGACCAGTTAGATTCACACACATGAAACTCTATTCACTTTATTTTTCAAGAGGTGCCTCTTTCGGATGAGATACAATATTTATATATTGACTTACATTCAGTTATATGGAGTCCTGTGTATTATGGACTGTTACTGTTACTTTAATTTTGGGATAACTGTGCCCCCTCTTTTTCCACCAAAGTTATGAACATCCTAAAAACCAGGAACTAAGACTTGTAGTTTGTATATTATCTGCCATTATACCACATGTTTGGGGCAAGCACTCATGTGATTTTTTTTTTTTGGAGTTCGAACATAAATTATTCTCAAAAGAATTTTTTTTTCAGGGAGATGGGACAAGGGAATATGAGAGTAATCTTAATAGAAATTTAGTTTGATTCAAATTTAAACTATTATCTATAACCACTACCTATTTTGAGTTCTATATTAACCTTTTCAGAAATTATAGAATTACTGAATATTCCTGTTCTTTTCCATGACTTAGAGTCTAACTTAGTTCTTCAAGACACACACACACACACACACACAGATTTTTTTTTCTAAACCTATCATTAACTTCTTCAAATTTTTTGGTAGCAAACCACAACTATACATAAATGCTTCAATTTTGAAAGTCCAGTTGTAAAATCTTGTTCTGTGTGCTGTGAGCTGACACGGTATATTGCTAATATGTTTAATTGTTTTAGTATGAGAGGTGGAAAGGGGAGAAGCCAAAATAATTGTTTAGTATTGAAATTGTTTGGGCAAAATCATGACTTATACTTCAATCAGTTATTTCCATTTTAAATACGTTCCATTACTGGTATCACTTATTTCCAAGATTACCATGTTAATAATAATCCCTTGGGGCCTTGAGTGTATAGGTTCCTGTTCCTTCTTGGGGGATTATGAGTCAGTGGCTCTTAGACTGAAATTGTAATTTTAACAAGAATTTGTATTTTTAACCTTAACTTCTGGAAGAATTTTATATTTTTAAAAATTACCTCAGGCAATTCTTAACATCCAGGGAGTTTGGAAAACATCTCTATGAAGTTGTTATCCTTCTTGTCTTCCTTTATTCCTAGTTACAAATCCAATGGACAGTACCTACCATAATTACTAGTTTTATTGGGAACATCTCTTGTGAGCTGGATTTAAAGGTGGCAAAACAATTAGAGTTTATTAAGTTTCCTTTAATGGCAAAGACTTAAGAGTGATGTTAGACAGTGAACTGTCTTCATCACTTATAAGATATTTCTAATTAGGACAATTTATGGTTCTCAATTAAATAGAAGGGATCCCACAGATTTCAGCTTAGGGACTGTTACTGAAAGCACATTACTCATCTACGAGTTTCTTTTGTTCTTGTTGTTGTTTCAGTCCTTTCAAAGTGTTCCTCTTTGAAATAATTTGAAATTGGGATTCTGGGAGAAGTGAACAGCTTTGAACTTCAGTGATACCATTCACTTCACATGAAAATAAGAAAACCGGGGTAGTATGTTGCTCGAATCTTTTTCATTAAGCATCTACCTTTGATCTTTTTTTTTCTTTTCTTTTTTGATGCCTTGTTGTGGTTCAGTCTGCAGTCTGCAATCATTACAGGTATTTGTGGGCTTGAATATATTTGAGCCACTGAGCGCAGAGTCTGTAAAGGAGCAAATGCTCCCAGTTGGAAGCCACTTTCCTGAGAAATAAATGTACTGCAGAAAATTTAAATTGCTTCTCCTTTTTTTTGACAGCACTATTCTGTTTATAAAACTAAGACTTACTCTTTGTTGTTATTTCCAGGTCTGAATTCCCTCCGTTCTAAGATCTTTAAATTCTCTTTCTTATTTCCGTTTTGAGTCGCAAGTTTGACCAAATGTTCTTCCAGGTACAACTGCCTGGACTCTGCTGGATTTGTGCTTCCATCTCACTGTGCACATTTTTTTTTTTAAACTTGAGCTAAGGGCAACTATGAAAGTACTTAATTTGGACCCATTCATGAAATAATTAAGAAATTTGGGGGTTATTCTGCTTAGACTCCATAGTTAGATTCCTCCTATCATTGTCTTAGTCGATATTGGTGCAGCATATCCATCTGAGGAGGGAGAGATCTTAAAACACAGAGTTGTAATCGGCAAGCACTTTTACACTAGCATGGCCAAAGTTTGTCCCCTGGGATTTAGAAAGCGAGATTCTACGATTGTCCTTTTCTGTTTGTTTTTTTAAATCAAACTGGAGCCATTTCCTTTGTAAAATGTGAAGCTGTGTGAAGTGAACACAGTACATCTTTCTTATTTAAATATTGTAATTAATGTTAAAACAATAATGCATAGTATTGAATACATGGTCTCATTCAATAAGTGGAATAAAAATCACTTTCTCAATCTGTCGGCATTTCTACTGAGACTTGTGGACCTCTATAGTGAGTTTGGGAGATGTTCCAAGGTGAGCAGATATGGATCAGGGACACTTTATTAACCTTTCTCCTAGTCTGTTTGACAGTCTCTGCATAGAAACACAGGCTTTCTGAGTTCTGTTCTCAGAGCACTGTGGCATGCCATGATGTAATACCTCACTTTTCCAAAGAGAGCACATCCTTGGATGAAGTGCATGGTGAGTCTAGATTATCCAAATATGATGGCTGGATAACATTTTATTTACTGTCTTCCACTAACTACACACAATTTTCTTTTTTGTCTGTCATTATGAATTTTGCATGAGTTTAGTAACTCTTTTCTTTTTTTAGAGTAATTCTTTTCTCTCTCCTCTCTTTGTGTTTCATCTCAGATAACAACTGTAATGTATTAGTTTCCTAGAAATAGACAAAAATACACCAAACTGTAAACACTGTAATACAGTACTTATTTTTTTACATATTTCCTTCTAATTTTAACAAATTTCCATTGTTCCTGTTTTGTTTTCAAAATATTTCCTAGTTTACAGTTATTCTTTTCCTAGCTCACCATTTCTCTTTTTCTTTCTGTAGCATTCATATTTTCAGGCAGAACAGAAAGAATATCTTTTGCATATGATTAGAGGATCGATTATGGAGTCAAAGTTTAAAGAACCACTGCATGTTCTGAATTCGGCATATCTTAAAAGGAGTATTAAAAATCTCTTAGGTGTCAATTTTAATGCTGAGTATGGGTGAGAATAAAGAGTATTACCTTATTTCATAAAAGATCAGAATCAGATGAAGTGAGTATTTCATTTTGAAATTTTGAAGTTCAATATAAGGAATTAAAATTAATGTACATAGCCACTTCTGTGATGAAATATCTACTCTAAGCTCATATAATAATAAATTACCTGATTTGCAAATTATGAACATACCCTTCTCTTTTTTCTACCTCTTTCTACTACTCTGAAAATAATTTTGCTTCTTAGCATTTTTAACAGACCTTGGCAGAGGTAGCTACCATAAGAATTATTTTAGTTTACTTTGGTATTAATTCTCAAATTTTCAGTAAGAGCAATAGTGTTTGAGATTTGCAAAATTATAAAACAATATACATTTATATTAGAATTTTTTCTTCAGTACATCATTTCACTTTAGGGTTTTTATATGCCTTTTCTAACAACTTTCTACTACACACACAGAGAAAGCAGTAAAGAGAACAAATGGGAAAAAAGGAAAGAAAGGTCAATAGATAGACCGATTAATGATATATAATACAAAAAAATGAAACTAACCATTTAACAATGCCGCAGTCTAGGAGAATTCTTTGTCCTTTAAAATGGCTCAGCCACATATATTCTTGGGGATGCATGACCTGTACTATGGTGAAAACCAGGTCATGTCTTGCGCTCCCAACCCCCACCCTCTTCCAGCTTTCTGTAAGTGTTTTTCTTGGGAAAGTCAGGGTCCTTCCCCTTTTTCCTCTCATTAGTAAGTCAGCGACTAAGGATATCAAGAGAATATGGAGGGGGAACTGATATCATCCCATAGACTTGCTGAGGTCTATTTCCAGCACACAGTATCCTGCATAACAGTAGAAATAGGCTGAGCCATGATGATTTAGAGATTTTTCTGGTCAAAAAGTATCCACTGCCTCAAATTCATTAGGTCATAAATATTTCCCCTGGTTAACGAACCATTGGAAGATAGAAGAAAATAAGCCATCTTCCCACAAAACCATACTAGATCAATTTCTGAATTGATCCATTACTGAAACTTGAACCAAAATCTCTGCATATCAGCTGTGTCAAAAATGGAATATTTTTTCAGTTCCAGAGGACAATGCAGATGGAAAGATTAATTCATTCTCTTCTGTTAGGAGACTTTTCTGAATATGTTATAAACTCAGAATATCAGAGCAAGATAATAAAATTAGAGGGGAAAGGATCTAATGGGAAAGACAGAAAATTTTAAAAATAAGCTGCATAAAAATGTTATATCTTCTTAACCACTTGAAAGAAGAATGCATTTGTGAAAATAATTTACTATATAGTAACAGTGAATGCTTTTAGAAAATGTCTACCACCTATTGCCATTAAAGACAATAAATATTAAATAAAAAGTAAAATAAAAAAAAATGACCACATAACCTGAAACTAGGAAGCTATAATAAAAGATCAAAATTATGTTTAAAAAACATAGACTGACTCAAGCTAATATGAAAAAAAGAAATAAGCTAACATTTTTGAGTAGCTGAAAAAACAAAAAATAAAATTGCATATCTAACTCCAAATATGAAACAGTGAACAATAGAGTTAACAGTGCAGAAAATCACATAAGTAATATAGAGGAATATTATTAGACGCTACCTCAGTTGTCTTCGGAGAAAATATATTTATCTCTTCCTTCTCCATTTGTTTCCCTAACATAATGTTTATACCATTCCAAACCTGCTTACCACGTAGGACCTTGAATTGGAGTTACTTGTCTTCATGTATTAATTCTCAGTTGTATTTTAATTTAGGAAGGTAATGAGTTTGCGTTAGTGTAGTCCTCACTGCATTCATCAAATATTTGCAGAAAGCATGCCTTCTAAAATACGTGCTGATTACTAATCTATGATTAATATTTCCTCCCCTGGGAAACCACATACAAACAAGAAATACTAAGTCTTTCTACTCCAGACTGATAATACACATGTTAAAACAGTTAGTGTTAGTATAATTCGTCTAACTCCATTAAGTAATCTAGACCTTTTGACTCTACACATCTTTGTTAGTTCACATGTGCTTTATTAGAATATTCCTTCATTCAACACTCCAACAACTGAATTCAGCCAGTTGTTGCAGTATGTAAGCTTTAGTTCAAAGTATCTCATTATATAACTCATCTAGAAAATATTTTTTAACCAGTCTACAGGTAGCATGACATTTTTTAGTATGTTTTAAATGCTTTTCTTAAGTGTACTTGCTCAATAAGGCCTAGTACTGTTTTATTTTTAGTTTATTTTTTCCATTAATGAATTTTATTACAATTATAGGTGTACAAAAATCATCATAACCAAATTTTATAGCATTTCCATACCAAACTCTCAGTGCATCCCCCTACCCCCAACTCGTCTCATTTGGAAACCATAAGTTTTCCAAAGTCTGTGAGTCAGTATCTGTTCTGCAAAGAAGTTCATTGTGTCCAGGCCTAGTGCTGTTTTTAACTAGAACACATTCACAGAGTCACCATGTTTCTATTGCTCCTCTGTAAAACATTAGGGAAAGAACGCCCTTGAAATTTCCAGACATCATATTTCTTTCTTAAAAGAGGTTACTCCTTTGAATCATTTGCATTTATTTCTCTCACATAGGGACAGTCTAACTTGCCATTTGTCTTCTGATTCATCCCTCACCCTATGGGTTTCACATCTCTCTGACTCTTGAAAAATCTACACAACTTTATTACTAATACTGACTCAACTGTCTATTTTAGTATAAAGGCTACAGTCTATTCTGGAAAACTTTTTCCTGATCTCCTAATATTCTCAAATGTCATACCCTCCAAAGCTTTATAAAAGGCTTCTCCTTACCTCCTCATCTTTCAATTATAATGTTTGATACAAATTCATTTATACCATTTTACATTTTATTTTCCAAATATCATTCTCACTCATATTCTAATATTTGAACTATAATTCGCTTTCATCCAAGACACAGAACAAAAAATGGCTATGTTTCTGTGGCTCGTATTCAGGATTTTAACCTTGTGCATCAGTTCTTCAGTAGTTCATATTATTCAGTATTTCTTTGCATCTTTTTAGATGAATCTTTGTAAATGTACCCCTCTTTTGTCTACTTCTACTTCTGTGCATTCTCAAATGATAGAGAATATATACATGAACAACCTAAATTCATTTTGGTTCGTTATTTATAAAACAGAAATGTTACAACTTGCTTCATCATTTTTGTTTTAACATAACGTCTGTTCTCTGTATAACCTAATGTTCATGTTTTTTAAAGTTGTTATGTGATAGTGTTTTCCTCATCTTTTTAGACCATTGA
Organism: Catagonus wagneri; assembly: GCA_004024745.2. Taxonomy (NCBI): domain Eukaryota; kingdom Metazoa; phylum Chordata; class Mammalia; order Artiodactyla; family Tayassuidae; genus Catagonus; species Catagonus wagneri. The sequence continues at coordinate 2,073,099 of PVHT021183528.1, forward strand.
ACAAAGCTGAAAGACAAGATGTCTGTATGCTTTTTCAATCACATTATGACATCTGCTTCTCCACTGTCCTTATTAATGTTCATTTTTCAATCCTATCTTCCCAACATTCCCCATTGCCAGGTGTTAATGTCTCCTGACTCTTCACGTTTTATCTTTTGAAATCATCTTTGCTTGGAGGAGTGTGAAGTTATCTTACTCAGAAGAGTGAATTCCAAATCTGAGAAGATTCTGAAAGATACCATGTTTTTATCATTCATTACTTCAGGCAGTCAGTCAGCACACTTTCAGTCTTTTAATTTCAGGCATCATAATAGATGCCCCCAAGCAAGCCTCTCAGTTGAAATCTTATTATGTGGGTATCGCTACTGAAACTGAGGAATGATTATAGAGAATCACGTACATATGTAAAACTTGTTCTTACCGAGTGTGAAATCTATACACAGTTAAAAACAATAGCATGGGAATGAATAATTTTTATTGATCCCTTAAGGACATCAAGTATTATAGAGTTAGTTTTTGTACAGTTTTGGTCCTCCATCTTTTTTTTTTTTAAGTGTAATTTATTTATTTATTTTATTTTTAGGGCGACACCCGTGGCATATGGAGGTTCCCAGGCTAGGGGTCGAATCGGAGCTGTAGCTGCCAGTCTACACTACAGTCACAGCAATGCAGAATCCAAGCAGTGCCTGCAACCTACACCACAGCTCACGGCAATGCTGGATCATTTACCCACACAGCAAGGCCAGGGATTGAACCTGCAACCTCATGGTTCCTAGTCGGATTCGCTAACTGCTGCACCACAATGGGAACTCCTGGTCCTCCATCTTATATATTTAAATTATTAAAGAAGTTTTGAGGTGGCAAGTATACCACAGACCAATCATTCCATTTTCTCAAAAGCAGAATGTAAAACTTCATGATCTATGGTAAGCAATACTACTTTTTTTTCACCTAGCTTCTCCTCTACCATAAATAAATGTTGATGCAGTTTGGAGGGGAAAACTGTGTCACATCAATTTCATTTGCTCTGTCAGACATCAAAAATTAGAGTCTGCTGCCTGTTACCCCCTCCCACCTCCCTGGATGAATTAGAAGCTTCTGTTGATCACGTGGATCAGCACTCAGAAGAACAAAGCAGCTACATTTATTGAGCTAAACCTCCCTATTGGAGCCTATTTCACAAATTCTGGTAGCAGAGGGAGTGTGTAGCTTCTGCTATGACTAATCAAAGATTTTCAAGTACTGTATGTAATAATTTTAGCATGACATTTAACATCTGTTACCTCATCTTTTTGAATGTCCATCTATGTGGCTGGAATTTTCTGTGAGACTAAAAGCCTTGCAGAAGCAGAGATAGCGTGTACCATTAGCTAATAATACCAGTTCAGATTGTTGAACTCACTGTACTTGATGTGTGTCAACTCTCACCCAAAGGCAGATCTTGTCAGCCATTTCCAACTCTTTCCTGTTCTTTAGCTCCTTTCATAAATTGCCTAGGGATTAGTCAGTTGTTTAAGGGTTACCAGAGTATTTCAGATATACTCTATGTCTAAGACTAAAGTCACTCTTATCAAAGCGACTGTTCTAAAATTCAGTTAGCCAGTACTCTAAAGATCTTTACTCTTTTGTCTTGAAATTGCATGGGATTTCAAATCTTATGCTTTTCAAATTGGCCCATAGATAAGGGTTAGAGTTAGAGGTTCAATAAGAAGGGAAGAGAGCAGTAAAGCCTTGGGAGACATGAATAAAAGCCATCTAGGAAATTCAGGTTTTCCTTAATAATGATTACATGAGGGAATTATCTTTTACTGACTAACAGAAGTACCTCTAAAGGTTGTGCCTTATCTAATTTATTATTTTTGGAATTCTGCAATTCAGTTCTTGAAATTATCAAAAATAAAAGATATGAGTTGAAGCTCTATAGCATCCCTTTGTAAGGACGATTTTTATGTTTTAAAATGAGGGGCCAAGGCACGGGGATTTAAGACATATGAGAAAGTTGAAGTAATCAAAAGCTAAACTCATGCCCGGTCATCCGTTGATCATACTTGAAAAGCATAGATAGCCTTTATGTAAACTTACTCTTTTGACATTTCTTCAGTTGTCATAAATGCACCTAGTAGTAGAATGCCCAGTAAGCTGTAATAATATTATAGAGCAAAAGTGTGTGAAATACCTTGAACTTAGATAAAGGGAAATTATCAGGGTTTTTATTACTCTAAGTAGACTAACTGTTACAACAAATTAACCCTAGCATATTTGTGACATAACGTAATAGAACTGTATTTCTCACTAATGTAATAGTTACTGTAATGTGCTTGTGAAGTTGGTGGCCTTCCACGTTGTGATTCATGCACTTAAATGCCTTGAATCTTATGTCTCTTCCATCCCCTACAACATTGGAAATTTTTTTCTTCGTAATCAATTTTTGTTCTTCAGCCACAAGACAAGTAATAAGAGCATGGTGAAGATATACCAATTTCTTAACCATTTCATCTTAGAACTGACATACATCACGTCTGCAAACATTCTATTATGGAGAGTTAGTTATGTGGTCCTACCCAGATGCAGTGGGCCTGGGAAACACACCCTTGGCTGGGCTGGTGCTTTGTAGCCACAGTTCTGTTTTTTGGAAGGAAAGCACACAGTATGGTGGAAATTCTACATAATTTACAGGCTGTCATGTATTTATTTATTTATTTATTTATTTATTTATTTATTTATTTATTTTACCTTATCTAGGGCTGCACCCGTGGCATATGGAGGTTCCCAGGCTAGGGGTCTAACAGGAGCTGTAGTGCTTCACCACAGCCACAGCAATGCAGGATCCGAGCCGCGTCTGCAACCCACACCACAGCTCATGGCAATGCCAGATCCTTAACCCACTGAGCAAGGCCAGGGATCGAACACGCAACCTCATGATCCCTAGTCAGATTCGTTAACCACCGAGCCATGATGGGAACTCCGGGGCTGTCTAATTTATACAGACATCTTCCATCCATGGTGTGTGTGTGTGTGTGTGTGTGTGTGTGTGTTGGGGAGAAACACTGAGAAACTTTTAACCTTCCTATGCATGCACAGTACACATGATAGCATACTTCTTATCACTCACAACTGCTTTTTTCATTTTTAAAGAATTTGATTAAGAAGTTTTCTTTTTAGCAGCTAAGAAATATATCTTATTGAAGCCCTTGGTTCCTGCATGTGTACTTTATTGAGCAACTACTTTTATGCATTGGCAACTTTCAAATATACTTCAAACAAAGAAATTGTATCTCCATGTACCTTCAGACTTATACACAGTGTACCTCCGACTAGTCTCATCATTTCCTGAATGTTGCTAAGTTTTTCCAAGGTCTTCTGCTGTCTATATTTCCGTTTCTCTAGTTTCGTCAGTGTGAAAATCGCAAATATTACAATACATGAGTTTTACTGAGTTTTCACTTACATACGTGAGGGTAAACAAAATCTATTGACCAGGACCAATTCTCATTACATGGAACAGCTAGCCACCTAATGTATCCACAGTCAATTCTTTGTAGTTAATAAAATGTACACAGAGAAATCTGTGACTGAAATTGTCTTTATTATTGTAGGGTTTTTGTCCATTATCTGCATTCTGCATCTCCATCCTCATACACTATTGACATATATGTTCTCTTCAAATGTTCCTTTAGGTTAAGATTAGAAGGAGGTTTCAACAGGAAGTTCCATTTTGCCTTTTTCCTGAACCCTAACTTTCTCTCTAACCTTCCAAAGACAGCGGAATCTAGGTAGGCATGTTCTTATGTTCCATTTTAATGCCAGGTACATATGATGGAAATTAACAGAGTGATCACAAAATAAAAAGATCAAAAACCAAGATTTGCTCCAGTTCAGATTCATATGATCACTTTATTCCTCCCACCAAACCACTAAAGTTTCTCTCCTTATGCAGTGATTCCCTTTGAATATTACTGAAAGATGTTTGATTTACTCCATCCAAATCAGCTCTCTTCCTCCCTGGGTTGGAGAGTTTGAGTTTAAGGTTATAAAGTGTGCTGTTTTAGGAAGTCTTTAAAATTTACAGATAGTAAGTGTTATCCCAAGAATTATGGAATGGGGCTTTGGAGAGATGTGGTAAAGGATTTCTGGAAGTACTTTTTTGAGGGTGGCTGCCATTTTAGCATCCCTTTGTGGTAAGCTATGGTTCTAACAGATATGTGACTCTCTCATATTCCCTGATGAGTTAAGGAGCAAAAGAATTTTTGAGCACCTGCCCTATCCAAATTTTAATTCAATAATGCCCCGGCTAAGAATTTTGAATTTGAATTATTAAGTTTACTTGAAAAGCAAGACCTTCAGTTCTCTATTTCATTAACCTTTATTATGAATTCCAGTATCAATCACTTGAAAAAATTAAACTAGTCACAATTTTGTGCAACAGTTGTGCTTTTCTTCTTCAGCTTGATATTAAACAGTCCTTGTTCTTACTCACTCATGCAACATTTCTTCTATTGTCCTAAGAAGCTAAAAAGTAACTACTCCTTTAGTTTAGGTTAAGATTAGGATGTCTCAATTCTAAGACAAAAAATGTGTTATTAAATACCGATGGATGGAGATTGGATTAAGATGCCGGAATAGAAGGACTGGAGCTCAACTTCTCTCCCAAAAAACAGCAAAACTACAACCAAATGCCTAGCAGCCTTCAACCAACTGGACTGTAAACTTCCAAAAAAGATATTCTACTCCAGAAGACAAAGAGGAGACCACATCAAGAGGTAGGAGGGGTGATTACGTGATAGAAGCAACCCCATACCTCCTGGGTGGGAAGCCCCACAGACTGGAAAGTAACTGCATCACAGAGACTCAGCTACAGGACTGAGAGTTCTGAGCCCCACGTCAAAACCCCACGCCTGGGGATCGGGCACAGGGAGAAAGAGCCCCTGGAGCATCTGGCATTGAAGGCCAGTGGGGCTTGTGTGCAGGAGCTCCACAGGACTGGGGGAAACAGAGACCCCATCCTTGAAAGGCACACACAGACGTTCAGGTGCACTGGGTCCCAGGGCAAAGAAGTCTCCATAGGAATCTGGGTGGAACCTTACTGCAATTCTTGGAGGATCTCCTGGGAAAATATGGGTGACTGTGGCTTGTTGTGGGGAAGGACATTGGAGGCGAAGCTCTCAGGAACACTCATTAGCCTGCAGTTCTCTGGAGGGGGCCATTTCTGGGAAAATCTGGTCCATCCCATCAGCTCTGAGAAGCCCCAGGCCAAACAAGAATCCAGGTGGGATCACAGCCCCACCCATCAGTGAACAGGCTGCCTAAAGACCCCTCAGGCACACAGCCAGCCTCTAATCTCATCCAGAGACAAAACCCCACCCATCAGCAGGCTAGGAATCAACCCCACCTACCAGTGGGCAGGCATCAGTCCCTCCCACCAGGAAGCCTACAGCAAGCCCCGCCCATACCAGCTTTAGTCACAGGGGATGTAAACACCAGAACTAAGAGAGGCTACAACTCTATTGTTGGCAAAAAGGTCACCACACCAAAAACCTATAAAAATGGAAAGACAGAAAACTGTAACCCAGATAAGGGAGAAAGAGAAAAGTCCAGAAAAACAGCTCAGTGATGAGGAGATTATCAGCCTCTCAGAAAGAAACTTTAGACTGTTGATGCTGAAGATGATGCAAGGCATTGGAAATAGACTGGAGGCAAAGATTGATCATTTACAGGAAACACTGAGCAAAGAAATACAAGCTGTAAA
>PVHT021183528.1:2079844-2128861 GCA_004024745.2 Catagonus wagneri
AAAGACAGAAAACTGTAACCCAGATAAGGGAGAAAGAGAAAAGTCCAGAAAAACAGCTCAGTGATGAGGAGATTATCAGCCTCTCAGAAAGAAACTTTAGACTGTTGATGCTGAAGATGATGCAAGGCATTGGAAATAGACTGGAGGCAAAGATTGATCATTTACAGGAAACACTGAGCAAAGAAATACAAGCTGTAAAAATTAAACAAGAAGAGATGCAAAATACAATCACTGAAATAAAAAATTCATTAGAGGCAGCCAACAATAGAATACAGGAAGCAGAAGAACGAGTCAGGGAGGTGGAGGACTGATTAGTGGAAATCACTAATGTGGAAGAGAAAAGAGATAAAAGATTGAAAGGGAATGAGCTGAGTCTCAGAGAACTCTGGGATAATGTTAAACGCACCAATATCCGTATTATAGGGGTGCCAGAGGGAGAAGAGAGAGAGAGAAGGGGACAGAAAAAATATTTGAAGAGATAATAGCCGAAAACTTCCCTAATATGGGAAAGGAACCACTCAGTCAAAATCAGGAAGCACAACGAGTACCATATAAAATAAACCCAAGGAGGAACACCCCGAGACACATATTAATCAAAATGACCAAAATTAAAGACAGAGAAAATTTTGAAAGCAGCTAGGGAAAAGAAACAAATGACATACAAGGGAACCCCAATAAGGTTATCAGCAGATCTTTCAGCTGAAACCCTGCAGGCCAGAAGGGAGTGGCATGATATATTTAATGTGATGAAAGGGAAAAACTTCCGACCAAGATTGCTTTACCCTGCAAGGCTCACATTCAGATTTGAAGGAGAGATCAGAACCTTTACAGATAAGCCAAAGCTAAGGGATTTCTGCAACACTAAACCAGCTTTACAACAAATCTTAAAGGAACTTCTCTAGGCAGAAAAGAAAAGGCCACAACCGGAAACAAAAACACCACAAATGACAAGGCTCACCAGTAAAGGCATATATACAATAAAGATACTAAATCATCCATGCACAACTATGCTACCAAAATCAGAAATCGTGAGAAGAGAGCACAAATGCAGGTCACTGGAGACACACGTGCAATTAAGAAACCAACAGCTTAAAACAATCTCATTTGTATATAGACTCCTATATCAAAACTTCAGGGTATAAAAAAAAAAGGCAACAAAAACCCCAAGCAGTTAATACAATGGCAATAAGAACATATATATCAGTAATTACCTTAAATGTTAATGGACTGAATGCCCCAACCAAAAGACATAGACTAGCTGAATGGATAAAAAAACAAGAAAACAACCAATGGATCACTGAAGAAATGAAAGAGGAACTTAAAAATTACCTAGAAGCAAATGACAACAAAGACAGGACACTCCAAAACCTCTGGGATTCAGCAAAAGCAGCGCTAAGAGGAAAAGTATATAGCAATACAAGCCAACCTCTGGAAACAAGGAAAAGCTCAAATGAACAACCTAACTTTACATCTAAAGCAGCTAGAGAGGGAAGAAGCCAGGTCATGGAAACATCCTAAATGCCCATGGACAGAGAAGTGGATAGGGAAGATATGGTACATACACATAATGGAATATTACTCAGCTATTAAAAGGCACGGAATAACATTTATAGCAACATGGATGAACCTAGAAATTATCATACAAGTGGGACCAGTCAGACAATTAGACAGCAACACCCAATGCTACCGCTTACATGTGGAAACTAAAGAGACACAATGAACTTCTTTGAAGAACAGACAATGACTCACAGATTTTGGAAAACCTTGGTTTTTCAAATAAGACATTCTGGGGGGTGGGGGAATGCACTGTGAGTTTGGGACACAAAATCTATCATATTGCCTTTGATCTTTGTACACCTAGAACTGAAATAAAATTCATTGTCAATATGAAAATAAATAAATAAATAAATAAAAACAAACTGATGGATGAAATAACAGTAATCCTGTGTGACAGGTGATAAGAAACAGAGAGCATGACCTGACATTGATATTTTTAAAACTTTACCTTTGCATTTCTTTCAGAGGTTCTTTTCAGTTGTTTTAATGTCATTGTGAAAACAGCACTGTTGGGAAGTTCTTTCCAGCTCTGACCCAACAGCTCCACCCCTGCAGCTTACTTTAGGCTGGAAATAGATGATACTCCTTTAAGCCACCTGTGAGATACACCTTTTCTCTGCCTGCCTTGGCTCAGGGCAAGTTAACATGTGTTTCAAGGGGCTTGGTGAAAAGTAACAGATCAACACAGCTGTGTTTATTTTTTTATTTTTTTTTCTTTGTCTTTTTGCCTTTATGTAGAGCCGCACCCGCGGCACATGGAGGTTCGCAGGCTAGGGGTCTAACAGGAGCTGTAGCAGCCGGCCTTCACCACAGCCACAGCAACGGGGGATCTGAGCCGCATCTGCGACCTACACCACAGCTCATGGCAACGCCGGATCCTTAACCGACTGAGCAAGGCCATGGATCGAACCCGCAACCTCATGGTTCTTAGTCGGATTCATTAACCACTGAGCCACAAAGGGAACTCCAGCCACACAGCTGTGTTTAGACACACTGGGGAATCTAATATTTGCTACTAAATATTAGGAAGCTTATATTTATGTGAGGTGGGAGTGAACTTCAAAAATACGAAGAGCTATTTGCTTGCAGAAGATCTTCGCAAGAAAATAAGAATTAAGAACACATAGATTGTCCATCAATGAAAAGTGTAAAAAAATGAAATGCTTTGAATTTATGAAATCCTGTTTAGATTTTTTTTTTTTTTTTTTTTTTTTTGCTTTTGTTACCCTTCACCCTCCCGAGCCACAGGTACCGCATATGAAAGTTCCCAGGCTAGGAGTTGAATCAGAACTATAGCTGCAGGCCAGAGTACATGACAGCTTATAGCTGTAGCAGATCCTTAACCCACTGAGCAAGGCCAGGGATGGAATCCACATCCTCATGGATACTAGCAGGGTTCATTTATGCTGAGTCATGATGGGAACTCCAGAAACAGTTTTTAATCCACCAATTTGTTTTTCTTTCTTTCTTTCTTTCTTTCCATAAGAAAACCAATGTTTAGAGAAACATTCTTATGGAGATCTTAGAATATTTTTAGAGAGAATAAATGAGTTTGGTAATATCAGCCTAGGTAGTTTTATTTTAGTTTTTTTAAGAATATTTAGAAATCCTGAGACTTAAAATATTTTTTCATCTTCCTTATTATCTTTTGTTATTGTTAGTTACAAAATAATGTTAGTGACCTTTCAAGTGTGTTCACCTTTCTCAGCTAAATCTAAATTACTGAAGACAGTAAACTAGATGACTTATAACTTTACTTCTATTTAGAAACAAAAAGTTATACTTCTGTTAAATAACATTCCCACCATGGCCAATTCTCATTGGTCCCTACTATGTTAAAAAACAGCAATACGTACAAAATTAGTTAAAAGCCTGTCATAAGTTAATTTATAATAAGGACAAGTCTGATGGTGTTTCTATAACAAAGCCCTTGTTTATTCCTGCTTAAGACCATTATACAAACTAAATTTAAAATATGAAATGTTTTGTTGTGAGCATAATCGAGTGTTTAAATAGAAATAACCTATTTTGGACACATATAGGGATGGGGTTCCTAATGTAAAGAATAAAATAAGTGCTAAGTATCTCCATATTTTTTTTCTTTATTTTTATTCCCACGCCCATGGCATGCAGAAGTTCCCAGCCCTGGGACTGAAAATGAGCTTCAGCTGCCAGATCCTTTAACCCACTGTGCCAGGCCGGGGATCAAACCTGCACCTGAGCAGTGACCCGAGCTGCTGCAGTCAGATTCTTAACCTACTGCAACACAGCAGGAACTCCTACCTTCACATTTTTAAGAAGGGTACTGGATGACTATTTCAGGACAAAGACAGTGGCAAAATACCAATTGAGTGAGCCTTAGCTGTTCATCCACTTCCAAGGTGCATAAGAGGTTGAAGAATCAAGAATTAAGATTCCTCGGGAAAAACTGGAGAAAAGCTTCCTTCTCACCTCAAGTCAAATGAGAAGATTTTCAAAATGTCATTTGTAGATCTTGTTGTAGGTCACCTAGAGTTTAGAAGAGTCCAAAGCTTTGATATTTGTTTCTGTCAGCAATTTAGAGGTAACTGACTTTGGCTAGAGCTTCTGGCTTGACTGTCTACCAAAGACGTTACGAGTTGGGGTTGAAATAACTTCTACTGACAATAGGAGCAAAACTGCTCATTCCCTGTGAAGCATAATGAATTACAGGGGAGGGAGCCATCCCAGAGAAAATTAAAAGGGACTTTCTCTAGGAGTACTGTCTAGAAGTACAGCCTTGGTGGAGTGTGCTGCCATATGCCCTGGTGGACTGTTGAGGATTGATGTCAGAAATGGTCAGCTGTGGAAGTGCATTGCCACAGCTCCAGGCACTGTGAGGAATTCCCATGTAACCCACAGAAGCATCAAAAAAGATAATGCGTTTGTGCTGAGAAACTGCTAGATAAGGGAGTCCCATAGCCAGATGGCATCTGAGGCAATTAAGGAAGGACTTTCCTTCCCTTCCCTTCCCTTGGTTCTCCTTGTATCCAGCTCCCTCAGTGGATTCCAAAACTGGCGGCGGGGGGGGGGGGGGGGGGGGGGGGGGGGCAGAGAGAGGTAATGGGGGTAGGACCGAGAAAAAATTCTCATCTTTTCTCTTGTTTTCACTCAAAAACTTCCCAGGCTAAGTAATGCTAAGTGGAGCAGAGGTAGGGAATAGAGGAAAGAAATTACTTTCTGTGATGTTGGGAGTTCCTTGGACTGAATATTTTTATTCCTAAAATGGTAATATTTAGTATAGGAGTGCGACATTAAAATTTTTTATTATCTGGATGTAATAGGAAAATATTTCCTCCATGAGTTAGGGAAGAATGAGTCCATGGGTTAGGTTTAAACGAGAACAGTCTGGGGAAAGAGTTTTCTGAGTACATGCCATGGAGTTCAGCCATTCAATATAATGATTAAAGTCACTGCAAAGATGCAAGAAGTTCACTGACAGCGTGCGAGCAGAATTCTGGACTGCCACACCTAGCTCCATGCAAACATGATGGATATTAGCATCCCCTCCCCCCTTTTGCTCTGGGGTTTTTTTGGGGGGGGAGTACATCCACGTAGCCTGCCTCAGGCTTCTTGTTGAACTTAATACTAGGACAAAGCTAAGGAGATGAAAAAGAGGAGTGGATGGCCTCACTGATAAGTGGAGAGAAATGATCCTTTTGAACATTAGATAAACTTTGTGTCAGTCGTGTGAAACGAAATTTTTCTTTTACTTTTTTGCCCCATCACTCAATCCTACTCCTTACTTTTCTTTTTATGAAGAATTAACATTTAGAAGAAACACCAGTCAAAATGTTTATGTTTCCTCTTCTTTCACCACAAGCCATACCTCTAAGTGAGAGGAAACCAGTGGTGTCCATTTAAGAAGTAGCATTTTTTTTTCATGGTTTAAGCCTTGTGGAACCAGTATAAATTCTGGATTATAAACATGTTACATTTTTGCTATTAGCCACTGATTGCATAATCTTTCACTCAGATTTCTTATATAATCTCATACATATTTACTAAGGGCTTTTTGCTTTGTTACAGCAAACCAAGTGCTTATATCCTCATGTAAAATTTCTCTGTTGCCAAGCCATGTTTCTTACAGATTTCACACTGGGCTAACTCTCTGGTATGTGTTTTTTTTTTTTTTTAAGTCAATGAGTGTAAAATTTTGGACAGTTATTTTTATATATCGTGACTAACAAAGGTTTTTTTTTTAAGTCATAAATAATCCCTTCCTCTTCTGTTGGTGCCTAGGGACAAACTCTAAGAGGTTGAGGAGGTAGGATTTTGAGAATATCTTGAAAAAAATAACTGAATGACTTTATAGCCTAAAACTACAAAGCTGCACACTTGTTACGTGAACAGAGTATTGACCCAGATTGCTTTCTGTGTCCTTACTAGAGTTATGGAAATAAATTGTATTCTGTTGCATCGTGTTCCTTTCTTTTCTATTGCCAGCCATCATACCCATTACTTTTGTCGTATCAAGGAACTGAATTCCATTTCTGACTCATTGCTTTGCCTTTTATTTTTGTGCTTATTTTTGCCCCAGAGAATTTATGAAGGAACCACGTGCCATCCCATAAAGCTGGTGTGCAGTGACTTTGGTCTCTTTCCCCTCCCCTGCCCCTGACTTCCCAGAATCTTCATTTTCTTATTTTCTTACTGCTATCACCTCTGGACTTTTACTTTATATTTTGTCTTATTATGTTTTGTGATCTCAATGGTTGAGAAAGAATGGGTAAGAAATCAAACTGAGAAATTAAAGTTCTTCTTAAAAATTGTTTACCTTTTTTTTTTTTTTTAGGGCTGTACCTATGGGATATGGAAGTTCCCAGGCTAGGGGAACTGCCACTGCTGGCCTACACCACAGCCACAGCAACACAGAATTCTAGCCATGTCTGCAACCTGCACAGCAGCTCATGGCAGTGCTGGATCCTTGACCCCCTGAGTGAGGCCAGGGATCAAACCCGCATCCTCATAGATACTAATCGGGTTCATTACCACTGATCTACAATGGCAATTCCTAAAGTTCTTTCTTTAAATAAGATTTTTTCATGAAGCCTTTCCTTACCATCTAATAATTTAAAAAAAAATAAAGGTAATTAAAATGAACTCAACCAATTAAAAAGAAAAATACCTTATTATTACAATTTAAATATAATTAGAACATAAAGAATGATTTGCACCTTTAATAATTTCACTTATTACTCTTTCAAATTGGCAGGGGAAACATGAGGAAAAAACATTTACTTTTAGAACACATAAGTTCTTATTCCCTGAATGACATGTATAAACACAAAAGGTAGCTATAGTCAAATGATGGAGGAGGCCAAAAGCAGATATTCTTCCATGACCTTGCTGCTGCTTCAAGTGCTTTATTCCTCCCATCTTTCTTTCCCCTAACCTCTTCATCATCAATACTGAACTTTGGTGTGGGTATCAGATGCCCAATTTTGAACTTCATTTCTTTTCAAAAAGGGAAAAAGCATAGCAGTAAAATAAAGAGGCAACAAGATCTATGCCTCCGCCTTCAGTTTTGTCCTTCTCTGACTTTGATTCAGCACGTACCATCTTCCCCATCTTCTTTGTCCATATCTGCCCAGAAGGGTTCTCACTTATAGAGCAGATACTGTGATGAAGGCTGTTTTTATTCTTTGAAGTACATTCATCTTCTAGTAGACAAATTAGGTATTATGATAGTAATCCATGAATTATAATATTTATTGAATTCAGTGTATGACTCTCACTTTAAACCCGAGAAAATAAGTTTAGCTAATAAATTGAGTATTATTAACCCCTCATGTGGTACATGATTGAACTATGTCCAAGCTAAGACCATGAAGCAAAGGGTCTAAACATCTGCTTTCATCAAATTTGCCATTCCTTTTCTCTAACAAGTCTTGTACATAACCAAGGCTCCAATGCAAAATGACTCTTTAGAAAACCCCAGAAGTATTACATGCATGCCTTATGAGTAGTAACCGAAAGACAAGTTTTAATCTTCAGCAAGGTGCATACAGGAAGGGAAACCACCATCATAAGCAAGATGATCTCTCGTTTAAACCAGTTCTTCTTTACTGTCTTTTGTATGCTAGAACCTGTGCCATGGGAAAAACAAACAAAAAAATAAAACCTGCAATCAATAAAGTTGTAATCTAGTGGATATGGAATAGGAATGGAACAAAAATGGTAACCCCAGAACTATATAAGAAATAAGAGGAAGAGTGGCAGGGAGGGCCTGGGATTGAAAAGTATCTTCAGAGTTTCCATGGCAGAAGGCCTTGGACCTTCTCTGTCTGCCTTGTGGATGCCTGAATTTCATCCCTCGGGGTCTTATTCCTGCACCAAAGGCCGCTTTGTGAGGGGAAGCCCGAGTCAGCAAAAAGGTGTCTTCCCTTGCTTGGAATACTTTACTGGCATCTCAGTTTTGACCCTGGATTTATTCTTATTTGAAACATTCTTGTACAGGTGATGGTTTCTACAAAAATTACCAACCCTTGAAATAGTGATATTAGGAACAATTAAGATTTATGTAGCTTATGTAGAGAGCTTCAGATCTATAGAAATTTAATTCTTTTGGTACTATCAGCCAGTTAACGCTGTTATCATTTCTTAATCTAGTTTGAAGTTAGAGATGGCCTAGTGTTCTATATATGTGCATGGTCTCTGCAGGAAGTGGTGAGAGAGGGTTAGGCACAAGCTCTGCGTGTCCTTCACCTCACTGGGCCCCCTTTCTTCAGTGTCTTTAAGCCTTTGTTTGCCCAAGTGGAAAATGAGGCATATAATAACAGCTACTGTGTAGAATCATTCTAAGATAAATATGTTAATATTCATCTCCTACCATCACCACTGACTTCATGGGTGATGCTTCTTTCTCAAACCATCCTGTGCTCCGACCTCCAAGGGGGCCTATGACCAGATGTGCCCCTCACTCCTGGCTGTCCCCTTCCTGTTCTCTCTGCCAGGAAGGCTGATCCTCTTGTTGGCAGTCTACCTGACTCTCATTTAGATTCCTTCTCAAATTATCAAAGAGGCCACCTTGGCTAATGATGGACTCATTATCCACTTGTCCAGTTAATTTTACTTTAGTGGACTTTGCACTGAAATTAGATCATCTTCTTCCTGTATATATATATTTATTACTGTTTCTCCGCCACTAGAAATCAAGCTCCATAAAGACAAGAGCTTTTGCTGTTTACTCACCATTATATCTGTAGTATCTGGACAGTGTCTGGCACTAAATAGAACCAAAATAAGCATACTTTCAATGAATGTAGGGATAGGTGAATACATGCTTATGAATCCTGTAACAGACTACTTGCTGTATAATCAGAACTCAAATTATTATTATTACTATTACTATTTTGCTTTTTTTTTAGCGCTGCACCCGTGGCATATGGAAGTTCCCAGTCCAGGGGTTGAATCAGAGCTACAGCTGCTGACCTAGGCCACAGCCACAGCAATGCAGGATCCGGGCCACGTCTGTGGGCTACACCACAATTCATGGCAATGTTGGATCCTTAACCCACTGAGCAAAGCCAGGGATTGAACCTTCGTCCTCATGGTTACTATTTGGATTCCTTTCCAATGCACCACAAATGGGAACTCCCAGAACTGAAATTATACTCTCCATCACCATTATTATCGATTATTAAAAATTGATGCCAACCTGTGATAGATCACATGATGCACAATGTGTGTGTATAGGACTTCTACACCACAGTCCCGTTTATCTTTTCTGCACTATTCTGTTTTTTTTTTTCCTGTAAGGAAAACTTTGAGTTAGTATATTTGACTGGTTTATCTATTTTTTGAAATCAGATAGGAAAATATTGGTTTCCTATTTGTCACAGGATGTTTGCATCTGACATATCTGACATTGTAATTCTATCTCAGGATATATTGTGGCAGCTGTTTTCTTTTCTTTTTTTTTTTTTTTTTGCCTTTTGTCATTTTATGGCCGCACCCACGGCATGTGGAGGTTCCCAGGCTAGGGGTCTAATCGGAGCTGTAGCCACTGGCCTGCGCTGGAGCCACAGCAACGCAGGATCCGAGCCACGTCTGCAACCTACACCACAGCTCACGGCTGGCAGCTGTTTTCTAATCTTTCTCAGCTTTGTACTCATGATGTTGTGTCTGATTGATGTTTTATTCAAACTTCAGGAACTAGTTTGTATTTCAATTAACACTCTTCTGTCTATTGACATAATAACGCGTGTACATCTATGTAGTTCATCTACCAAGTATTTATTTTGCTACTCTGCTGGTTGTCATGTGTTATATCCATCTCTAACCTGATTTTTAAAAAACCATAAATTCCATGAGAAAAGGAAATCTGGTTTAATAATGCAACCCTAGTACTTATAGGTGTTCAATGTATGTACTTATTTTGATACTTAAAACTAGATTATCCCTTAACTTTCCCAGCAAATCCTTTAGTATGGCCAAAAAATGCCTGTCTCCAGTCCTTTATTTGATTTTTTTAAGAAATTTACATCAAGTGATTTTATGGGGTTTATGCAACTTTATTCTCCTTGTGTCTGGATTAGTTACTAGCACCACGATGTTCTTTCTAGTTGTAATTTCTCATCAAATTCCACTTGTTTAAGATTGCCATAATTAAAGTTCCCATGTGGCTCAGTGATTTGGGGATCCAACATTGTCACTGCTGTGGCATGGGTTTGATCCCTGGCATGGGAACTTTCAACATGCCATGGGTACAGCCAAAATAAGAAAATTGTAATTTATAACTGATAAATTAGCTGTTCTCTTATATCCAAGAGTGTCTCAGTCTGAAAAAAAAAATAAAATTGCTGATGTTTACTATTCCTTTTTTCTTCATTGAGAGAAAGAGTATTGTATTCATATGTTTTGTTCTGTTGTTCAGTTAGCTATATGACTATTGCAAAATCTTGGATGTAACTTTCCATGTTTTAAGTGGGCAAAGCTGGTCTTCGTTTCTCCTTATCCTGGCCTATGGAAATAGTAAGTTTAACTTATCTTTCCTCTATCAAAGCCAGCTGTGACTCAAGATATTTCAGAAATCCTTCTAAGATGAAAATGACATGGTAAAATGACACTTATTTGCAATTTTGCACTTTTAATGAGTTAAAGTCGGTGGAATTTCAGTCATGATGGAATTCGCCATTGGGTCTTCACTACATCCTTACTATACCCCCTGCCCCAATTTCAGTCTTGCTTAAAGATTTTAAACTAGATAGGCTGCCCACATCACATGCTTACTCTTTCTCTGCTCTCCGTATTTGCCTTCCTGACCTGCTGCCCTAGTCTCTGCACATTACAACCTATCAGGTTGTTCTCAACTTGAAAGGCTTCCTTCTCGACTCCACTTGACCAGATGTCTCATATCTCTTCAAGAGCTGTCTTGACCATACTCTTTTACCCACTACCCAGTTCAGAGATCTCCCACATCACCTTTCAGCTCCCATAAGCTTTTATGTATAGTTATCTTTAAGGCATGTGTTTTCGTCCTTGCTTTATAGACCTGTGCACAGATCTGTCTTTCCAATTACACTGTGATACCAAAGGTAGGGAATGTTTTAGAATGTACAGTCTCCAAATGGAATCCAGGCTTGTCATGTATTTGATCCTTAGCTGTGACCTTGAATTTAATTCTACTTCTACAAGGGATAAGGGACTGAGATAAAAGTGAAAAAATTTCTATGTAATAATGCCTTGGATTCCAGGGAAAACAATCACTTCTTTCCCTCATGTATGTATGATGATGGAGGCAAAGGGCACGCTTAGATTGAGAAAAAGGGCAATTGTTTTTTTAATTTTTTTTGACATTTCTCTTCGCAGGGAACCTCTGGAAGCCTACAGAAAGGAAAGAATCATGCTGAGTAAGACCATGGGGTTTATATTAACTTTTCTTTTATGAAATTGGAGCTACCAAGATACAAACTAGAAATAGTCTGTTTTTTCACTCTTCTCTAAAGAGAGCGTGTAGAAAATTGTCCAGGGATTCACAATTTTGCCAGTTCTAGGTTAAACAGTCACGTGTGGCTTAGGTTGCCCTCCTTAGACGCAGACCCCAAGACAAGGTTTCCTGAGACAATGGTTTATTAGAAAGTGCTCCCAGGAGGGAGGAAATGGCACACAGAAGGACAGGATAACAAGTACACTTGGAGATTAAAGTCCCAAGGAAAGTACCTTGGACTCAGTCCCTCAGGGGGTTCTGGAGATAGTGGTGATCACACTTCAGTGTGATCCTCTGAGGTCACCATATCTTTGTGTCTTCATTAAAGTCTTCCCCCTGCCCAGGGTGCATCTCTCACTGGGTGCAGGCAAATCCTAGTCCAGAGGCTTGAGGGGAGACTTCCTCCAGCCAGTCACAGGTACTTGCAGCTGGAAGCCCTCCTCCAGTGCGCAGGTGGGAAATGAATCAGTGCATCAACTGCAGTGTGGAGCAGTGGCATGGCTGAGATCCAAGCCTGCACTCCACCATGGATTTTTTTTTGGCTTTTTTTTAGGGCCGCACCTGTGGCATATGGAGATTCCCAGGCTAGGGGTCATATCAGAGCCACAGCTGCCAGTCTACACCACATCCATAGCAAGGAGAGATCTGAGCCATCTCTGCGACCTACATTGTAGCTCAAGGCAATGCTTCATCTCCGACCCACTGAGCGGGCCAGGGATTGAACGCCAGTCTTCATGGATACTAGTCTGGTTCATTATCACTGAGCCACAATGGGAATTACAATCCCCCGTGGGTTTCTTCTGAGAATCCCAGTCCAAGTGGGAGAGCTGATGGGAGCTGCGCAGTCCCAATGCAGGCAATAGAGAAGTGCATTGTCGAGAGGTGACAGACAAAAATTAAATAAAATGGGCTTAAAAGTCAGTCTGCCTTTTATTATCACCATGTGCCAGCAATTCTGAGTATTGCCACCAAGGAAATCCTTCCCACTTCCCCCTCCCCCTATCCCATTACATTCTCTTGGTGTACGGCTGTCCTGCCCCACTCTTAGGTACTCAAGTATATAAAATTTTAATCCCTACCATCCTTGAAAAAACATTTGGGAGTTCTCATTGCGGCTTAGCATGTTAAGAGCCCAGCTAGTATCCATGAGGATGCAGGTCTGATCCCTGGCATCGCTTACTGGATTACAGACCCGGGGTTGCAACAAACTGTAGCATAGGTCACGTGATATGGCTCAGATCCGCTGTTGCTGTGGCTGTTTTTTAGGCTGGCAGCTGCAGCTCTGATTCCACCCCACACCTAGGAACCTTCATATGCCACAACTGTGGCCCTAAAAGGGGGGATAAATATATATATATATATATATATATATATATATATATATATATATATATATACACACACACACACACACACATATATGTGTATATATATATATATATATATATATATATATATATACACACACTTTTTTGGACAAGCTGTGTATTTTTTTTAAACATTGGTCATTAGCCCTAAAATTACAAATTTTTTGGTGTTCTTTTTAAACCACATGAGAAACAGAACAAAGAAAATAAAGAATGTGTATCTCTGAAGTATAGATGTTTCTTTGTATAACTGAAGCATCACAGGCATAGAGGGGATGGGGCAGCATCATCTGATAATGCAGAGATGTTAACCTAGAAGTTCAGTCCATCCATTTGACAGATGTTTCTTGAACAACTGATGGATGCCAGGTACTGATTGATGTGCCCATCTTGTGATAAATGGTTATGTAAGTATGAATTATTGTATAAATATATATAGGTTATGCACATGTACATAAAACATATCTTCTGTGTATACACACACCAACTCTGCATGTATCTGTTTGAACTGTGGTTCATTTCCTTATTTGACTTAAGTCACTGCTGTGTCTCTCAATATAGCCTGCTATATTTATCTCCATCACACCAAACTCTTCTAAAGAAAGACTCTTCTTGCCTTTAGAATCACTTTTTTTTCCTGTTTTATTAACCAGAGCACTACTGCAGTTCATTACAGCATCCTGAGCAAGACAAAAAGACCTAATTCACTACCGAAGCCTAATGCATAGTTAAATTCTGCAGATTATTTGCTAGTGAGTCAGCCTATTTACCAAGATAATTCAACTTGCAAATTAGTCATGTAGAAAGATTTAGTTGGCGAGGCTAGAGTAGGCACATTTGCCCTAAAAATAGACACACTATACTTGTTCCTAAAGCAGTACAGTAGCACCACACATAAGAGACACAGTGAAGCAGCGAGAGCCTTTAAAAAAAAAAGGAAAAGAAACTTATCCAAGTAATCAATTCCTTTCCCTGCTAGAGCTTGGAGCACATTGCCAAGCATTTGTGCCAGCTTTTTTCTACCCTGAAAAATAACCCCTGGCCCATGCTAATGAATCAGGCACTAGCAGGACCAATTGGTCTGGTTTTTCTTTTGCTTTTTGCATTGCTGACATTTCCTCCTTCCAGCTTCGGAGTCACAGCTGCAGAGCTAGAGCTGCAGCATATTTTTGGCTCCTATCTCTTGAAAATGGCATCATGGAGCTGGGGGAGTGAAGGACCATTCTGGCTTACAGATATGAGGCATGGAAAGTATTTAGAGCCAGATGAATGTTTGAAATTCTTTGTAGAAATGTGATGCACTGGGCTAAGAAGTCAGAACACTGTCCTCCTCACATACATCCAATGATATTTCTTTCAAGGTTGCAAGGTGAATCTAAAGCTTGATGGACATTTGTACCAAGACATTTGCTCTTATGAAATTGGAGCTACCAAGATACCAACTAAAAGAGTCTGTTTTTTGTTCCCACTCTTCTCTAAAGAGACAGTGTATAAAACTGTCCAGTCATTCACAGCTCTGCCAGTTTTAGGTTAAACTGTCACTTGTATCTCCCATTGCACCACTGCAAAACCTTACCTTTCCCTTGTCTTGGAGATGAGCTGAAATGTTTTCCCTTTAGACTTTTCTACTTTTAGGCCTTAAGTCTGCAAATATAGTAAGAAGTTAAATCAATGCACAAATAGCTAATAACAGAGTGCAATTGGTACATGGATAATTAGTAATGGATTGTCTCAATCCATCCACTGGTGTTTTTGACTCACATCCTAATATAGCACAACATGTAATAATTGAGTCTAGAGATACTTCAGAATGAGGTGCTAAGAATTACAGAGCTCCATGTGTATTTGGCATGCTATCTATTAGTGAGAGAAGGTTCTTGATGAAAATGGTTGGTATTTTATGGGGAAAGACACTGTGTATAAGACATGACCTTATGTTGCCTTTATTAGAGTATAGCAGTATTTCTCAGAATAAACCAGTGCTAGAGCTCATTAATGAGGCTTCTTCAGCAAATTACTCTTACTGTGGATATGCTTGCATATTGCTGGACCGAAATACCAAAATTTGCATGTGTTTTTCCAGCTGTGCTTGTTTGTTTAATTTAAAAGATCAGCTGCAAAAGAAATTCTGATCATATTCTTAAAGTACAAGAATGGCCCCAGTTCCCGGATGACAGCTGAAGACTGGTTTGTTTGACACAGTAACTTCCTATCACATGTTGCTTCCGCTTTGCCTAGTATGACACTGGAAATTTGGCAAACCCATTCTATGTACAAACTGCGGGTGGATTTGAATACAAGTCATAAGGAAATACAATAGCCACTAAAGAAAAAGAGGCATAGTCATTGTCTTCTAGCAGGTTGCAATTTTCCTGTAGTGGCAACATATGCTATATATCATTTGAATATGGTTTGAACAATTGAAAGTCTATCAGAGCTGTGAAATAGAATGTAAACAATAGCATGTCTACTGAGACTTATGCTCATATGCTCTGGAATAGGCTAAGCTTAAGTGTGTTACTACATTTATTCTTCTCAACTCAGTTGGGATATCTGAAGGGTTGGTGGTTAAATAACATTCTTTAAGATTCCAGGGCTGGTAGCCGCATATCATTATCCCTTATTCAGTATGGTTATGTTTCTATATAACTTCTTTAGATTGAAAAATAATTAATTAATCTGAGGTTATTTCTTGTAGAGGTTAAGTTTAGAGGAACAGAAAAAAAGGCACACTTCTAGGCACTAAAGATAGAAAAATGATTCAGTAATGTGCCTGATCTTAAGCAGTTTTCCATGGGGCGGTAAAGACACAGGTCAAGCAACATTACGCTCTAAAGGAAGAGAGGTGCCACAGCGAGGTCTGTGTGCAAGCTTAATAAATACAGAAGGGCACATAAAGCCCGGATATATCCTGTGCTTGCTCTTTCCTACAGATGCTGGTGCAGTGAGCTGGTGTCAAGAAGGCAGATCCCAAACTAGTGCTTTCCCCAAGAAATCAACTGGCTAGAGGAGACTTTCTGTGTTTTCCCTGGAAACCTGGGGGCATTATAGGGAAATATGTTGGGTTGACCCAGAAAGTATGGAACCCTATAGTAGATTAATGTAACTTTTTCTTTCTTCTTTCCACTCTACCTAAGAACCCCACTTGGGGTCTTCTGTTGATATTACATATAAATTATATATTATTATTGATATTACATATAAATTTCTATAGTTAAATATATAGTTTATATTTGGATAATGCATGCTATTATATATACTACACATTCCATATACAGTCGTCTAAAGTATATTATAAATTATATATACTATAATATATTTAGAAGGAAATGCCATTTGCTTTGCTTGTCTGGACTGCCAGAAATGGAACATGAAATTCAGTTTATACACAGCATGAGATGTATGTAACTTAACGTTAAACCTATTTCTAACCCTCATTCCACCCCACTCCCACCACCTGAGGTATTTACCCAGGACTAAAACCTTCAGCTGTATTTTCAAAACCTGATCTCCCGTCAGCTTCCGTTTATCGCTATAAGAGAAACCTCTCAAGTAGTGAAAAGAGAAAGTTTGGGGTATTAGAGATGTATTTATGGGTGAATTTTCTATGGGATTGCCCAGTCTGAAGAAAACTGTAATCTGTGGACTTAATTGTTGAAGTGCTGGGTACACAGAATGTAGAGCGGAGCTTATGGAGACCTTTTCTGACAAGGGTAGGCTCTTTTACAACAAGTGACCAGTTTCAGGGACAGGGAGAAGAAGGAAAAGAGCCCTAGAAAATGGCATAAGCTTTTAGATACGTCAGGTGGGAATGCTGTAAATTTTCTAGAAGAAACTGAATGATGCAAATACTGTTTGATAGGCTATATTCTGACACATTCATAAGGAATGAATTTGAAAGGGGTGAATCCAAAAGCATGAAATCCAGGGAGGCATTTTTTGATAACTTGGTCTTGAGGAAACATGGTCCCCCTTCACCACCTCAGTGGCAGGGACATAAAGCCATGTATTCCTCAATACAAGAAACCTGGGCAGGACAAGTGTTTTTTAATAAGCCTTTACTATTTCCCACTATTACCATTCATGCAAATGACAATTTATGGTGACCCTATAAAATCTTACAAAACAAGTTTATCATTTTGAAGGCAACAGTAACCATACTTCATTGGTCACAGAACATGCAAGCAGCATTGTTAAACTCTGAGTAAAGGGCGTTGTGAGTTAAAAACAACTGACATTTCAAGAAAGCTGATTTCCTGGTTATGCTGAAACTTGCAACTCCAGTCCACATTTCAGAGCCCAAGCTCTTACTAACATGTGGGTCTGGTGAGGTGAAAACCTGCATAATTCCCCACTTGGAAAATGATGGAAGATCTGGAAAGAAGGTACACAGCAGCCAGAAATACTTGCAGTCACAGAAATGCATTCAGAAAATGTCTGGCTAAACGCAAAGGAGCTCTTCGCTTAGCTAAAAATTAAGGGACTCTGATATTTTTAGGAAGGTGCAGCCATGTTTCCTCATGTATGACACTCCCACTAGAGCTAAGTATAGTAACTGACTGCATCGCCCACATAAAGTACAATTTTATATTGCAGGATTGATTTTAATAACAGCATTGTATTCCCTCCCTCACTGAAGTACTGAGGCCCACAGTGAGCATATGAGAATTTATGCATCCCATACTCAAAGATCACTCTTCAGATGCTTATTTGTATATATGTTATAGATAGAGAGATGATACATGTAGATAGATTTATTTTACCAATAATTTGTGATTATCTCATCTGCTCCTTAACACTCATAAACAGCTGGTTGTTCTCTCCTTTACGTATGGGGAGAACATCTTTATGATCGGGGAATTTCTCTACCTTTTTCTTTCAAATGACTCCTACCTGTGTAACATGTACTTGTCTGTTTTTATGTACTAAATAATTTTACCCCTCATTGATACAGAACTGTGAACTAAATTTGAAATTAATAATTTTCCTATTTAGAGTTGATTAGAAAAGTAAGGGGAAAAAATCAAGTCTTTAAATCCCTAAGTAATTCATTGCTGCAAATTGGTTTTCTCCCTTTTCCACATTAAGTATACCCAATACCCATTAGTAATGACTGGGAAACTAACATTTACTAAATGCTTGTGTCCATGTACCAAATACTCTACTAGGTCCTTTACATGAATGTTTGTCTCATTTAGTCATCAGAGCAACTTATTTGATGGGTAAAGAAAATACAGCTCAAAAATTTTTAAGTGTTTTATGCAAGACACAGAGCTATTAATTGATTCTTAGAGACCAGTTTTGAACTCCCTTCTAGAAAGAGAATGAATCCCCGCCCCCATGTGTGTATGTGTGTGTATATGTGTGTGTGTGTGTGTGTCTCTCTCTCTCTGCTGTTCAAGTTCAATATAGTGATTAGAGGGAAACCAAAAGTTACGACTTTGTTGCTTTGTATTAAGGATGCTTTATTTTCTTACTTACATAGTTTTTAAAGAATCATGTGATCAAACTAAATATATTATTTCCTACTGTATTTTTTTCAATGACTAAGCTTATTAAACCAAAAGATTTGTATATATGCATACACACAGATGCTCACACATTGACAGTGTTAACATAGAAGTTATCTCCTTTAATCAATTACTTAAATCCTAATTTAATTTTGAGAAAGTATACTTGAAGTGTAATCACTTTTTCAAAGGTCAAGGAGTAAGTAAAGGACATAGTTGGGCATTTGAACGTCAGGACTTTATCACCACTTAAGCAATCTCGTGTGTACATTAGAACAACATCACTCCTCAGCATGTATGATTATGATGGAGGTGATTCTGATTACTACTTGAGCAAATGAGGAAACTCTAAATGTTACATGGACTTTATAAAATTGTATAGTCAATGCAGTGTGGAGCTAGAGGTTCTTACACCCAGAAGTTTTTAGAGGAGCAATTCATATCTATGTGACTTGGATAACTGATTTCTTTGTGTTTCTTTTTTTCATAAATTAATTAATTTGATAGTTTCACAGTCTAATACAAAAGCTCACATACTTCTCATCACCTCATTATCAATAATCCAAGATAGGTGAAAACAGTAATCTCATGGTTTTAATTTGTTTTGGCCATGACCCTGGCATGCAGAATCCTGGGTCAGGGATCGAACATGCACCACAGCTGTTACCAGAGCCAGAGCAGTGACAATGCAGGATCCTTAATCCTCTGAGGCACAAGAGATCTCCTAGTTTTTGTAATTTTAAAGGGAATGTGATTAAAACATATCTTATGTTGGAAAGTTGCAGGAGAAGGCAACTGGAACGTGGAGAGAGAGGTGGAGTATAAAGCATAAAGCTAGGAGTATTCAGCAAAGAAGTAGCCCAAGAGTAATGGGAATTGAAGCAGCTCCCAAGGTAGATATTCAAACAGAAATTCTCATTTCAAGTTATCAGGCAATTTAAATTTAGCTCATCTGATAAATCTCTTAATCCCTTGTGTATTTCCGTAAATTTGCAAAATCCTCGTCCTTGAAAAATATGGTTCAGTGTTAATGCTTTCCTGGGAGACGCTGCACTAACATTGACATTCACTTTTACAGACTTTTGGCTTGGAGATATCAATTTTTAATACTACCTGGAAAAACTTGTTTCAAGTAATAGTGCCCATATCCATTTAGCAATAAAATGAAACTGGATAAACAAACGCTCACTTAATATCAATAGGAAATAAATGTAGAAAAGTGTCACCTACAAGTACAAAATACTAGTATCTGTCATCATCAAATTCTGAGAACATTTTCTAATGGAAACCATTAAGAACTAGTCAATATTATGTCATTAAAATGTTTAGAAGCAAAGGAAATACTAAACACAGACACACACACACACACACACAGAGACCATAGAGGCTAGCACTTCCAGGAACAGAAAGTAAGTTTATTTTCTGTAGAGGGATGTTGAAGGGTATTAAGATGTTTTTCACTGAAGTATAATTTAAAAGCCCACTTTCCCAGAGATTTTAATTAAAAAACTATTCATTTTAGTGCAATATTGATATACTGTTCTAATCCACCATGTATATATGTGTGAATTATATATAACATATATGAGTATAAATGTGTATATATATCTATGTATACACACACACGTGTATATATATGTGTGTGTATATATATATGTGTGTGTGTGTATATATATATATATATATATATATGTATATATAACAAAAATATGTGAACAATCTAGAAGTCCAACAATCGAGGATTAACCAAGTTATAGTATTTGATACATGTTACCTTTAAAGTATGATAAAGATTCATATTTACAGAGGGCAGATGACGTTCATAGTATACTGCCTGGAGATGAATAGCAGGCTTTGCAATTCTGTACGTATTGTGGGTTTTTTGTGAGCCGTTTTTGTAACCATAGAAAAATATCTGGAAGTAAATATGTCACAGTGATAATAGGCTGTGGCAGGTACGCTTAAAACTGTGTAATAATTTAAATAAAAGTATTACTGAATTTGATTGACTTTGGTGGCATTGAAATATTAGTTCTAATAGATATAAACTTCCTATAAGCTGCTGTCATGCCATCATTGTCAATATAGTAAAATGGTCAAGAAGTTGTTACGTTTTTGTATTTAAAAAAAATGCCGCAGATGTGTTCTCCGGAGGCAAAAAACAAAAACTAAAGCCCACTACTTCTTCCTCCCCCCGCAAAAAGGCTGAAAGTGATGGAAATATAGACCAAGATTTAAGGAAAATGATAGATTTTTTTGTTATGGAAATTTAATAGAGACCTGAGGGGTGGTAGGTAAAGGGAGACAAAGGATTATTAAGATTTTTTTAGATGTTAGGGTTTGCCAATGCTATGTTTTCACCATTACTCTAGGTATTCTTAGCACTCACTACTTTGATCAAAGTGATAAGGAAAAAGAAGTCTTTGGATCAGGTTCTCTCTGTCATTTGCTTATTATTCATTTAAGCAAAAATTACAAAGCATGAAGTTTTCTTGTTCTCTTTTGTTCCCCAACATTCTCAGGGAAAGCAAGACTTAACTGCAAATGAGTAACTGTCACTAAGCTAGGTGGTGGGAGCCAAGAGATGGAGTTGGAAAAGCAGAACCATTTTTCTCTTTCCTGAGACTTAATGTGATGCCAGATACTTCCTCAAGTGGTGAATTTGTTTCAATTGTCTAGCAATCCTTCCTCTGGTAGAAAGTGCCAATAAGCAGTGAGTTAGGGGAAGCTTCACATGTTCTGCTAAACATTTGATTCAGTGCAAGACTCAGTGAGAGATGTGCTTCTCATTATTAAGAGATCTATCGTTGGAACATGCCAAGATTAAAATTTATCATGCTGTTAGTCTAGATCTATGGATTTAGCTGCACCTAAGAAAGAAAGAAAATGGTGCCAAATTCCTGAGAAAGAGAAATTATTCCATGATTTCACTAAAGCACATTTATTGAGATGGCCAGATTTTTCTTTCCTTTCTTTGAATCACGGTTTTAATTTGATAATCAGTTTACAGAGAAACTTTTCTAGGTATGCATTGCATTGAAAATGCATCATTCTATTTTGTGTGCCACTTCAAAGTCAATACATAATTGAAAACAGAAAAAAATTTAAAGAGCATTTGTTTTCTCATTTGTGGTCTGTATTACTTATGAGTAAGGATAATTAATCTGTAGATATCATATCAGTATCATTCACTCAGTCTTACAGTTAAAAAGATTAATGTGCAATTCTAAATTTTAATTGTGTTTCACTGAAAATGTTATGAATTGTTTCAAGGTTTCAGTGGAGAATCACAGAATTTTGCATGATTTATCATTCAAAAATTTATCAGTCTCACCACAAAACAAAGAAATCCTGGTTAGCTTACATAAAGACTAATTTTCGAAACCAAGTTTATATTTGATTCTTAATAGTTGGAATATTATATTTCAAAACGCAAGATATCACCTTAAAAGGAATATATTTTTTAAGAATCTGCTTCCTAAAATCTCATACATACATATTTTGTATTCTATTAGCTAATTTTCATTATTCAAACTCAAATAATAGACCCTGCTGGTAAAGCCTAGTCTAAGTGGAGCTTTGTGCTCATTGTTCTCTAGGAAGAGCTCTCTCTCTCTCTCTCTCTCTCTCTCTCTCTCTCTCTATATATATATATACATGGAGCTGTTCTATATGTCGAGCTTTTCCTATTCTCTATCTCTTGTGTGTGTGTGTGTGTGTGTGTGTGTGTGTGTATGTGTATACTAAATTCTTAAGAGTATCTTCTTTTAGTACCATTAAACTATAGTTGCTTTTCATGTTGTATCAATTTCTGATGTACAGCATAGTGACCCATACACACACACATTCTTTTTCTCATACTATCTTCCATCATGTTCTATTCCAAGATATTCCCTGTGTGTACATAAGACCTCATTGCTTATCCATTCTAAATGGAATAGTTTGCATCTACCAACCCCAAACTCCCTGCCCATCCTGCTCCTTCCCTCCTTCTCCCAGCAACCACAAGTCTGTTCTCCAAGTCCATGAGTTTCTTTTCTGTGGAAAGGTTCATTTGTGCCATATATTAGATTCCAGATATAAGTGATATCATATGGTATTTGTCTTTCTTTTTCTGACTTACTTGCCTTAGTATGAGAATCTCAAGTTGCATCCATGTTGCTGCAAATGGCGTTAATTTGTCCTTTTCGTGGCTGAGTAGTATTCCATTGTGTATATGTATCACATCTTCTTAATCCATTCATCTGTTGATGAACATTTAGATTGTTTCCATGTCTTGAATATTGTGAATAGTACTGAAACCTCCTTCACTGTTGGTGGGAATGTAAATTGGTACAACCACTATGGAAAACTGTATGGAGGTTCCTCAGAAAACTAAATTTAGAATTACCACATAATACAGCAGTCCTTCTCCTGAGCATGTATCTGGACAAAACTATAATTCCAAAATATACTTACACCCCTGTCTTCTTTGCAGCACTATTCAACACAAGAAAGCAACCTAAATGTCCATGGACAGATGTATGGATTATCTTACAAATAATGTTTTCATAAAATGCTACATGGAATAATGATTTATACAAGATAATGACAGCTTTGTTGAGCATAATTCAAATCACTGTCTCAGAATAAGACCATCCATGTCATTTTACAATAAAATTGGAGAAAGTGTATAACCACTAAATATAAAGATAGATATATGCATATGCATATATATTTATATATATATCCACACACACACACACATATGTATACGTATAAAAATAATGTAGAGGCTTTTGATATTCAGTTCCAGTTCTTCCCTACTAAGGAAATTATAATCATTCTTTGCAGATATACGTCTTACATTTTCTGGATTTCTCTTTTATTCATGCTCATCCAGTTTTTTCTGTGGCATTCTTATAGCATTCTATTCTGTGATGGTCTCATTCCTGTTATAAAGCATCTATCATCATCTTCATCTGTGTGCTGTGAGTTATCAAAATGAATCTTGAGCATTTAGGTACAATATAAATTAGTGTAGGCAGACTTGCTCTTTCTTAAAAAATGATTAATGCCAGCTTCCTTCACTATCCATAATATAATGTATGTATTCATTCATTGAAAGAATTTTTATTGAGATCCTTAATGTCCTAGGAACCATTCTTGTCATTTAAGATTGATCAGTGAACAAGAGAAATGATATTTATATCTGATTGGAAATATGGAGCATTAAAAGGTAATTTTACATAGCAACGCATTCTAGAAAGAATATAAAATAATATCAAAGAATGACCAGTTAAGGGGGGAAACAAAGGAGGTGATATCACAGCATTAGTTTGAGGTCTGAAGATTGATTAAAAATGAGGACTGAATGATCATGAGTATAAAGAGCCTTCTAGAGGGAAAAGCAGGTGCAAAGTCCCTGAGGTGGGAAAATGGGAAGGGCAGTGTATCTAGAATATAGGGAGTAAATGGGAGAACAGAGCTGAAATTGGAGAGACAGGCAAAGTGTGGATCCTGCAGTGTCTTGTTGACTCTACTAAAAGTTTGGATTTAATTCTAGAGATATTGAGAATAGTTTTAAACAAGGCAATGGCCTGATCTATTTGGAAAACAGACATATTTTTATATTTGATATATTTGAAAAGACCATTGTACACTGAATAATTAGAAGACTGTTGTAACAGTCTAGACGGTAATTCAGAGATAGAAGATGATTCAGAATATATTTGAAAGAAAAGCCATTAAAACATGGTCCTTAATTGATCAGCAATCATAAGGTAAGAAAGGAATAGCAGGGTTTTTGGTTTGTTTGTTTGTTTTTTTGCCTGAGCTAAAGAATAGATGGCAATGCCACTTACTATGAAGCTGAAGACAGACTATTAAGTTTCTATTCCTGTCTTAACCAGGTAGATTTCTATGACCAGATTTGTCTTCATCTTGCATACGATCTCTTTGCCATGATCTATGTTCCTTATGCTAGACTGAAGAAAGTGCATAGTTAATTAATCAGAGTAAGAAGAAACCTTTTTATTGAGTATAGAAATTTTAAATATTTACATAAGGAACATTTCTTCTCTCTGGGGAAAAAAGAAACAGGAGTATAATAATTAGATGGAATCATCTTTTAAAAATCTTCTCCAGCCTACCCATCATAGAACAATTCAAAAGTCATTTCTGTTTAAACATAATAGGATTCTATATCAATAAGCACTGTGAATGATATTTCTTCATTGACGTTTAAAGTCTTCCTTATTCAAATGATGGCATCCCATTTATTTAAATATTGGCAGGAAAAAAAATGGTCAAGTGTGAGATTATCTAAACTCAAATCCTGGTAAACCATTCTAGCTGTTTAATCTTGGATAGGTTCTGTTTCACTTTCATAGACTGTAAAAGGTTATCTATCTCACAGGGTTGTTTTGAAGATTGTATGCACACATCTGGAGAGCTTAAAATTGTTCATAGAGTAGGAACTCATCAAGCATTTTCTCTTTATTGTTTTTATGGTATTATCTGTTTTGATTTGTAACTGTGTACACACACACACACACACACACACACACAGAATCACTAGTGGGAATAGATAATTATTAAACAGTTAATCCTGGGGTTCCCATTGTGGCTCAGTGGAAGTGAATCTGACTAATATCCATTAGGATGCAGGTTTGATCCCTGACCTTGCTCAGTGGGTTAAAGATCTGTCACCATGAGCTGCAGTGTAGGTTGCAGACGCAGCTCAGATCCCGTGTTGCTGTGGCGGTAGTGTAGGCTGTCAGCTGTAGCTCTGACCTGGGAACCTCCATATGCCACGGATATGGCCCTAAAATTAAATAAGTAAATAAATAAATGAATAAATAAACATTTAAACAGAGATTACTGTTTACTCGCTTAGCCCTGAGTACTGATTCACAATGTACATTAGTTTTGTTGTTAACAGACTTTATGTTTTTAGAGCAATTTTAGGTTCACAGCAAAATTGAATGGAAAGTATACAATGTAAATTTTAATCATTGGGTTTAGAGAGGGGAAGGAGTTCCCTCTATGGCACTATGGGTTAAGACTCCTACTGCAGTGGCTTATGTCACCTCAGAGGCATGGATTCTATCCCCTGCCTGGTGCAGTGGGTTAAGGATCCAGTGTTGCTGCAGCTGTGGTGTGCTGCGATTCAGTTGCTGGCCTGGGAACTTCCAAATGCTGCAGGTGTGGCCATAAAAAAAAAAAGAGAGAGAGAGTGGGGGAAAGTATCATGTACAGTTGTCTAAATTAAGTGATAAAAATTGCTTAAAGACATTTACATTTATCTTCTCAGCCAAAAGTCCTGAATAAACGTGGAGTTGTGGTGCCCATATAATATGAATATTGTGAGAATTTTGTATGGTGGTATATATAAAATGTAATCCTGAAAGATTAGAAAGAACTCATTAAATGTTATACTTTTGATATATACTGGGAAAAGCATAACACTAGAGATAAGTTCAATTCATGGCTTTACTTCGAGTTATCTCAAGAAAGTTGATATTTCAAATGTTTGCTGGGAGTGCAGTGTTTTCTTTGCATAATTGAGACTTTCTGGCTAATGTAATTTTATTATAAAAATATTTATTGAGTACATTTTTAAAAACTTTATGGTTATAAAACCTAGGGAAATTAAAAATTAACAAAGACTTAATCACTGAAAAATTGATTTGTCTACATTTTTTTTAAAAGACAGTATATGACACATACTGATAAACAAAAGGCTCTGAAAAGTCCTGTAGTAAAAAGCCTCTTTACATTTGCCTGATGCCGCTGTCCACGATATATTTAAACTCTATCTATCTCAAATGTCCTTGTTAATCTTCTGAGGCATTACTACTTCAAGGAACAAAGTTCAGGAGATATTAGTGTAGGTTTGGTTATCAACTTTTTTTATCCAGTGAAGATTAGCATAAACAATCAGCTCTTGAAAGAAAATGTCCATCAGGTCTAAATACTCTAAATAAATTGGCTAATCTATATGTGTAAAAGCATGTCTATCTCTGACTTTTTAAAAGATTTTGAAGGATAATTAGGTTTCATGTGGACATTTTTACTTCATGACTTTGTGGTTAAATTTTATTAAAAATCTATGACACAAGATAAAAGTCTATTTCATCCTCAGAGTTAGACAGATATTCTTGAATTAACTTCCACTTGTGATGATTGAGGAAATCTCACACTTTTTATGTGAGGTCACAGCTCTGCACAAATTTTGTCCAGCAGTTGAAATGTCTCCTATTATGTTGTCTCACATGTACCTGCCAAATTAGATTTATAAATCCTTGGAATAAGAATCTGTATATTTAAGTTATTTTATATGTACTTTCTAGCTTTTCTCCATTCTCCATTTTAGCTGAAAATGTATGCCAAAATCATCCTGGATCTCAGTCTAAATATATTTCTGTTCTCACTTATGTGAACAAAGGCCTTTCAAACTCCTGATACTCCTTTTTCATTTTGAAAAAGAGGAATGCTGTCTCAAATAAGGAACTTGAAAAAAAAGAAAATGCTAAATGGGAATACTTTGAAAATTATCTTCTCAGGCTCGATATCACTAATACATGAAACATTTAAATAAATCACATTCTCAATAATGGGTTTTGAAGGAAAACATTTTGGAAGCTCTAGTTTAAAACTGGTACCCCCCTTTTTTCGATGACCTAGGTAAATACAGATAAAATTTTTGCGGTAAATAATTCTTGTAAGGATTTTTTTTGTAGATCAGGACCCAGATATTAATATAATTTCACTCATCCGTTTCTTCCATATTTATTGAGAACCTACCTTGGGCCAGAAGCTGTGCCAGATACTGGGAAACAGAGATGACGAGGAATGGCCTGTTTTTCATGCTCTCAGGAAGCTGCCATCATGGTCCTGTGAAGGAGGGATGTACCAAGCCAGTAATTATAGATATAATTGCCTTTTCTTTTTTTTTCATTTTTCTCTTTTTAGGGCTGCGACCTACACCATAGCTCATGGCAACATCGATCCTTAACCCACTGAGTGAGACCAGGGATCAAACCCATGTCTTCATGGATACTAGTCATGTTCATTCTGTGGAGTCACAGTGGGAACTCCCCTAATTTCCTTTTCAAAAGAAAAAGGATAGGGTGTAAACATATTATTGGAACTTGGAGATCAAAACTGTTTGAGGAGAAATATTAAGTTGGGTAATTATAAAGTGGCCACAACCACAACACAAAGTTTTTCTTTAAAACCAGTTTGATAACATTAGACACAAGAACCTTAGAACCAGCAGAGTTTCCCTTCTCGGAAGCAGAGGCACCTCTTCAATGACACTTGGTTTCTTGGTCAGGACTATCTTCTGGAAACACTAAGTACTGATTAAGAAAAGCAAGTGACATTCTACCTGGTGGAATTTTTTAAAGAGATGATCCTTTAAATTCCCCAAACTAACTGCATAGGAAAATAGAGAAGACAAGAAAATTAAAATAATTTAGAATCACTTTGAAAAATGTTCAGACCCCATAAAATAATCAACATTGCCTATTGCCGGTTTTGCAATAAGTAGCCTGATATCTTAATGGAGTTATTCCCTAAGACTTTATGAAACATAACTCAGGACTGAAGAGACATTTGGAAAGCTACTCACTAAAGGAAATTAGAAATTCTGGATTCAGGACGTCAGGGAATTGAAGTGCTGTCGGGCTGATGCTGCCATTTACATTGTTATTCCATGAAAGTGGAATAAAGCTGTAGACTTGAATTGTAAGCACACTGAGAAAAAAAATGAAATCATCTTTTTGTTATTCAAAGCAGACAGAGCCTTCTCTCCTATTTAAGTATCTCATCTAGTTGTGCAGGAAACAAATGCATGTGCTAATTCAGGAATGTGTTGGAGCTTCACAGAGCATAGCCTGAGATATGGTCAATGAAATAATTATCAGGCATTGCTGAAGTTTGTAATGTGTTTGGGAATCATGGTGGAATTGTCTGAGATTTGCATATGGCTTCATCACTATTAGTCTCAAATTAATTTCATACCATTACCAAATAAAGACAATGTAAGGCAAACATATTTCTTAAAAGATAACCAGAATGCCCTTAGTATCTGAAGCAGAATCATGGCATAAAAAAGTCACTTCTCTGGCAAAAAAAATGACCATTAACTGTGAGATTACTGTTAAGATCCTCTACTTTAGGAAATAATAATTTAAGAACAATCTATCAATTATTGAATGGATGACCTTTGTTATTCTCGTCAAAGACGCCATTTTCTGTGATATTTTCAATTTTAACCAAAGTTCAGCTGTCAGGTACAGACTGTCTGGAAAAATATTGCTGAAACACTGTCCAATAATTTGCTAGTTGTCCATGTTTTATGCTACTGGGACTATCAATAGTGCCCTTTAATTTGCTTCAGAAACAAACACTACAATTTATAGAACTGGGGTTATTTATAGCTCCATGGCACTCTGTCTTTTGAATTCATAGCTTATGAATTAACTTTTTCGTTTAGAAATTTAACATATGGTTTATGCTTTGACCAAATGAGTTTTTACTAATTCTAGATTATTTCTTTGAGGTCAAAGAAGGTCACATATATTCTCATTGTGCCAATCTAGATTTCACATTAATTTCCTTAATTCACAGGTATTTCACAGGTGACTATAGGGTCCCCTAAGTGTGGCAAGGATGAGATGCTTAGCACATGACAAAGATACTTCGGAAATGGAAATATAGCCCTTTGTATCGAATGGACTGATGCTGTTTCTGCCTTGTAGTTAATGCCTTTCCTCATGTCAGTTCTAACAGTCCTTCTTAATGGTCTAATGCATAGAAGAGATGTGCATTTTGGCTTTCCTGTTGAAGGTGTTTGAAAAAAAAGGACCAAGCTGATTTTTCATGCAAAACTTTAGCAAAGGAATTCCCTAGTGACCTAGTGGTTAAGGACTTAGCATTTTCACTGTTGTGGCTCAGGTGACTTCTGTGCCACAGGTTCAGTTCCTAGCTCGGGAATTTCCATGTGTCATGGGTACAGCCAAAAAAAAAAAAAAAAAAAACGCTTTCAGCTATTTCATTTTTTTCCACACTTGTGGCATGTGAAATTTCCCAGGCCAGAGGTCCAACCTATGCTACAGCAGTTGCAGTGACAACACTGGATCCTTAACCTGCTGTGGCACAAGGGAACTCCCAAATATGTGGTTTGTATTGTAGCCAGCTGAATGGATACCTAGGAATATGAGAGATAGAGGGACAGCAAAAAAATACACATTATAGTGTAGAAAGAAAACTTCAGACCTAACGTTTGAATGAGGGAAACAAAACTCCAACCAATGTAAATATACCTTTAATTTAAGCTTCTTTTATATTGAGCCTTGCTTTTCCAAATCCTTAAAATGAACTTCAGAAATATACTAGCAGTTTTCTCATTCTTTGGGAGACATGTTTAGTTAATTTCATTTTACTTTTGTTAACCTGAAATCTGGAGGCTGGAAGTGGGGGTGGTTAGGAAACAAGAAAAGTCTGCCACCTCAGCCTTGCTACTCAAAATCAAAAGAAAACTCAGGGTTCACTGAGCAGAAAGGTAATGGGAAGGTCAACACAAGCACTCATATTTCCCTTTTAGTCTGTAGAGACTTTGCTCACAAATGAACTCAAATATTTAATTTATTGCTATTGCAGAATGCTGAGAATGAGAAAGCAGTGCTGAGAGAGAAAGCAGAAAATTTATGAGTTTAGAGATAGAAATTGGAAAATGCAAGTCTGGCAATTCAGTAAACGGAAGCGAGAGGGTGAATATCTGTGTGGTAGTAATAGAGGGCAACTTTCAGGTTTTAGGAAGAGATGAATATTGTTTAGTGACACATCAAATTCAAGGAATGTTGTTAAAGCTGTAAAATATGGCTTTTTTATTACAGTCATTACACCTCCAAAATTGTCAAGTACATTATTTCTTTTACCTTGGAAAAAGTGAATTTAGTAGTCAACACAATTAGCAGACAGTTTAACACCAGAGCAAACACAAAGCAAAACAAAATATTTGCACATTCAAATACTTTTTAAAAATTAGACATTTAGGAAATAGAATCTGGTTCTTACAATGGCGTATTACCTAATTCTGCTAATATTTGTCTATTACTAATAACTAAGCAGTTTTAGGTATTATAAAAGATATTTTTCTTAAATTTGACATTTTTGCCTCACAGATATCAATATATATATATGATATCCACTGATAGTTCAATGATATATCAGGGCAACTTACGACTCTACTAGTGCAACATTATATAAGGCAAATATTTTCAATAAATGTTAATAAAATATAATTGTACTCTTTCTGTCCTGGAAAACAAGAAACTCAAGGAATTTGCTGCCCAGTGGCACTTTTGTTTTCTTATTTTTCAGCATGACTGCATATTAAGGGGTAGAAATGAACAAAATACATGCTACTGCCCCATCTTTTTCTGAAAACATGAGTCATAGTGTTCAAAACTGTTTGTTTTGTTTGACTATCCATTAACTGCAGAAGGCAGAATTTTCTCCACAGTTTGGAGTTTTGTTTTGTTTTCTGACTCTTTAACCTCAAATGACATAGCTTTTTAAGTTTCTTCATACTCTTTGAATAACAGATATTTAAAGTATAAATATTACAGAGGGAGCAGACCTAGAATGAGGTTCTCCAGATCTGTTGCAATGCATCGAATTGACACAGAAGATGTTGCTGAACCTGGACTTGGCTCTGCTTGCCTGTGCACAGTGGGGCCAATCTGCTGACACTGGGTTGTGGTGAAGGAAGGTACATCATTTGTTGCAGCACGCTATGCAAGAGAATGGGCAGCTCATGCTCAAAAGACCCTAAACACCTAATGGCTTTTAGGGAAGGGTTCTTAAAGGCATTTGGAGCGAGAGAGCTGCAGGATGCATGATCTTGTGCTCAGTTTTGGGGTTGATTGCATCAAGGTGAATTTTCCAGTATCATCAACCTTCTGATTTCAACTGGTCTGCCACCTACATCAGACCCTTTGGTGAGGGTCTGCTTTCTGCAAAAACAACTTAGGAATGTGTGTCAGGCCTTTATCTAATATTTCAGGGAACTGTGAGTTTGGTGACTCTGCTATATGGTTGATTTAAAGTCTAAATTGTTACTACTTTCCCAGCCCAACAGTTATTCTTTATTTCTTGTATCTTCACATTGCCTAATCATTAACACTTCAGCCAGCCTTTTGAGACTCAGGGGAGGCCTGGAAGACTAAAGGAAAAGTCTTTTATTTCAAAAGACAGGGACATGGGGGCTTATATAAGATTTCAAAGAATAGATGCTAGATTTATTAAATAACAAAATTTCAACCTAGTAAATTTAAAGATTAGATTTGCCTTATTGAGCAGTCATGAATTGGACAGCATCATACATAGCAATTAGAGAGGAGCTCCAAGGAGCTGTAAAACATGGAAGGCTTTTATAGAGGAGAAAAGTGTAGATTGTTTCAAGTTTAGGCAGTCTGTCTATGGAGGGTGGAAGGGAGCTATGTGCCAGACATCATTGGTGCCAATCAGAAAATATTAGACTGATCAGTTAAGACTGCATTCCTGGGGAAGATTGTGATTGAAATTAGGTTGAGTATTAAATCTTAGTTTGCTGATGTTGGTCTTAGCACAAGTGACTCCATTTTGAGTCTGTCCTTTCTTTTTTAACAGATTGCATTAGGGGTTGTTGAATGTCCATGTAAAGTGTAACATTTTGCTATAATGTCAGTTCTCTCTAGGAAAATCAGAGAGGTTCTCTTCCAATCTGTTCTCTGCTCTGTGGTCTTTTTGCTTTACCACATTTTCCAGTTAGTTTTATCCTTTTAATGGATATGTTTTCCTTGCACATAATTGCATATAAAATAGCAATAATCAAAATGGTCTCTGGACAAGATGAAAATAGAAGAAATAGAATTTGTCTTATTGTGGCTTTCAAAAATGACACACACACACACACACACACACACACACACACATATAGAGAGGGAGAAAGGAGTTCTATATAGCATACATATATACAGACTTTGCTTTTTTTTTGTCTTTTTTTGCCTTTTTCTAGGGCTGCACTCGTGGCATATGGAGGTTCCCAGGCTAGGGGTCTAATCAGAGCTGTAGCCGCTGGCCTACCCACAGCCAGAGTAACGCAGGATCCGAGCTGTGTCTGCCATCTACACCACAGCTCATGGCAATGCTGGATCCTTACTGCACTGAGCGAGGCCAGGGATCGAACCTGCAACCTCATGGTTCCTAGTCGAATTCGTTAACCACTGAGCCACAATGGGAACTCCCAGACTTTGCTTTTTTATCTAAGGAAAATATGTCTTTATAAAATTAGTCCTGGATATTAAAAGTAAGGGCCTTTTCACTTATAAAAAAAGAATTACAGTGAGAATAGGATTTTGCAATGGTCAGAGACTTGAGTACAGCTGAGCCCATCTGGCCAAATGTTGACCTTCTCATCTGCTTTAAATTTTAGTGTCTGTATTTTACAACACCAAGGAGAAAATGCCTAAATATATTTGGATGACTCCTTTCCCATCTCATTCCCTCACATCTCCTCTCCTCCTTTTTTCTCACTTCTGCTATCCTTAAGATTAGTTTAAAGATCTAAATCACTCTTCATACTAATTCATTACATAATTTTTCCCAAATGTAGAATGTTTGGAATCACAATAGATAACTGTCATGCTTAAAGTAACATAGAATACTAGAGCTATCTTAGACTTTGTCTGTTTCTTTCCTTTACATTTGAAATGTTTGTCATTCATCTTTATCGTTATATGACCATGATACTTTGCCAGATTTATTTCTGAAAAGATTCATGCAAATTTTCAACTATCAAACTTGAATTGTTCATGTAACTTTCAATTTAAAATGCTTATTCTGAAAGAAACTTTTTTAAAGTTGGTTATAAATTGTTACCATATATATTGTATACAAGTGTATCCATATATATTATATACAAGTGTATGCATATATATATACATACATATATATATATATATATATATATGTATATATATATGGGCAAATTTTGGATTATTTAATCACATATCCAGTTTCTATTTTATCCTTTCTTCCATTCAACCCTACTCATATAGTTTGCCCAGCAGTCTTTCATTTTTTTAATTCTTAAATCATTCTTTATCTCTAGCCTTTATTCACTTATGTCTTATTACCCTTGTATAATTTTTGGATTATCCTTCTTCATATATGATTGTTTTATGTATTCCTTTAAAAACATCTCAGCTTTTATGCCTAACTCCAGAGAATGTTCCCCCTCACCCCTCAAAAATTGTCTTTATAGAAAAATATTTCTTGTCCCCTATTGAATTATCAAACTAATTCTACAACTATCAATTTAAAATTTGAATCTGAAAAAAAAGGAAAAAAAGGCAGAGTTCCTGTCATGGCACAGTGGAAACCAACCTGAATAGGAACCATGCAGTTGTGGGTTTGATCCCTGGCCTTGCTGGTTGGGTTAAGGATCTGGCATTGCTATGAGCTGTGGTGTAGTTTGTATTTGCGGCTCGAATCCCACATTGCTGTGGTTGTGGTATAGGCTGGCAGCTGTAGCTCGGATTCGACCCCTAGCCTGGGCATCTCCATATGCCAAGGGTGCGGCCCTAAAAGAACAAAAAAAAAAAAATTAAATCTGAATTTTCAGTATATTTTACTGAATAAAGGACTGGGTCTTGTGTCTACTGAAAGGTATGGTATATTTTATTTAAATAATTTCAGAAATAATCTGTTTAAACATGTTCACCTGATGCTAAAATTAAACTAAGCATATATAAATGAGCAGTGAATCTGCATAAGTAATATGTCAAGAAAGGCCTTGACGAATGAAAATAGGAATACAGGAGTCCTAAATCTAGTTAATTAAATTCATTCTTCTGTGCTCAAGTATGTTATTTAGAAGACTACTTTAAGAAATAATTTGTAGGAATTCCCATCGTGGCTCAGCAGAAACAAATCTGACTGATATTCATGAAGACGTAGGTTCAATCCCTGGCCTAGCTCAGTGGGTTAAAAATCCAGTGTTGCTGTGGTGTAGGTTGCAGAGGTGGCTCAGATCTGGCGTTGCTGTGGCCTGGGAACATCCATATGTCTTGGGTGCAGCCCTAAAAAGACCAAAAAAAAAAAAAAAGTAAGAAATAATTGGTACATTTTTCTTTTCTTACTGGAAACATGTTTAAGGACCTTGATCATCTTACTTTCTTTGAGTCATGACTTTTGACTTATTTGGTATTTCAATATCTAAATCCTTGAAAGGATGGAGAGAAAGCCTTCTTTTGCTAAATTATTCTCTCACGTGAGCAATATTGATAACATTGGACAGTGTTTTAATGTCCCTGTGCCTTTGCATTTAATACCACTTCAGCCTGGGATACTCTTTCCCTTGCGATATCCCTTTGTCAATCCCAATAAGTTTTTTATAACATGTAAGTGTCAGCATAAAAATCAATTCCAACACTGGCAGATGGATAACTGAAAAACCTATATATAAGTGAAAGACTTGCTTAAAGTTGCACTTCTTAAAAATAAATTGGAACTGCTTATATGTCTGAATCCCTCTTTAACATCTCTTTAATCCTTCTTTAATCTACAATCTCTCTATAGGGCAGAAATTGAATATTATTCTACTTTCTATTCCTAGAATTCATCAAGTGCTTAGATTATAGTAGCGCAGTGTTTTCTTGTTTTGTTTTTTGTTTTTTGTTTTTTGTTTTTTGTTTTTTTTGACAAATAAACCCTCTCCAATGGGCTGATTGCCTTGACAGACTTTGATATCTAATATTCTTCCTATTCTCTCAGACTTAGTTTCTCTTCCTTTATACTGGATAGATATAATGTTTGGAAAGGGAGGTAAGAAAGCAAATTACAGTAAGATGTTAACAAATGATGTCTCCATATGTTTTTCTTATTAAAATCTTTTTTGTTTTAGTTTAACTGAGTCAGAAACTGGGGTATGTAATTATAAGGGAGTGAATCTTTTCTGGTAAAATTTTAGGGAGTCTGATAAACTGGCAATGAAGATATTTTGATTAAAGGGGTTTTTCAACCTAGAAATCCTCTCATTTACCCTAAAATTCAACCATGGTAGTGGCTGCTTACTTTATTTGCACATAGTACTTTTGAGACTTCACAGTTTATGAAGGAAGTCCATTTTGTACCATGCTTTGAGTGTATTTTGTTAAGGTGTATAGAGTAATTCTTACGGGGTTGGCAGGATTGGCACCTTTGCTCTGAAAGAGTCTTACTGTGTTAGAATAAAAATGGAAAATAAATTTTGAAGAATAAAATGCTTTAATTTATTCTATGTTGAGTATGGATATATATGTATAAGTGTAGATACCTAAATTCTGTAT
This sequence comes from Catagonus wagneri, assembly GCA_004024745.2. Classification (NCBI taxonomy): domain Eukaryota; kingdom Metazoa; phylum Chordata; class Mammalia; order Artiodactyla; family Tayassuidae; genus Catagonus; species Catagonus wagneri. The sequence continues at coordinate 2,115,591 of PVHT021183528.1, forward strand.
ATGTGTATAGGCCACATTTTAAACAAGGTAGAATGACTAAAATTGGTTAAATTATAGAGTATATGAGGATATTTACTGTCTGTGATGATGAGACAGAGATAGATCTTTGAGTTTGCTGCCCAAAAAACAACCCTAAAGGTAAATCTAGGCTTCTTTATACGTTAACCACCAAAGTCACAAGGGCTCTTAAATGGTTATTAGTTTGGAGCTTGCTCTGTTGTTGGACCTGCTTTAGTTTATTCAACGAAGATTTTCCAAAATAGGGGTTACTTCATGTCAGAATGGTGATATTAGTTCATTCCTTTTAAAGAGAATGAATGAACTAAAAGAGCGACTATAAGTAAAATACCTAAATTAACATGTAAATATACATAAACATTTACATTTTAAAGAATTCGTCGAACAAAAAATGAATTCTTTTTTCTATTTGTCATAGAATTAAATTTGAATCCTTACAGTGTTAGTAAAAATGACAACTGCATTCATCCTAATGATTCTTTTGATTTGCTTTTATCTCTTTTCCTATATCTGTTTTGTTGCATCTAAATTTTGGTTGAGCTCTTGGTTACATGGTGTGAATTTAAATCAGGACAGAATTTCATAAATCTTAATAATAGTCAAATGTTCAACATAGTAGTGATGTATACAATGAAATATGAATCAAAGAAAGTAATTTAAAAAAACCTAAGCTCCACAGATTTTATATCCACAGGTACAGTATTCATTAGCATTTTTGTAGATCTCTAGCAATGATATTTATTTTTCAGTTTTCACTTGAATTAATGAATCAGCAAGTGTTCAATCTGGATCTATTTCCACATTCTTGTGTTTGTGTTTGTCTATATATATCAAGAAATTTATTTCTAAGCACCTATTTGTAATTTTAGCTAATTTAGTTATTCCTGCCATTAGTAGGTAACATTTATTAAATCATATGTTAGGGATTTTTTAATGAATTGTATAATTTAATTCTAAAAACTAATCTATGAAGTGTACATTTTATCATTCTCCTACTATGTTGAGGATAATTAGTCTTAGAAAGACTGTTATATGGCCAAAGGCACAAAACTCATAAGGGATAGCTCTTGGGTTATAACAAGATACTGTTTGTTTCTAGTCAGTGGACTTGACTGCTGTTTTTGTGGAGCTTCTGGAGATGAAGAAATTTAGTTAAGGATAGGAGAGGAGTAATATCCTGGACTATAACTCGATTTCAAGTAAAGTATTTCCACACTATCTTATTGCACTGAATTTTGTACAGTTCTCTTAATTCCTATAGGGCATTATATCATTTTCTTTTGACTTTAAGAAATGTTACTTATCATTTTATAAATGTCATCTTCTGAATAGACTTTCAAGTCCTAAAGAGTGTGCATCTATTCCTTTTCTCTCCTTGGAACTTAAAAGAGCCTGTGACATAGGCACTGTGGATTGTTGATGACATTGATGACAGAAGTTTCCTTTCTCTCTGTTCCACAATTCTAATAACATATCTGAACTCTGCGTTGCCAAACTGATTCACTTACTCCCCACTCTGTCTCTTGCGTGCGTGATGTTCTTTTGCAGCTTATGTTTCTTTGCATATAGAATAGGTCATTTTGATGTACTATTGCTTGTAATGAATGGACCATCAAGCAGCTGGCCAATCTGTGCTACCCTGTGTTTGTGTTTCCCTTGTAAGTGGTCGCTTATATCCAGTTATTTCGTAGGCATTTTGTGAGCTTTCTCTCACAGAATTGTTGAGGACATAGACGATGCCTTTATTTTCATTTCCCTTTCTCATGTAACTTTTATTGTTCCTACCACCCTTCCCCTTAGAAGCAGAGATGAAGTCTTTTCTGTCCTTAGAAACTCATCGCTTAATGCAATACATAGAACACAGTAAGGGCTTATGAATAATTTTCTGAACTCAATGTTGTGAGAGGACATGCCAGCAACCTCAAAAATTAGGCAGGCACACATTCTAGCCTGTGGACCTAGAATTTAAGAATGTGGGGTTTAAGAATTTAAATAAAATATTTACTTCCAGTCAAATATTTTGCAGTCTAGTGGAAACGTCATTTGATAGATGTTTGGTATTGACAGGCCAAGTTTAATATCAGTTCAAAACACTGAAATATAGTTCAGATGCTCAGTCAGCCTAATGGAATGATATTATTCACATGGAATGAACAGGCTTTGACAATATACAATTTTCTGGACTAACGAATGGTTATGAAGAAAATCAAATGAAATTTTGATAAGATGTTGATAGTTTTAAAAAGCACATTATGAATCCTTGTGTGGCTCAGTGGGGAAGGATCTGGTGCTGTCACTGCAGTGGCTTGGTTCACTGCCATGGCACAGATTTGATCCCTGGCCCTAAAACTTTTGCATGCCATGGGCATGATTTAAAAAAAAAAAAAAGCACATTAATGAATCTTTGAGTGATATCAGTGTCCTTTATTTGTAATATATTCAGCTTGCAAAGGACACATGAATTAAAGTTTTTGTCTTGTGATAAAGGGTGATGTTGGTTTGCAAACTGGCTTTTCAGAGGGAGAGACAGAAGGAAGAGGCAGACTACTCCAGACTGGTAGGTGGCAGGTTTAAGGGAATTTACTTAGAAGGCTTTTCTAGGTTCAGGAACTGTACCCAGCCTATATGATCTCAGCCCTCATTACTCTCTTAAGGCTGTGTCCTTGGAACAGCTCCCACTGTGGGAACGGAGGGCAGAGTGTCCATCCCAAGGACAGAGGAGGGGGTGACCAGCTTCCAATTTCCTTGGTTTAGCTCACAGGTCACCCGGTAGTCACATCCTCTTGCTTCCCTCCTCCAGTAGGGAGGGAATATAAAACAGTTGTCAATAGATGAATGCAAAACTGTCTAGCTCAAATGGCCTTTTCCCAAGCGTCACCTTGAAACTGTATATGGTTTGGTCTGTGTGTGCACATCGGTAGTGTCTGTATACCTCAGGGCCTTTTTCCTAGGGAAATTCAGAAACTTGACAATTGATGTCAGCCTAGAGCACCTCTTTCATTCCAACCTGTCTCTTCCTCAGCAAATCTACTCTCAACATAATTTATTTTACTGCATAATGTAGACATTATCAGCAATCTACCACATTTTAAAAGTATTTTTACAACTTGAAATATTTTAATTTCTATTTTGTTTTTCTTCTAAATAATTGTCTGGAGAGCTTCCTGTCTCATTACTTTCCCTGCCTCACATTATTCATCCTTCTCATTTTTCGTAGCGTTTGACAGACACTTCAAATCAAACAAACTAAAGATAGTTGTAAGCGCTTTGATACTTCCATTTTCCTTCTTCCTTCCAGAAAATATTACCAAGCAAAATGAGAACTGGACTCCCTTGGGTTACTAGCTGTGGAACTTTAGGCAAACTTCTTTATTTAACGTTGAGTTTCTATAATCTGTAAAATGGCATTACCCTTAATAAGAATACCTACTTCTTAGTGTCATTGTGAGGAGCAGTTGATACATGCAAAAGTGCCTGTGGCATATAGCCGTCCATGGGCAACCTGCCTGACATTTGGGATTCTACCAAATGCCCTAATATAGCCAGGGCTCTGATTCAAATATTAGGACCTAGGCCTAATGATCCATCCTAGAATATGCATCAATAGGCAGAACGTATGAATTCAGCAGACCAATAGAGCAGATGGCTGTGATCTTCCTGCTTTCCACATAGATTACTGCTGACATTTTTCTTACCTAATCCTTCATGAGCCTATTACCAGTTAATATTTGTCATTTCCACATGCTTTATTTTCCTATCTTCTCATCTTATGTGAGTGTTTCAGTGTGTAGTTGTTGTTTTTTGTTTTCTATGGCCAACTTTTATGATCCCAGAGATGTAATGAAATTTAAATGGTAGAGAGCAAAAGTTTGGATAAACTTGTATTTAATCATGTTAGAGAATCTAAGGATTCTCTACCTCGACTTAGAAGAAAAGAGTCTTAACTTAGAGGAAAATAGCCGTAATTCCAAGCCATTCTAGAATGTTCCAACCCAAGCATACAAGCCACTTTTATACATGCCTTAGTTTCCTTTTTCCAAATAGGATTGTATTGTATAGTGTACTTGCAAGACTTGGGAGTATTTTTTGATTAACTTTGCCTAACTGCTACCTCCTGCCCAGTGTGGGAGTGAAAAAAGAAGTTCTCTGTATTTCTGTTATAATTATATGGAGATGAGTTTGTATTATCTTATCTTTCTCTTTGCAGTTCACAAATGTCCCTTTTCTGATAACTCTCATTCCTGGAAGAGATTTGCCTTTCCTCCCTCGTAAACTGATTAAATTCTCCTGTAAATGATTATAGTTGATATGTCATTTGTTGTCTGAAATCATTCCTTAGAAGTTTGTTATAGGAGTTCCCACTGTGGCACAGTGGGTTAAGAATTTGACTGCGGTGGCTCCGGTTGCTGCAGAGGCACAGGTTCAATCCCTGGCCTGGCATAGTTGGTTAAACGATCCAGTGTTACTACAGCTGCCTCATAGGTTGCAGCTGTGATTTGGATTTAATCCCTGGCCCAGAAACTTCCATATGCCATAGTGAAGTCATAAAATCTTAAAAATATATATAAAGAAGTTTATCATAGAGATAAATCTTAAAAAGAGTGAAGAAGTGAATCACAAATATATAAGAACAAAAGGAAAACTGGTTAATTCCAGTATCAAATTAGTACAACAGAAATGAAAGCCCATAAATAATCTCTTGGTTCTTTGACCTTTAACATTTTTGTTTATAAAATTTGCAAAGACTAGAAAGTAGTAATAACTTTTTGATCCTTTTTCTTTTTTTTTTAATCTTTCATCTTCCTCTTAAGTAAGCTATAACAAAGGCTTGCTCTAGATTACTTATACTTTTCTGAGTTCTAAACAGTTGAAGCTCTTAGTACCAGAGGTTTTTAGGTGTACCAACCAGGTCTTCTAACTGGTATTTAGAATGCAAAATGGTCCTTACTCATATTTTAACAAGCTTCCTTTCAGAAGACAACAAATATTGGTTGGCTTTTGTTCTTGTTAGAATATGGCCAAGGCAGAAAAAAAAAGTTAATTTGTTAAACAGAATCAAATTCATAGCCTGTAATGACTATGTTGCTTATTTTTGTGTAAAAATCAGTCGCTACGTAGATAGCGTTGCTTTAGAATATTTTTGCACCTTGCTCCTCAATAATATGTAGATATTGTGCCACTGCTCATTTTGCTTTTATTGGATTGTTCTAGGCTTTTTCTTTACAGTGCTCCAATCCAAGGAAGGGAAAACAGTGAATTAAAATCCAGGAAACACTATTCCATTTGGACTGTCTCTACTGGTGATTATACTATTTCTGAGGGTTTTTTTTTCCCTTTTTTTCTACTGAAAAACAAATCAAAGTAATATGAACCTGATTTTCACATCTAGGTGTCATCTCAGTGATTTGAAATGATACAGCTTCTGAGAGAAATGGCCTGGAGGACTTCTGGTGTGTCATAAAAGATAAGTCTTCTCAGAAGTCTGGACTGTCGCTGCAGTACAGATTAGAAAAATAGGGCTGGCAGCATGTAGCTTTTTATTAGACTTACCTAAAATTATGCAGTTGCATTTCAAAGGATGCATCTTGAAGTCTAGAAAGAGAGAAAGAATAAACAGGTAATTTCAAACCAATGTGATAAATGCTATCATAATAGTGTGATGTATTATGATAATTAAGCAAAGCTATTATATGTGTGTCATGGAGGCTTCCTGGAAAAAGAATTCCTTAAATGTTACGTATATAAGTTAAAAGAAATTATTTACAGAATAGGGTTCTTTCTCATCATCTTTGTTGTCACCACTTTAAGCCATTGTCATCTTATGTGTAGAGAAATAAAGTTACCTCTGAACAAACCTCTTGGCTTCTGTTCCTGCTCCCCTAACAGCCTATTCCCAATACAGCAGCCAGATTGGTCTAGCAACTTTTAAAGTAGGTCGTGTCACTCATTCACTTAAAACCTTTCAGTGGCTTTCTATTTCACTAAGACTAAAAGCTCAAATTTCCAAGGGCTGTGATGGCTGTGATGGCAAGTGTCTGGGTCCCCACAACTCCCTGACTTCTTCTCCACCTACCCTGTCCAGCCCCAACTCACTCTACTCCACCTTTAGTAGGCCCCTTTCACTTCCCCAGAGACACAGGGTCTGCATTAGGGTCTATCCTCCAGCAGGTGCCTCTGCCTGGAAACACTTCTCTCATTATGTCCACTTGGCTAACATTCCTATCCCCTTTTTTGAAAATCTTAGACTTCCTGATGAAGCCCAACCTGGCCACCTATTTAATGCTCTGTTTGCCTTGTTTTTTCACATGTGTTCTGACTTCTTTGACCTTGCATTAATTTTATTTTTTCCAAGACGATTTAATACCTTCTAATATATTATCAAAGTTACTTATTTAGTATGCATTTTGTATTAGTTGTCTATTGCTGTCAGAACAAATTACCACAGTTGTAATGACTCCTTCAAACAATACAACTTTATTATCTCACAATTTCGTAGGTCAGAAGTCCAAACTGGCTTGCTGGTCTGCTCCATATACAAAACAGGAGCATTTTTTGAAATGAAAGTGTTTGTCACCTGGGCCTTTCTTTGAAGGTCTTGGTAAGAATAAACTTCCAGCTTCATTCAGGATCTTTGCAGAATCTAATTCCATGTGCTGGTGGAAACAAGATCCCATCGACCTTGCTGGCTGTCAACTGGGGCCACCCTGAGCTCCTAGAGTCCTGTCTTCAGTTCTTGAATGTATTTTTTTACATCTCAGAGCCAGTGATTGCTCATAAAATACTTCTAAGGCGTGGGATTTCTCAGACTTCACTTTATGCTTCATCTCTCTTCCACTTCTAGTCAGAAACAATTCTTTTCTAAGGGCTCCTTGAGTTAGATGGGTTCACCAGATAAATCAAGATAAAATCCCTATTTAAGGTACACAACTTTAATTACATCTGCAGAGTCCTGTCTGACACGTAGAGGAACATGGTCCTAGGTTCTGGGAACTAGGGTATGGACATCTCTGGGGACCCATTGTTCTGCCACACACATGTTGCTTGCTGTCTATCTCTCCCTACTAGAATTAAGCAAAAACTGATGCAGATAAGAATCTCCATCTGTTTTGTTTACTGATATATTTAAAGTGCCTGGAAGAAAAGCCTTTCTGCCGGTTGCTACTCAGTAAATATTATTGAATGCATGCATGAATGAAGAGTAGCTTTCATTTTCACCATAATACTAAATAATTGTACAAATGATTAGTAGTGAATCAGGTTAATGGTGAAAAAGAAATTGTAATTAGCCTGCAGAGACTCTAACCCTACTTTGTATATATATTTTAAGTTAGAATCTGACCAGGTAAATGTATTTCCATAATTTTCTCTAAGAATATCCCAAAATAGAAAAATGTATTAAAAGCTAAAAAGCCAATTGGAAACCATATTGTCAAGGGTTAAAAACTGATCTGGGGGGATAATGTTTGAAGATTTCATAGTAATCTATAAAGAATTCATAAAAATTCCAATTTAAAAAAGTAACATATATGTATAAACAATCACAGAATAAACAAACCTGTTTTGTCAACATTCATTAAGTGCAAGGAATAGGCAGAAATGTAAAAAGAAAGAACACAATTATTACTATATATATTTTATAACTTTATCTTATCTATTCTCTTTTATGCATGATGCACGGAAGAAGAGAAAATATAAATGTACCTAGGAGTTCCCAACGTGGCTCAGTGGTTAACGAATCCCACTAGGAACCATGAGGCTGCGGATTTGATCCCTGGCCTTGCTCAGTGGGTTAAGGATCTGGCGTTGCCCTGAGCTGTGGTGTAGGTTGCAGAAGCGGCTTGGATCCCGCGTTGCTGTGGCTGTGGCGAAGGCCGCAGCTGCAGCTCCTGTTAGACCCCTAGCCTGGGAACCTGCATATGCCACGGGTGTGGTCCTAGGTAAGGCAAAAAGACAAATAAATAAATAAATAAATAAATAAATAAATAAATAAAATCAATGTAACTAGATGCAGAGACTAGAATATGTCATGTTTTCTCTTTGTTTCAAACTTTCCTAGATAAATACTGCTCCTCAGCCTTTTAAGTTTTTGTTTCCATACTTACTGCTGTTTTAGTGGCCATCTAATCAGCCATCCTTAATTTGTACCCCACTTAATTTTATAGTTACCATATTGTCAGTTATATGCACCATATTTGCACTTGTCATAATTTCAAATTTTTGTATTGTTTTCGTTACTTTGTTATTTTAAACAATGCACCAATGAACTACTTAATTTATATGTGTTTCTGATTATTTCCCTAGGACAGATTTCTGACTTAACTGTGTAAAATTTATTAGTTTTATTGGAAATTATTTCCAGATTTCCCCATGATGAATTACTGATTTGCATTCCTCCCAGCAGTGAGAGCATATAACTTTGTTCTATATATTAATTCTTACATTGAGGATCAACTCCTTTCTTGCTTTTGGTCTTGTATTAAACCACTTGCATAAAATTTCCACATAGAGAATGAATTTCATTTTCTGTGGAGCATTACCCAGGATTAGATATTTATACTTTATAGAAAAATGTTAGTTGTGCATTTTGAAGTCTGCAGTTGATTGTTTCTCTTTTATTCAAATATTGACTATGCAGGTACAGTTAGTAATATTGAGTCATGCATGAACATAGATAACTTTTTAGAAAGATTCTTTGTGGAGGTAAATCTGTTGATTGAATTTATGTGATTGCTTCATGTATCACTTATACTTTAGCAATTTGAGCTCTTTAAATCTCCCTCTTATTGTCTTCATGCTCCAAGTGCTTGGAAGATTATGCAAAATTATGTGACAAAAGGCACAGATTCTAAAAATAGACTCCGTAACTGTCAAAGTGATTTTGCCGTACGTAATTCAAGAAAAGGTGTTTGGAAAAGACTCTGAAATTGGACAAAGTATTGCACCTTCAAAGTCAAGTGTATAGCTTTGTTTGGGGATTGATGGTTTCATTTTCTTCCACCAGTGAGGATAATAATATTGCTTAACATTACTATTCCCCTTATCTTTGAAAAACATGCAAAGCATAAAAGACATGTCAGGAAAGGGAAATAAATGATTAATTCTTAGACATTTTTGAAAAACAGCATGTAACCATCTTTTTCACGGCTGAAGACTTTGTGGAATTTATAGATATGACAGAATATTACACTCTAGCAGTAATGCATCAGAGTTCATATTCATTGGGAGAGAGCCAAGTAGAAAACACAAGATGAGGATATGACTTAAATTTTATTGAGGAATTCAGTTAAGAACTGTAAGATGAAGGATACATTACAGCTCTTTGTTTTAAAAGGCAATTTAATTAATTACTTTGTATTTTGATAAAGCTGATCATGGCACACTTATTATTAATCATTTTTACATAAATGTAAGACTGCATATATATATCAGAGAAGAAATTTTAAAAAGTATTTTGTGAGCTATTGCTTACAAAGCACTGATTAATTAACGATTGCTATAAACATCATTCTTAGGTTCAGATCTCAAAAGTTAGGAATCACGTGTACAGAAACTGAGCTGCATTTTTTTTTTTTTTTCATTATTGCTGTCTTGGGTAAAGGTTTTACTACATAAACAGTCTAAGATTCATTTGGGGGTAAAATAAACTTGCTTAAAATCCTTAAAATATATATGTCATAATTACTTTCATAAACATTAAAGGAAAGTTAAATAAACCAACAATCCCTTAATAGCTTAAAAATGTTGGTATAGAAAGCTAGAAGATCAAATTTAAACACAGTTTAGAAAGTCCTGGGAAGGCTTTGATAAGGAGGTGAGAGTTAAGCACAGGCCTTCAAAGATAAGAAGCAAAGAAGGCATTTCTTTTTCTTTCTTCTTCTTTTTTGGCGGGCCTCAGTGTGCCGTATGGAGGTTCCCAGGCTAGGGGTCAAATTGGAGCCACAGTTGCTGGCTTATGCCTCAGCCACAGCAAAGCAGGTTCTGAACCATGTCTGTGACCTACACTGCAGCTTGAGGCAATGCCAGAGATACTTAACCCAACGAGCAAGGCTAGGAATCAGACCCACATCCTCATGGATACTAGTTGGTTTCTTCACCTTCTAAGCCACAGGGGTAACTGCACATTTCTGTTTAGAAGAAATGGTATCTCTATAGGATTGAGTGTACGAGAGGGCAGCATGCCCTCACAGAGGATCAAGACTCTTGTGTGAGCTGGACTAAGAATCCGTGTTGAAGAGTAACAATGGATGAAACTAAAAAGGAAAGAAGGGATAAGACCGAAGAAAATGTGCTAGCTATTTTGAAAAGTTGCTTCTTGATTGCCAGTTGGAAAGTAATAATTTTATTTGGATCTGCATAGAGAATGATTAAGTGGCTACTGTCGGGGCTAGTGTTCCTGGTGGTAGAAATTGCTGGGGAAAAGGGAGAGCTGTTAGCAAGCTATGTGGTGACCCAGGTGATAGAGGCTAAGGAGGTGAGTTAAGGCTTTGGCAGTAGAGAAGGACAGGGCACATTGGGATATCAAGTGATTTATCCTTCAAAAGGATAGTCCTTGATATTCAGTTCATTGAAGTGGAGAAAGGGAGAGGAAAAATCCAGGAAGACTAGAATATAGACTGTGAATGTGATCAGCTAACATTCATCTAGACAGCAGAGAAAAGGGAGTTTGCAGAAGAGACTTATAGGAAATGTTCAGAGGGGAAAGCTGAAGAGAATGGTTTCCAGTTTCTGTAATGTCAGATGAAAGAGTTTTTAAAAGGAGGAAGACGATGTTAAATGAAGCAGAGATATCAATTTGATGAAGAAATGAAAAATGTCCAACTGAATTAGGAGTGAGGGAGTCTTTGGACCTAGCAGGAGTGCCTTTATAGAACTGGGAAGGATGAAACTTAAGTTGAATGCATTGAAGATGGAGGATGGTGACTGAAAATGAATTTCAAGCAGTCATGAAGGGAAGAAAGGAGCATAGCATGGTAGCTGGAGAGAGAGTATTGAGAAAACAGCTGCTGTTTTTTAATATGAGGGTTCAGGATTGATTTTCTGTTGACAGAGAAAAAGGAAGTCAAGAAGGAAAAGTTTACTGTGGAAGGGAGTTAAGTGACGGTGCCAAACAGCTAAAGAGATGAAAAGGTGAGAATATTGACCCGCGGGAACAGAAATTCTTTGTTAATGAAACAGAAGAGAATTTTTAAGTTAGCTGCCATTCTTAATGGACACTTTTTAAATGTTCTTTGTATTCCTGTGTCCTCATTTGTAATTTCCCCATTACAGATTACATGTGTACATAATATATTATAAACTACATAATGTTATACACATGCAAAATGCTATTTTGGAGTAAAACAGTTCATATTCTTTCTTATCCTTCTTTTTGTTCTGCTTCCTTTTATTACATTCTCCTCTGCTATTTCCTTTTCCCATATTGTTCCAGCAACATTACAGAATAAACATGCATTCTGGGCTAGAAAGAAAACTTCTGTCATTTGTAGAATTGCATTGGAGGGATAATGTACTCCTTGGTGAGATGGAAATGTGGCACCCAGGCATAAATTTACTCCTCTGCTTTTGTAGCAAATAAAAAGGATCTGTTAGGGTACATTTTTTTTTTTTTTGGCCTGTAGAGTTTTTATTCTACCATAAACCACTCGTTTATTTTTGGATTTGTGGAAACCTGAATCAGATTTGTGGAAACGTAGTGACAACAATACCACCTTCCTTGTGATTTAAGTTTCTTTTCCTTCTAAGTATGTCAGAAGCTCCTTGAGGTCTAGAACTCTGTCTTTAATGACTTTTAAAGATGTGCTGACTACCTGTGGCAGATTTATGAACACAAGGCTAGAGACAAAATGCTTCTATGAGAAACAAACCATGAAAAAGTCTTAAGTACTTTTCTCCTGGCCTATATGAGCTAGACGTTGATAAACTACCTGTTTGTGATAACTCTTGCCTACAAAATGGAATTTGGTGGCCTCTGGTTTTTCATCCTCCTAGAGCATATCTTAAAGTCTTCACTTTTTATGAGGTATTTGAATTTTGCTTATTTACTTTCTCTCACCCGTCGCTCCTTGGAGACCCACTGCATTATCGGCTTCACAATGAAGGAAATCTACCTCTCAGCTGACATCATAATTTATCACTTAATTAAATCAGTAAAAGATGCAATCAGTGGTCCAGCCAGACCTGATGTTGGTTGTCATGGGTTTCCAAAAAAGCAGCTCTCTGGTGAGTGTGCTGGAGATGTGGCTGGGGGAAGACAGATGCGATTTCTAAGTGGATTGATCTGATTGAGTACATGGAGACGGCCACATTACAGCTACAGGTTATGGCCTGACCAGTCAGTAGCTGCCCGGTTGCCTGGCACCAAGCGTGATCAGGACCCAGATTTATAGTCTGCTTACATTTAATCATTCGATGTTGACATATAAACATAACCAAACTATACAGGACCTGATTGGTAAAAATTCAAGCGTACTGTTGAGTACCTAACACTAGGGTTGGTCATACTGCTGTACGTACTTATAAGGGTGAATCAGTACTTTTCTCTGGCAAGCAAACGACACTTGGTTTGCTCTCTCCCTTTTTTAACTCCCATACCTCTTATGGCTCTGAATCTTATCTTATGACACCCTAAGCTTTCAGTGTCTGTTTTAATTATACAAATTCACATCACCTTCTTTTCCCCCTTTACTGTTTCAAAGACTAGAGCTTCATTCTATCTTTTTATCCCAATAGATAGCGCCTACTGGAATAAACAGATATGAGAATGAATGATTACTTGAATAAATAAAACAAAGAATTAATAGTTATTTTGTTATTTTATTTGGTAGTTTTATTCATTGATTTAGCATGTTTTTATTAAGGTTCTACTATTAGGCAAGGAAAACGCCTAGAACAGTACTGGGAACAGAGAGGGAAAAGTAGTTGCCTCCCATCAAGAATTTTAAAACTGATACGTTGTTTTGCTTGCAGTGTTTTCTTCATTGTAGGTGTAACCAATATAAACTCTACAAAGTGCATTTTATCATTTGCTAAACAAATGTCACTGGTAGATTTTCAGTAAGAGCCAAATATAAATGTATAAATATAGGGGGATAGAAAGGGCAGTCTAAAAGTCAATTCTGCATAAAGGGCAAGTAAAGAAAGATAAGTTCCAGAAAATTATTTTTTAAATGATAGTCATAACAAGAAGAAAATTAGGGAGTTCCCGTCATGGCACAGCAGAAAGAAATCTGACTAGGAACCATGAGGTTGTGGGT
>PVHT021183528.1:2128961-2157864 GCA_004024745.2 Catagonus wagneri
AATATGTGTGTAATAGTTTTTTTTTATGATAAGCATGCATTTTTAACTTTATAGATTTTGAATTTTTTTTCCTGTGTATGATTGTTCTGGAAAAAAGATTATTTTTACCAGAACATTATGCATCCAAACTGGCAAAATCCTGGCACGAGAAAATGGAAGTGAATTGGAGATACATGCTATCCTTGTGTTATGTGTCGGCTTTTATCTTTAGGTGTCACCACTTAATTATATATTCTCAGTACCACAGTAAGAGACTTGGGTGATGGCCAGACCCACCCCCTTATGGATGCCTACTTTAACCACATCAGTTGACCCACAGTGATTTTCCTTTCCTCTGAAATCCTAAAGTTTTCTATTTTTAAATTCCAAATTTGAAAGTTATCGTCTATTGTTCTGTAGCATTGTGTTTCTTTTGAATTAGCCATAATTTGTTTCCTGAACTTTTTATTAACTCTTCATGGAGGTAAAGAAACATTTAGTGAGTATCCATTCTTCTGGGCACCTCTCTAATTGTGACATACTTTGTCAATCTGCTCTGCCATCTGTTAATGTGTTAGGTGTACCCTTGGGGAGTGGGGGGCAGAAAGGCATTTTTCCTAGAGCAGGATACCCTAGTCGGCCCTGATGTTCAAAGTGTTTTAGAATCTTGTTCAATCATATTAAGAGTTTTCTAAATAGACGGAAATAAATCTACTTCTAAGATAATGGAGAATCTACTTTTAAGATAATGTTCTCACTGTGGTACAGGTGGCTGAAGTGGCTCAGGTTGCTGCAAAGCTGCAGGTTTGATCCTTGGCCTGGTGGATCCAGTGTTGCTGCAGCTCTGGTGAAGGTTGTAGCTCTGGCTTGGATTCAATCCCTGTCTCAGGAACTTCCTATTCTGTGGATGCGGCCATAAGAAAAAAATTTTTTTAAATAAAATAAAAATAAGATAGTTTAGAAGTGGCTACTTACTTTGACACCAAAGAAGTATATGTGAGTGCAGTTGTTACTGCTTATTTTCCTTCTTCCTATTATGCAGATAGACACCCCCGATCACTAGTTTTACCTGCTTTTTCCACTCTGCATCCTCTCTTGTCCTTTATATTTTTATCCCCGTGTGATCGTGTACCATAAAACTGTGTCAGACCCATTTCTCTTCCTGTCCCTCCACCTCCTCCTTCCTTTGTCCTGCTGTCCTTCTTTAGGCTGCTCTTTAAGATGGATTCTTCCTTCTTTCTTTTATCTTTGACCTTTTCTTCTTTATATTTGACGGTAATTTTCTTCTGAAAATTTCCCCTACTTATTGTCCATGACATCTGAAATTATTTTCAATAATAAATATTTTGGCAAAACCTGGAATTCTGTCTTGGCTGAAGAGGAAAGAATTCCTGGAGAGTCAGAGGTTCCATCAGGTGAATTTAAGTAGACTAGCCTATTCTGTTGAAAGAGTAAAAAACATTGTCCTATACCAAAAACAAGTAAAGTTACTTATTGCATATACAGGTGTATATACAGGTATATGTGAGTGCAGTTATGTACGTATCAGTTATTTTTCCCTCAGAAATTTGCAGCTTTCTTGTAGAAGCAACAATATTCAAATCTGGAAATAAATACTAAATAATATCTTACACAATATGTACTACATAAAGATTCAAAATCAAGAAAACATTATGTGGACTTATATAACTAGGGGAAAAATGGGAAGGATGAAGTCTGTGCTGTGCATTGAGGGAATTTTTGAAGCAATGCCATGCCTTACAAATTGCATGGAATAAACCACTAGAGGACCTGTGTTCAAGACATGCTTCAACTACTTAAGAACTGTGCTCTCAGGGAAATCTCTTATACTCATTGTTCCTCAATTTTCTCAACTGTAAGAGAGATGATGGTTTAATTAAAGATATCATTTTTATAGTACTTGTTAATGTTCTAGAAAATACATATATAATTTCTGTTACTTTCATAAACATCCTTTTAAGAGTGCATTTCCCTCATAAAGCATTAAAATAGTGAAGTGAGGCTGAAGAAGGTTAAAATATTTTCCTAAACCCTCACAGGCAAGAGTTAGTAGAACTGGACTAGGAGTCAGGTCTGCCTGGCTCCTGGCTCTATGGTGCCTCTTATAAGACTGTCATGTGTATAAATGAGGTGAAATTGCACATCTAAAAATAACCCTGATTTCTAAATTTCAAGAGTTATAAGTAGACTAGACAGACTATATTTTTATAGATAAAATAGATTAGGTTTATATCAAGATCATGATGTATTTTTGCTCTAACTGGCCATTTTAATCATGTGAAAAAAAATCCACACGTTTTAATAGTACGTGATTGCGAAATTCTCAGATTAAACTGTTATAATTACCCCTCCCAACCTGTGGCATATGGAAGTTCCTGGGCCAGGGATTGAATCCAAGCTGCAACTGTGACCTTTGCCACAGCTGTGGCCTCGAGGGATCCTTAAATCATGCTGGGGATTGAACCCACCCCACTGCAGAGACAACACAGATCCTGAACCTGCTGTGCCACAATGGGAACTGCTAAACTATTATAATTTTAAAAAGAACCACTAATTTAAAATAGAAGATCTTGCATATTAGAATATGTAAAGGGAAATATTATGTAGTCTTTGCATTCTCTGCCAGATATATCCACTCAAATGGCAATATAATAACTTCTTCTCAGGTTTGGGATTAAACTTTTCTTTTTTTCTTTCTTTCTTTTTTTTTTTTTTTGTCTTTTTAGGACCACACCTGCAGCATATGGAGCTTCCTAGGCTAGTGGTCAAATTGGAGCTGTAGCTGCGAGCCTAAGTCACAACCACAGCAACATGGGATCCTAGTCGTGTCTGCAACCTACATCACAGCTCACAGCAATGCCGGATCCTTAACCCACTGAGCAAGGCCAGGGATTGAACCTGCATCCTCATGGATACTGGTCTGGTTCGTTAACCCCTGAGCCACAATGGGAACTCCCAGGCTTTTTTTTTTTTTTTTTTAATATATACAAATATCTACTTCTATATCGTATGTTTTCTGATTTGCTTAAATCAGTAGCACAGTTTAGATCACTTCAAGATTGTTTCTGATTGGTAAGTATTTGTAGTCTGGGACATTTTTAAGGGCATTTCAGATGACTAATTCAAGAATATTTGATTCTGGTTCAGGCTCTAACAAACCATTTTCCTTCAGTTGATGATTCAAAAACTTAATTGGCCTAGTGGTGGAAATTTTAAAAAACAAGTAAAATTTATTGTTTCTACCTTGAGGGATTTAAAAGTTCAAATGAATGAACACATACAAAAGCAACCAGAATGTCACCTGCTTATATATAGTGTGTTTATTACATATAAAGTTTGTTTTTTCTTGTGATGTTAATTATTTTCATGATGAAAGAAGTTTGCATTTTCATTTTAATGGAGGGGAAAAAGAGGCCCAAAATAAGGCATGGGAACAAGATTAAACAGATTTTATTTTCCTCCTTCTATTTGCTAAGCCACTCTCTAACCCGAAGTTCTAGTGACCAGCTGGCCTGGTTTTAGCACTGAATGTCTCATTTCCTGAGAAAAGCTACAGTCCTTGGTAAATAAGTATGACTACATAGGTTGCAAATGCATTTTCTCACTTTCTGTTCAGGCATAAATCACAAGATATTCTCACTAATGAAAGACAGATAAGTACCTAGCATTGTATAAATAAAGGTAGAATGTTAATTAATTACTGGTATCACATTCAGATCATACTGGCCCCCAAAGCTTGAACAATATTGAGATGGAGGGGGAACAGTTCCTACAGAAATAGCATATAAAATTACTACTCAATAACTAGAGGAGAACTTTGTACAAATAAAGGGACTTAAGGTTAAGCTTCATGGGAAATTTGCTTCTGCTGATTATGAATCAATTTTTTTCTTCCCCACATATACCTACAACTTAAAAGAAATAGCCCTTAGCTGTTATGTTTTAATTTTTAAATAGCAAATATGTTCATGCATTAAATATGCAATTATGGAGTTCCTGTAGTAGCTCAGTGGGTTAAGAACCCAGCATTGTCTCCATGAGGATGCAGGTTCCATCCCTGGCCTCATTCACTGGGTTAAGGACCCAGCATAGGTAGCAGAAGCATTGCTGTGGCTGTGGTATAGGCCTGAAGCTGCAGCTCTGATTTGAACCCTAGCCCAAGAACTTCCATATGCTGCAGGTGAGGCTATAAAGAGCCAAAAAGAAAGAAAGAAAGAGAAAGAAAGAAAGAAAGAAAGAAAGAAAGAAAGAAAGAAAGAAAGAAAGAAAAGCAATTACATCTCATTTTTAAGAAAATCAAAGAACCACAATTTAAAAAAAAAGCTTTTAAAAAACAAAGACAATTCTGAAAAAATAAAATACATGGAGATCTGGTCTGGAGGTTTCAACAGTATTATTTGGAAGTTACATTGCTGTAGCACATTGCATAGATTCCCAAGGATGTAGAAAGTGAATGCTTGAGATTTTGCAATTGAAGCAACTATAGAGTGCTTTATTCCTCAAGCATCAATCTTAGAGAACAAAGATTTTGACACAGCCAGCTTTTTGTATTTCTTGTTGCAATTCTTTTTTATTATCTGGTCTATTTAGCTTGCAGCAATTTAAGGTTCATCTAGCAAACAGTTTAGTTTTTAAGACTTTGGAATCCTAACTTCTCTTTTAGCCCTAAGTAAAGGCTTCTCAGAAAACACTGGGATGATCTGATATTACCCAACAGAATTTCCTTGGCTGATGAAGAAATAAGAGCAGTGAGACCCCCAAACTCACATTATTCCCATGCTCCTGAGACTTTTCATTTCTCTAAATATGATCTTTATTTCATTCAGGCAATGACAGACTTGTGTGCTTTTTATTTAAATTCAGAAGTCTCAGTCATCAGATATTTTTCTTTCTTTCTTTTTTTTTTTGCCTTTTGTCATTTTATGGCCACACCCGCGGCATGTGGAGGTTCCCAGGCTAGGGGTCTAATCGGAGCTGTGGCCACTGGCCTGCGCCGCAGCCACAGCAACGCAGGATCCGAGCCGCGTCTGCGACCTACACCACAGCTCACGGCAACGCCGGATCGTTAACCCACTGAGCAAGGGCAGGGATCGAACCCGCAACCTCATGATTCCTAGTCGGATTCGTTAACCACTGCGCCACGACGGGAACTCCAGATATTTTTTCTTAAATATGCATTTTTGTTTGTTTGTTAAGAAATAAATCTGCCCCTAGATAGAACGTTTAAATGGAACTATAGACTGAGCCAAGTCACCGAGCACAGCTGCCCTTCCTCTGTTCCCAGGAGATGCTCACACATCTTTGCTCTGGCCCTTTCTGCATGCCAAGAGGCATCACTTTGTGAAGGCCTCAGTAAGCCTCTCTGGACTCTTTGCCTGTAAATCCATTTGCTTCTTGAAGCCTAGGTCTCTGTTTATTTTGTCCATCATCCTATCTTCCACTCAAAGATATCTGTTGAATGAACAAAAATTTTGCTGGAATTTGGCCTGTACTCAAAGCCCTTGTTGCATGAATATGTATGATAATAAACATACTGACGTGGGTCAGCATGAGCTATCAGCAAAAATTAGGTCTTCCATTATAATGTACTATGAGTATAATTTCCATCACTTTAATGTTGGGTCACTTGCTTAAGGAAATAACATTCAATCATTTTTAAGCTTCACTTTTTCTTCACCTTTGACTTTAGTAATTAATGATTTTTTTCTTCCCCTCAACCTCACCCTCAACTAATCATGTATGCAGGTATGTATTTATTTACTTACTTATTTACTTGCCCATCATTCATTCACTTATTTACACACATCTTCTGTTTGATACTCTCCTCAGCAGGTCTCAGGGTCAAAAAGGCTGACATTCTGTTTGATAAGATCAAAGGGAACTTAGCTTAAGGTCACTTTATGATAGATAATTTGCACCCAAACATGCCCCCAGCAGTCATATTAAACCTTCTAACATTTTGGAGTGATGCGTATGAAAATAAGTCATTTAAATAAAATTTAAAAGTTTTATTTATTCAATTTATTTTTTAAATTAATGATGAGAATAGATCCAAAAACCTTGCTTGGAAAAAAAATTAAATGGGAAAATAATATTTATTTAATGCTTCTCAGGTGCTTATATGAGATTTCTCAGATACCTGTGTTGAAGGGCGTTTTATAGTCCAGAAGAGCCCACCTAGGAGAAAGTCGAATGTCTGACACTAATTACGTATACCCAAGCCTCCCTAGTACTTTTTTTGCTTTTTAGGGCTGCACCCGTGGGGTATGGAGGTTTCCAGGCTAGGGGTCCAGTCGGAGCTACACCTGCCAGCCTGCACCACAGCCACAAAAATGCAGCGTCCGAGCCGCATCTGCAAGCTACACCACAGCTCACAGCAATGCCAGATCCTTAACCCACTGAGCGAGGTCAGGGATTGAACCCGCAACCTCATGGTTACTAGTCAGATTCGTTTCTGCTGAGCCACAATGGGAAGTCCACCTTAGTATTTTCTGATGTTGACACTGAAGATCAGGAAAATATTTTCTGATTCACATACTTTAGTGTGAGAAAGACTTTTAAATATAATCAAGGTCAACCTGACATTTTATAATTGACAAAACCAAGATCAGAGAAATGACTTGTCTTGATTAGTGGGTTATATTAATATACATATTTGTGACTAGAGTGAGTGCAATTTAGACAGATGTTCAAAGTGAAGTGACATTGGCATATAACAAGGGAAGCCCAACTAGATGGTATTTACAGAATCCCAAAGGCTGTCTTTACCTTGGGTCTGACCTTCACAGCCTCAAAAATTCAGAAATTCTGAGTGGATCATCCTTTTTCTTGAAAGCAGTACCATACTCACCTGCTCCCAGAAACTGATTCATAAAAACTATGGCAAAACAATGCCAGCCAGTTTAATGATGAGAAATTGCTATCACATGAACAGGAATTCTGGAGTAGACTACTGCATTTTCTCCTGTCAGCAAATCTCACTATATGCAATTACAATCAGAAGGTTGTTTCAGTAACATGAAATCAGAGCAGAGTTTGCAGCAAAGGCAATAACTAACTGTTTCCAGTGTCTGGTCAGGAAAAGCTTAACAGAGGAGATCAAACTAAAGGAGGAGGTGACTCCAACAAGAAAAGACAGCATCTTAAAGGCATAGAATCGAAACTAACATGACCTGTCCCTGATAATAATATTAGATTGTACAGTGTGCAAGGTCTGGTGGGGATGAGGGCTTGCGAGGCAGGGGTTGGGGAGGGGAGTTGTAGAGCCAGAAATGACAAGGACTCAGTTTTGGAAAAGTAGAAAGGGACAAGACCTTGAAAAATCTGATCTGCGCTATGTCAGAAAAGAAAACACTGCCAGGTGAACCTAGAAGCAGGCAGAGAGGTAGGAGAAAATCCAAGAGAGATTGGTGTCCCAGAAGCCAAGAGCTGGTATTGGTGAAATATAATTAAAAACAACATCTGGGGTTCCCCTTGTGGCTCAGCAGGTTAAGAACCTTCTAATATCTTTGAACTTCTAAGTTTGAACCCTGGCCTTGCTCCATGGCTTAAGGATCTGGTGTTGCCTTGAGCTGTGGTATAGGTCCAGACTCCTCTTGGATCCCGATTTGCTGTGACTGTGTTACAGGCCGGCAGCTACATCTCTGATTCGACCCCTAGCCTGGAAACTTCCATATACCGCAGGTGCAGCCCTAAAAAGCCGACAATCAAAACCAAAAAAAACCCCAAATTTTCTTCTAACCCAGACAACATCTGAAGTGTTAATAGATAAACTGAAGCGTATTCATATTTAGAAGAGCTTATTTGAGCATACATCCATTGAATCACGCAGTGCCAAACTAGAAGTGTTTGGGGCACTTCACAGACAGGAGCTAGGGGAGGGGTAGGGAAGCAAAGCAAGAACTCTAGCCTAAGCGTTCTTTACTTGGGAAAGCCTAGTTGACTGTTGGTTGATCGATTGCTCTTAAATTTCATTTCCTTGGACTCCAGTGCTTTGACTCTGGTGTAAGTTTTAGTTGCTATCAAGGCATTAGAGCCACTTCTAATGGTCCTCTTGACTAATTAATGTCACAAAGGCAGAAGGGTGGGAAAACAGTTTTGGTATTGAATAAGCATTATGCCAGAATACGGTGTGCAACACAGGCAACCTGCTAAGAGCTTGCAAAGACAGAAGGACATCTCATCTTTTCACATAGCCATTGCATTCATGTTCTCAAGATAAGCAGTAACTTGTCCTCAGGTAAGAGGACTTGACTCCATTTGCCACACATGATTCATTCTCAGTTTATTTGGTAATTGATGTGACTGTCTAAGTTAGCCAGTTGGCTTTATCCAAAGAAAAACAAATTTATTTTTCTGATAGAACGTAGTTTTTGATGCCACGCATCTGACAAAGTTGGACTCCCATATGTTGCAGAAAGCAGGACCCCTTCTAGGACCTGAGAATGTATTCTTGTCTAACACTTGGAAATAAATTGTCCGAGGAGACAGGTGCTGAGAAAAAGAAGGGACTTTCGGGCAGAGAGCAGCAGGGTAAGGGAACTCGGGGGAAGTGTTCTGGTACATGTCTTGTAGTCTCAGGATTTATAGGAATGGGGTTAGTTTCTGGGTTGTCTCTGGCTGATCGTCTTGCTTGGCCAGGACTTGGTCTGGCCCAGTGTCTTTCCTGGTGGCAGGCACACATATCAGCCAAGATGGATTCAGGCGCCAAGGAACCTGGGAGATTGGTCGTCTCCTCCCTCCTATTGGTCCCTCCCACATCCTCCTGCTTAGCCTTAAGGGCATCATCATGTTCCTTATCAGACCCTCCTGTTGTGAGACAATTCACGTATGAAGCAGTTATCGGGCTTGGCCAAGGTGAGTGGTTTCAGTCAGTGGTCCCCTAACATAACCACTACCCATCAGCAGAAAGTGGGAGATGGGGTGCCATTTATTGATAATTACATTGCACAGGGTTGCTTCTCCTCTCCTTGAGAAAGACCTTGCTGGATTGTGAAGGTGGCAAGAGGCTCATCTAGCTTTTAAAAAGAATTAAAGAGTTACAGACATTTCAAAGAGTTGGAAAGAACTTAAAAGTTTTCTCAAGAATTTGCTCTAAGAAGGGAGCTGGAAGTAGTCTCTCAGATTTTCAATAGGGAGAATTAAGCCTCTCTTTTTTAACTTGTATTTTCTCTTGGGGACAGTTAGGTTGAGAGTAGTTAGTTGATCCACCACCTCAAATACTGAAATTCAAGGATTTTTTAAAACGGGGATGGGCAATGGAGAGGGTTGGTTCAAAGAGGCCAGTTCTTCATTTCTTTATCCTCAGCACTGGGGGAGCAAAGCAAAGGAGCCACCAGCCTATGTAGTTTTCCCTTTAAGAGTCAGGAAACTGACTACTAAATAGTAAAATGGCCTCTTTCTTAGTGTCTTTTTAAAGTAAGGTGTCTTAATTCTTAAAATGTTGTTTGTGTTTGAGGGAATTATGTTGGAATCCTCTACCCTTAGGCATTTTGAAGTACTTAACTATGGCAACAGTTTTTATTCACAGCTCTCTGAGAAATTCCCCCCTTTTTTACCCTGAGGCCCAAGGACTGCAAAGTAGGGCAGGCTTGCCTGTTCTTTTCTACAGCTGCAGGGAGTGAGTAAGGCTGCTTTGCTGTCTTAAGGCTTTTTTTTTTCTTTTTCTCCCAAAGGGAAATTGTCAAGTCCTTAGTAATTGTTCACACAGCATTTTATTTTTCATTTATCCCATTGTCTGAAAACATTCCTAGATAGCAATTGCTTTCTTTTAAATTTTTTTCACTTTTTAATAGTTCTGCATTTTTTTTTCCCTTCTAGGTTTATTGAGCTATACTTTATAGTCAGCACCGTATAAATTTAAGAAGTACAACAAAATGGTTCCACATACATATATCATGAAATTATTACCACAGTAAATTTAGTGAACATCCATCATGCTAGATCCAAAAATAAGAGAAAATGAAAACTTTTTTTCCTTAATAATGAGAACTCGGGATTTACTCTCTAGACAACTTTCATATATAACATACAATAGTGTTAATTATATTTATCATATTTGTGGGACTCTAAGGCCTCTCCAAGGAGATAGAACTCAAAGTCTTGGGAGTTCCCATTGTAGTTCAGCCGCAATGAATCTGACTAGTATCCATGACGATGTAGGTTTGATTCCTGGCCTTGCTCCCTAAGGATCCAGCGTTGCTGTGAGCTATGGTGTAGGTGGCAGACTCGGCTTGGATCTTGCATTGCTGTGACTGTGGCATGGGCCAGTAGCTATAGTTCCAATTCCACCCCTGACCTGGGAACTTCCACATGCTCCAGGTGTGTCCCTAAAAGACAAAAAGCAAAAAAAAAAAAAAAAAAAAAAAAAAGCCTCTGGCAAAGACAAGAATTACCAAACCCATCTCATTATATTGCCCGCTCCACTACCTTGAGCAACCTGGCCTCCTGGCCCACTCCTTCCTACCCCTTACTAGAAAAGGAATGTGGCCCACTCCTCCCCCAACTTCTATAGGGCCAATATGCCCCCAACCAACCAGCAAGTATATTGTAAGACTCTCTTTCCCCAACCAATCAGCAGGTCAACAGGTGTATCATAACACCTCTCCTCTCCTGGGCTATAAAAACAGAGAAGACCAAGGGCCCGGGATCTGCTCTCCCTGATCATCAGGAAGTCATCCCTTCCAACCCACATGCACAGACTATGACAGTATTTATATTACATCCTTAGTACTGTTTTTTTTTTTTTTTTGTCTTTTTGCCTTATCTAGGGCTGCACCCGCGGCATATGGAGGTTCCCAGGCTAGGGGTCTAACAGGAGCTGTAGCTGCCGGCCTTCGCCACAGCCACAGCAACGTGGGATCCGAGCCGTGTCTGCAACCTACACCACAGCTCACGGCAACGCCGGATCCTTAACCCACTGAGCAAGGGCAGGGATCGAACCCGCAACCTCATGGTTCCTAGTCGGATTCGTTAACCACTGAGCCACGACGGGAACTCCCGAGTACTGTTTATCTTATAACTGTAAGTTGGTACCTTTTGACTGCCTTCATCCGTTTCCCCTATCACTAACCCGTGCTGACTGTAATCTATGACCTTGTTTGTTTTTGAAGTATAAGTGATCCATAACACTATGTTAGTTCCTGGTACACAACCTAGAGATTGAATATTCCTGTACATTTCAAGACAGTAGTTTTTTGTTTTTGTTTTTAGTACTCCATTATAATATGACCAAAACAAACAAAAAAACCAAAACCACCTCAAAACTCTATTGGTTGAAATAAGGATTTCCCTTTATCATTTAAAATCACAAAAAAAACTGGGAAAAAAGCCTAAGGAACATAAACAGTGTATTACTGATGCTTTTCTAGTCATTACATGTTAGTTTGAGAACTTTAAAAGATTTGTTTGCATGACACCACTCTGTTTTAGGAGTCAACATGCTTACATGTTAACACATATGTTTTCTCTATGCAAAATTTACATAATATTTATGTCTCCACTTCATAGATCAGAACATACACAGTAATAATTAAAAGCTAGGATGGAACACAACTATTTGCTAGTACCATGTTGTATGTATTGGGAAATAAAGAAAAAGTGAAGACGATGCAGATCACAAGAGCTTACAGTCTTGGCAGTGAAATGTGACTAACAGGCAAAGACAGTGTGTCATTAATACAGACTTTAGTGATTCAAAGCGTCTTTTGCAATGGGATTTCCGAGACTCAGGGATCAATAAGCAGTAATCTTAGAAGACATCACACAGAAGGTAAAATGTGACCTTTAGTTTGAAGGATAGTCAGTGTCTTGGTTGGGACCTATGGTTGTAACTAACAGAAATCCACTCAGCCAGCTTTGGCAGAAAGCAGTCTGCTCTGAGAGAAGGTAGACTAAATCATACTATGATCAGGAGTTATTACAGTTAGGCATCAAGAGCTAAGCACCGCAATTGCCTTGTTCTGCCTTCCCTTTTAATCTGGGCCACCTATTGCCCTCACCTGGGCTTTTCTCTAAATACCTACACCATATCTCTTTTTACCTGTAGTCAGCTTTGCTTACATTTTTGCAGATGAGGGAAGATTACAACTCACACCGCAAAATCCGAAGTTTTTGTATCCTCAGTTCAAGTGCCTAGCAAATGCTGACTGGCATCTCAGACTCCTGATTTCAATAGCTGAATAAAAAGAATTTGACTTGATCGAGCAAGGTCATGAGGGCAACCAGTTGGATGGCTGCCACCAAAAGCTTCTCTTAGAAAAGAAGTAAGGTAGGCAGGGGACTGATCCTGGAGATGGAAGTGGTGGTAATGCAAAAACAGGAGAGAACATTGGTATATGAGGGAAATGGCATGTAAATGGGGTATGACCTTCTATGAAGAGAGTTTCATTTATAGAAGATTAGTGTATCGAAAGGCTGTTGAATCTGACAGTATTTTATTTATTTATTTATTTAATATTTTGCTTTTAGGGCCTTACCCGCAGTGTATGGAAATTCCCAGTCTAGGAGTCGAACTAGAGCTACAGCTGCCAACCTACACCACAGCCGCATCGACGTGGGATCTGAACCATATCTGCCACCTACACCATAGCTCGTGGCAACGGAGGATCCTCGACCCACTGAGCAAGGCCATGGATCCAAACCATATCCTGGTGTATACTAGTTGGATTCATTTCTGTTGCGCCACCACAGGAACTCCTGACAGTGTTTTAAATGGGAGAGACATGTAACAAAGATCATTAAGGAACAAAGCGGTACAAACCCTTCCTTTATCTCCTTTCTCCTGAGGGCCTCTTAACACTGCCCCCCACACCCTGCCCTGTAGAAGGAGATACTGGATTGTGTAAAGCCAGAGTCTAGAGACCAGGTATCTGGGATGGGGGCTCTTCTAAATGTCAAAACAAAACAGAGTTCCAAGCAGACAAAAAAAAAAAAAAGGCTTGAAGATAGAATTGGACTCAGTAAATCAGGTCAGTCAGTATGCGAAAGTAATGCACTTCAGGCTACGAGGATCAGTGACCCATACGAGGAGTTTTGTCCCTAAAGGCTGGAATCCAGGTCAGGATTAAGCAGTCTCTTGTGGTCTCAGTCAAGAGCAGGAGACCGTCTTTGTCATGAATGAATCATGGGCTCATAGTTTTTCTGAGCTGGAAAAGGGATGAAAGGATGCGGAGCAGGATACTTCCTGTCAGTTGATAAAACCTGACTGTTCAACAGGTTTAAGAGTCAATAGCTTAGAGAAGAGGGTTGAAATCATGCAGTGAAATAAAACACGCAATAAGAATGAGGGAATGCAGAGCAAGGGCAGTAAAGGATCTAGGATTCGCCTTGAGAAACATGAATAGTAACACGGAAAAAAGGACACAAATCATAACAAAGAAAAGTGTGTCAAAAGTCAGTGGAGAATCAGGATTCATGATGCCACAAAAACAGGGAGGGGGGAAAGCACTTAGGGAAGGGGAGAATATGTGTCAAATGCAGCAGAAAGATAAAGAAAAATGAGGTTGGAGAAAAGGCCATTGCATTTGGTGATAAGGCGGCTATTAGTGACCTTTGAGAGAGTAGAATCAAAAGATTTATTTGGTCAGAAACCAAGTTTCAGGGGGTTAAAATATTGAATGGATATGAAAAATGAGACAGTAAGTATAGATCAATGGTTTCAGATGCTTGTCTGTGAAAGGAAAGAAGTAGGAAATAATTTTTTTTTTTTTTTTAGTTAGAGGCGATGCATGTTTGAAGGTTAAGTCTACCTCCCTGCACTTTCCATAGCCTTCATTCTCATGTGTCCTAGAGCTCTCAAGTCAACTCTTAGGCTACTGAGTTCCCCACCCCCTTTGTAATACTTATTTATCTGCTGGTCTGTATAACCTCCATTTTTCCATCACTGATACAGATTCAAAGAGAGGCATTAGATTACAAATCTATACATTTTACACATTTTTAGGAGGATTTGGAACACAAGTTAAAACACCTGACTTTGTGCCATTAAGGAATTATTTGAGGATTCGATTTAACTTACTACACTTAGCATGGAAAATGGTGGACAGGGTTTAACTTCAGACTAGATTTAGGGAAGAAATTCTAACTAGAGAGTCATTTGCATGACTACTTCTTCTTACTTATGTCTCTGTATCCAGTATAATTTCACCTAGCCTTCTGGGAATACCTAACACAAGAAAGGTGATTAAAACTGAAACCAAATAAAAATAACAGTTCATCAAAGCAACTAGTAATGAGTCCTCAGGATGAGCGAGAAAGGAAAATATGGGAAGAGGTTCATGTTTGATGTCTCTAAATAACCAGACATTGAAAATAGGGGAAATAAGTAGAGAGGATTTGGTAAATGTTCAGAATTGTAGCTTACCAACCAAACAGGCATTCCCATTCACATATTATCATTTTTTCTGATATCAGAGGCTATACTGTGTCTGAACTAGCCCTAAATAAAGTCTGGTTTAGAAATAGATAAGGGGTCTGCTTACTTACAAACATACCCCAAGTCTAGAAAGATAGTGAGATCTATGACTTTCAAAGTTGTCATATCCATTCTACAGAGGGCCTAGAGTATATCAGAATACAGGATGTGTTTACTATGACCCAAAGATTTTTAAGGTCCAAATATGTTAATGAGAATTATGCCACGTGATGACATTTAAAGAAATGTTCTCTGTTGCAAAAGTTTTTGAAACAACTGAATACCTTGATTGATTTTCTAAAAGCAAACTTTAGAACAACTTCTGATTTTTTTCTCTGGCTGAAATTACATGAAGAGCATATGGTTGGTGAAAATAAGAGGTAGCTAGTAGGCAATGATGAGAGACAGAGACAGAGCTGTTTTGGTGTACGGACCACAAAGATCCAAATGCTCGAGGACCACAAAGATCCAAATGCTCGATAGAGTCAAATACGTGTAACTTACACTTCCAGCCTCTGACTTTACCTCCACTTGGTAGCAGTGGGTGAGGAAAACAATGGCAGGACCAAAGCAGCCCACTTTATCTGCTTGTCTTGGTCACAAAGCATCTGTTCATGAATTGAATAAAGGAAGCCAACTGCAGAATCAATTTTGCTTAAAACATGTTTGAAATAACTGTTAGAGAAACCCTTATATTTCCTGTGGCTGTACAGTAACCAGCTCCTAAAAATGTATTCTAAGAACAGTATCAGAAATGACAGAGCCCTTTATGGACGCCTTAGTCATGCCCCTTGAAAATGACTTTGAAGAATATCACTCATTCTCGGGGAATGTGTATAGTCTGGTCATATTTATTTTGTTGTTCTTATTTTTAATTATTTATATTTTAAGACATTTATTGAGTGCTGACCATGTACCATATGCCCTGTGTTTCATTTACTCCTCATTAAAAGCGCAGTGAAACAGATATCAATGCCCTGGTTTTACAGATGAAGAAAGGAAGATTCCAAGATCACACGGCTAGCAAATGATGGAACAGGATTTGAAGCCAGACAGCCTTTCTTGTGAGTTCATGCTCACAGCCACCGCTCAACACAGAGTCATTTTACTGCTCCTCTGTAATCTCTAAAACAGATACCACAGTTGTGGAAGTGGCTTCTTTTTTGATTTGGTTTGACAAATTATCAGAGGCTAACCTCAAGAGGTATTGCTAGTGTTGGTTCTTGTCCCTGCATTTGTCTCTTTTCTCTTCATGTGTTTTCGCTCTGCTTCCTTAGCTAATCAGTACCTTTTAGGAAAGCTAACATTTTATATTGTCATTTCCTAAGGACTCCTTCACCTTGTAATTGTCACCTTTGTTGCCATTTTTTTTCTGAAGTGATTACCATGTACATGTCTTTGAGGAATGGGGGCCATTTTATTGTGAAACTAATGGTGATGATTATCTCTTTGTTATCATCAATCAATGGTTGCATTTTTTTCTTTTGCTGGAATCCAGCATAATCATTCCTGTGAAATCAGAATAATTGAAAAGATTATGAATGAATTGTATAGCTTTTTAAATTTTTTTAAAGTGATTCGAATATGAAATGGATATCTTTATTTCATTATACTGTTCTGAATGATAATCTAAGTTTATTATTTTTTCCTCAGTCATGCATGTTAATCATTATTAGCCCTGGGATTTATTGGCATTACAAAGATGAGTAAGCAGCTGCCTCAGTTGCTATCATCACTGACTTTTTGGGACATCTTAGGGATGATTTATTCATTGTGGTCAAACGAAAGCTATCCACACCTTCTTCAACGGAGACCAAATATGTGACTTTTCTGCCATGAGAGTGTCATTAATGGATGAATGAGAAGGGAAGGTGGGAAGAGGAGTCACTGATGGTCACTTTCCTTTCTTTTGAACAATATAAAACACTAACAGGAAAAATTACCTTTCTAATGAGCAGTACCCATCTCTTTTTTTTTTTCATTTTTTAAAGTTTATTGAAGTATAGTTGAAGTATTATTGAAGTATATTGAAGTTGTGATAATTTCTGCTATACAATAAAGGAGTCAGTTATACATGTACACATATCCATTCTTTCTCAAATTCTTTTCCCGCATAGATTATCACAGAATATTGGGTAGAGTTCTCTGTGCTATACAGCTATACGGTATGCTGTTGGCCAATCATTCCATATACCTCAGTGTGCATATACCAATCCCAAACCCCCAGTCCATCCCCCCCCCGACACCAGGTCCCTTTGATAATTTTAAGTTTTTCAAAGTCTGTGAGTCTGTTTCTTTTCTTCAAATAAGTTCATTTGTACTCCTTTTTTAGATTCTACATATAAGCTATATCATAGGATATTTATTCTTCACTAACTTCACTTATTATGATCATCTCTTGGTCCATCCATGTCACTGCAAATGGCATTGTACCCAACTCTTAAATAACAATATTCGGACTCCATCTTTGAAATAATGGCCTATATATGCACCATTCTTAAAACTATTTTTGATTGCATTTGAATTTTTAATCTGCTAAAGATTTTCACACAAAAAAATATATGCCGGCTAACATCTCTAGGGAATAAGGCACACATTACTTATTCAGAAATCCTTTTTAATTTTTACTGAAAGTGTTTTACTCTGTCTCAAGGGAATGAATGTCAGCTCTTAATCTTGGTAAATGTGACCATTTTCAGTTAATTTTTGTTTGGATCCAGGAACTACCAGGGACACTCTGGATATTTATATCTATATAGTTAAGATCTTTAGGCTCTAACGTGCAGTGTATTTTAAAACGTGTAAAAGCTCTTAGAAATATATATATATATACATATATATATACACATATATATATACACACATATATGTAATTTTATACTTCCATTTGGTTCATTCATATTATTGCATGTACATTACCTATGTCCTGTGGGTCTCACCCTCCCACCCGGGCTTTACAGACTGTTCAGTTGCTTGGCCCAAGATTAGACAGCAGCTAATAACACAGCTGGGACTTTAAATCATGTCTACTCACATCAAGAATGGTGTTTGCTCTTTTTCAGGAAAGCCTTGCAAGACAAATTTGAAATAGCTGAAAGCATCAGAAGTACTCATTGTACGGTTCATCCATTGTTATAGGCTCAGCTATCTTTGTGTTCCCAGGTTGCATGGTTTCCTGATTAGCTCTGCAGTGTTCTGTTCATCAGGTTCACCGCACTGGGCTTAACACCCCCATTTGTTCAGTGACTTTCAATTTGTTTTGCACTATTTTCTTTTCTACTGGAGTCTGTAAGTGGGTATATCAGGTAGGATGGAGCCCCTGAGAGCTGTGTGGAAATGCTGCGGCGCCCGCCCCAGCAATCAGGAGCAGTGATTTTGATGTCAGTGTGTGGTAAAGTTGCCCTCTCAGCCATCCTGCAGAATACAAAAATATAAAATAGTCTAGATTAGCGAAGAGGGGATGCAAAGAATGATAAACCTGGTGGTAGTTCCCAGGGCAGTCACAACAATACCGAGGAAAAAAACAGAGAAGGAAAGGAAAAGTAATGCAGTATAATCATTCTATGAGAAGTCACCCTAGAAAGGTAATTTTGAAGAAAAATAGAGTTTGTACATTGAATTATTTGTAGGTTTTAAGGTTATTATAAATTTTAAGATCACTATGACCTTGCATTAAACTAATTAAGCAAGTTTAGGGAACTTTCTCAGCCTTAATGCAGCCTAGCTTCAGCAAAACCTCATGATGTTCCATAGTCTTGACTCAGTCTCCTCTTCACCTCTATCGGTGCTACCAAGTATGAAATCTCCACCTTTTTTTTTTTTTTTTTTTTTTTGTCTTTTGAGGGGCACACCCATGGCATATGGAAGTTCCCAGGCTAGGGGTCAAATCTGAGCTATAGCTGCTGGCCTACACAACAGGCACAGCAACGTGGATCCAAGCCATGTCTTTGACCTATTCCACAGCTCATAGCAATGCCTTAACCCACTGAGTGAGGCCAGGGATTGAACCCACATCCTCATGGATACTAGTTGGGTTTGTTACCACTGAGCCACAGTGGGAACTCGAAAATCTCCACTTTCTTCTCTGCCTCATGGACTTTTCTGTTATGTCTATATGATTATCAGCTTCTATTTTACAATACCTTGTAAGCCACTGGATACATATCTAATAATCAAATGTCTGAGGGAATATTTGACAGGATTAACTAGTCACTAACCAATATAGATCACCATCACGTTGCATCTGCCTGTCTATGGGATATCATACATATAGGCTCTATGCCAGATTGCCTCCAAGGACTGGGAGGTCTGTAGAAGGTAACATTTTGCCTCAGGTGTGATCACAATCAGCTGATCCAATAGTCCCAATTAGTTTGGCTTGTGCTTAAGAAATTCCTATGAATCTGTGTGCTGAAGAAGAATGATATGTTTCAATCACTTTGCACTTAGAACTTTGTTTCCTTAAATAATCACAGATTGCATACATGGACCCCCATTAGAACTTGTTTTGAAAATATCTTGACAGAAATCCTTTATGTCTTATAAAGTGAATGCAATGGACTTTTATTTTCTTGATGGTTCAGAAACATGCCATTTTGTAAAGACAGATAGTACTCTGTTGGCTGATTGACCTGGCAGGAAACTGACTGAAGAAGAGCAAATCATAGTTTTGCAAGTGGTCATGGACTGCCTACTGAGCACAGGGCACTTTGTGTGTATGTGTGTTGTGCTTTTTTGGGAAACACACACGTAACACACACAAAGATAAAGAGCAATCATAGGGAATCACAGCAGAACATTCAATAAAAAATACGAAGTTAATGACCCCATAAATTTCAAAAATTGCCATTTTAGAGGATAAAGAAAGGGAGAGACATGGCTTCTAGTTAGAATAATTAGGAAAAGTTTCTTGAAGTAGGTGAAAGTTGAAATCTGGATAATTGTGAGGACTGGGACAAGTAAAATGTTATTACACTGTTTAATGAAAACAAAATTGTAAAATGTATATAATCATTGAATCAAAAACAACTTAAAAGTTAGTCTTTTTTTTTTTAAAGACTGACATTAAGGAAAAAGTAAATTTAAGAATATGTTATTTCAAATATACATCAGTATATGAAACCAGATTAAGAATGCTCATAAAGGTCAAGTTAAAGAATTTCAGGTTTCTTTGGTAAATTAATCCAATAACCTGTCATGGAAGATTTTTGAGCAGTGAAGACATGACGTGTATTTTAGAAAGGAAAAACAGGTAAAAAGATCAAACAAAGTGATTAGGACTTTCGTTAAGCTTTTAAGAAATTTTGGGCTAAGAACTTAAGGGAAAAAAAGAATTACCTATTATTGAGTGATAGTATTAAGGGATACTGTATTAGAACTTTTTTTATTAATGATGACTAGTTTAACCTCCTTACAGAACTACCAAGTAGATACTATCTTTCCCACTTTGTTAGTGAAGAAATAGATTTGGAAAGATTAAGAAACTGACCAAGTAAATGCTTAGAAAACAGTTGAACCAGAATTCAAGATAAGCTTCTGTTCAAGTTCTTACCATTATAACACGCTGGAAAAAAAGAAAAAATAATCCCTGAAGTAGTTATGGGGGTGAAGTCAGGTTAAAAGAAAAGTGAGTTGATGAAGATGACTGTGCCTGGGAGGGGGAACACTGGACAGGTGATAGGTTTTATATTCAATCCATCTAACACTGAATAATATATAGGTGTGGGTACACACTTTGGAAAACATACCATTACAAATACAGGATTGGAACAGAAAGGATCACATAGTTCTAATTCTAAATAATGACTTTTACCAGGTTGAGGAAGAAATGTGCAGAAAACCATAGAAAGCAAATCCAGTTTGCGTCTTTTCCAGCACCTGCAGCTTTTTCTTGCTCTGGTATAACTCCCCTAAATTGATCTGTCACGGATTTTTGAAACCATTTTGATATTAGTGGCTGAGTTCTCGCCAAAAACCGTATTTGGAAAACTGTAGTCTAGAAATAGATATTCATGCAGTAATTGTAATCCCTCATGGAATAAAAATAGATCTAAAAATCTTAATAATCTGAATATCGGAGACTATCAGAAGCCCTTCCCAAACTGAAAATTGTGGCAGTATATCACATTTTTCTTATGTTTAACAAACTTACATAGAGCAGAGAAAACTAATAATTGAGGAAAAAGACATCTGAAGGGTCAAAACTGATCTCACAGTATGTAAACATTCAAGGTCAGGTACATTATTCATGGGAATTCAAGCTTTCTCTCTCTCTCACCTTTTTTTTTTTTTTTTAATATGGCTGCACCCATAGCACCTGGAGGTTCCCAGGCCAGGAATTGAATCCGAACCTCAGCTTCGACCTACGCCAACAGCTGTGGCAATTGCACTAGGCTGGGGATCAAAGTTGCACCTCTATAGCAACCCAAGCCACTGTAGTTGGATTCTTAATGCATTGCAGTCAGATTCTTAGCCTACTACACCACAGTGAAAAGCCCACTCATGCTTTCTCTTAAAAAAGATTTAGTCTTTTCTCTTATTTAGGCTTATATTTAATGAGATTTACTGTCAAAGAAAATTAGTGAGAAATCTCTGGGGAAGTTCTTTTTTAATCCTTACTTATTTTAATATTACATTTAAAATCTATTATATCATAATATCAATGATTATGTTCATATTATTGACAACAGCTTTCAAGAAAGATATGACATAGTTTTATTGGGACACTGCTAAAAAAGTCAAGCAGGCTTTTAATAAAGTTTAGAATTTTTTCTAACCAAAATATCCAAAGTTGAGAAGAAAGTGTTGATATTTTAAGTGGAAATTATCAACCAAGAGAAAATTTTACTGATATAGAATACCTTGTTTTTGTTTGATGCCAGATTACAAGTTACTTAATTTAGTGAGCATAACATTTAAAAATTAATTTTTAGGAGACATTTTACATGTTCCAGAGAAAGTTGTCTTCTTTTTTTATCTTTATACCATACAACTCACCCATTTAAAAGTGTACATTTGAATGTTTCTTAGCATATTCACAGGGTTGTGCAATCTAATTTTAGATGATCTTTGTCCCCACCAAAAGAAATCCTCTATCTGTTGGCAGACGTGCGTCCTCCTCCTCTTGCAAACCCCCTCAGCCCTAGCCAATCACCAATCTACTTCCTGTCTCTATAGATTCCTTTTCTGAACAAGTCAAATAAGGGGATACACTAAGTGTTTTTTTGTGACTAGCTTCTAAGAATAATATTTTTAAGGTACAGCCATGGTATAGATGTATTAATACTTTATTTTTATTACTAAATAATATTCCATCATACGTATAATGGTTTGTTGTGTGACTTTTTAAAATGGAGTAATACTGGTATTTGTACTTCTCTGCAATGCAAATTGTTTTTCTCATTTAAAAACATATAATGAGTATTTCTCTAGGGCGGAAGTTGCATTTCTAACTCATTCTTCTTAATAATGACATAGTGTTTCATAAAATTGGTATAAAAAATTTTTATAAATATTTGCCTCTCAGTGAATATTCAGATTCAGTTATTTCACCTCAATTTTTCACAAATTGTGAAAAAGCTACAATAATCATCTTTGTACATATGCTTTTTATAAGTAATTTATTAACTTCTGTAGGCTCGCTTCCATAAAACAAGTTGGCTAAATTAATTATATTACTAAATTTATTTTCAAAAAAATACAGCAATACATACTCCAACCAACAGTTCATAAGAGTAACTGTTTCACAGCCTCTCCACCAATACTGGACATAGTAATCTTTTTATTTATTTATGTATTTATTTTTAAAGCAGGTACAAATTGTATTGTTAGAAACACAGTACACCATGTGGGAGATTACACAGAGAAGTAGTCAGTTTATCTAAGGCAGAAGCAAAGCAGTAATATGCACCCAAAGGAGGAGTGCAGGCGCAGGTATCCACCTGAATGAGGAGAATGCCAGAGAGGTGATTTAAATCATTTATATAGTATATAGTCATCTTTTTAAATTTGTCAATTTTATGAATATATTTAATATGTTGATTAGCTATTCAGATTTCCTCTTCTGTGAAGTGCTAATTCTTGTCCTTTGTCCCTTTTCCATCAAATTTGTTTGCTTTCTTCTTACAACTTATTGGAACTCTACATATTAAAGATATTAACGTCTGCTTATCATTTATGCTGCAAATATTTTATCATTTGTTTCTAATTTTAAAAAAATTATTATACTTGATTTATGATGTTCTGTCAATTTCTGGTGTACATCAAAGTGACTCAGTTATACATATATATATACAGTCTTTTTTTTTACATCATCCTCCATCATGTTCCATCACAAGTGATCAGATATAGTTCCCTGGGCTTCACAACGGAATCTCATTGCTTATTAATTCCAAATGTAATAGTTTGCATCTACTAACCCCAAAATCCCAACCCCTCCCACTCCCTCATCTTCCCTCTTGGCAACCACAAGTCTATTATCTGTGTCCATGAGTTTGTTTCTTTTCTATAAATAGTTTCATTTGTGCTATATATTAGATTCCAGAATTAAGTGATATTATATTGTATTTGTCTTTCTCCTTCTGACTTATCTCACTTAGTATGAGAGTCTCTAGTTCCATCCATGTTGCAGCAGATGGCATTATTTTGTTCTTTTTTACAGCTAAGTAGTATTCTATTGTGTATATATACCACATCTTATTAATCCATTCATCTGTCATTGGACATTTAGGTTGTTTCCATGTCTTGCCTATTGTGAATAGTGCTGCAATGAACATACGGGTGCATGTATCTTTATCGCGGAAAGTTTTGTCTGGTTATATGTCCAGAAGTGGGATTGCTGGATCATATGTCAGTTCTGTATTGAGTTTTCTGAGGCATCTTCATACTGTTTTCCATAGTGGTTGTACCAGTTTGTATTCCCACCAACAGTGAAGGCGGGTACCCTTTTCTCCACACTCTCTCCAGTGTTTGTTATTTGTTGACTTGTTAATGATGCCATTCTGACTGGTGTGAGGTGGAACCTGAGTATAGTTTTGATTTGCACTTCTCTAACAGTGATGTTGAACATTTTTTCATGTGCCTGTTGGCCATCTATATGTCTTTTTGGCGAAATGTCTGTTTAGGTCTTCCACCATTTTTCAGTTGGTTTATTTGTTTTTATGCTATTGAGTAAATTTATTTTTGTTGTCTTTTACCATATAATCTTTTTTATATACTGTGATGTATGAATTCTTCTTTTCTTTCAGTCATTTTTAGTTTACCCAGGAACATTTCTTCTACCCACCAGTAATAAGAGTATTTTCATACTCTTTTTCTTATATACATTTCAACCAATATTATATTTAAGCAAAAGAATATAAAGTATTTAGTAATTAACTACAGTTAATGTAATATCCAACATTTTCTCCACAGTTCCTTTTCTAAATATTAAATATTTATAAAATCTAAAAATATTTTATAAATGAAATTATATCTATTATATGTCTTTGTATTGTTTCAAAATGAATTATGAAAAACGGAAATATGTATTATAAATGTTTAATTTTAGAAACACAGGCTATTTAAAATGTTATCAGATATAAAATGTAAAATAACACTAATAGACATTTTTATCCAAAAAGAAGAAATGCTGATTTATATGATACCATAATATAAAATATCAAGTTGTAGATATAGAAATTACCTTGGTATATATTATTTTCAGGTACCCTTTCAATGAAAATGAGAATCCATTATTCTTATAGGTGGAAAACCATTAGGGCTATGGAACTTTTAAATTCATATGAGACCTCTTGATTAGTACATTTTGGAGATGAGGGAATTGCAGGAATATTACCATTTAGGAAACTACTTTTTTGTGTTATTATCCTCCAGCTATTTATCTGGTTCTGTACTTCTCATGATTCTGTTAAGAATATAAAAATATGCCTGGGGTTAGAATGATTAATTACTATAACATTAATATTTTATGACAAAATATATTAAATTCTGTCCTGAATACAATTTATGGCTGTAGAGAGTCAGTACATTAATTCAGAGGACTAAGAGAGATTGACATATCCAAGTAAATAACTTAGGTATGTATTTAAGACTTTTTGTAGTGACTTTAGGTTTTACAATTTTATACTAAAATTTAGTAGTTCTTTCTTTCATTGAATTAGAAAATCAGTATTTGAAAATGGCTTATACATAGTTTTTTAAAAGGTCATAATTGTTACTCTAATGGTAAAATCTCTTAAACTATACTGCCTGGGGGGGTGGGATCCCACATCATACTATTGAATTTTGGCTTAGAATTTAGTTTGAGAGAAATATAGAATTTCCTACTTTTCAAGTTTACTTCAAATTGTAAAATTACCATTATTTTATACAACTCCTTTTTCATGTCTTGTTCCATTCTGGTTTCTTTTATGAAATTTGTCAAGTCAAGAGGTATTTTACAATTCCTTTTCTGCTGTCTACTAGATATGAAATAGATTTCCAACTTGTTGATTTTGTTATAAAGTTGGGATATAAAATGTATATGCAGAAAGGTGTTAACTAAAAAAAAAAAACAGGAGACAAAATGTAATAAATGTTTAGGTAGTATAAAACAAACAGTAAAACAGAAATACATACAAGAATGTACCCTTTGATATTTGAAGGTCATTAGAAACTTAAAGCAAGTGTACTGTTTGCATTTACAAAGCAGGTATTGCCTGAGCATAAGAAAATAAAAAGCAGAAATGAGTAGCTGCTTTGCTTGGAAGAAGTTGGGGTGGCATGACTAAAAGCTTACAAAATTATTGCTGGATTTTTATGAATTTAGCAACATAGTATTTCAATGATTAGTTTGAATAATATACAATGTAAACAAAACTATTTAGGTGAATAGCATATTCTTTGAATTAGCTTGAGGAGAATATTTACTGTGACATAACTTATACATACATTTCTTTCTAAATGTACAGACACAAAAATCTTGTCGCATACACAAACAATAAACCTATGAAATAATCATTCATAATCAAATCACTGATCAACTCTTTTCCTAAAAGAGGCACTTTGTCATCTGTCTTAAATACCACCCCTCCATGAATACGTTCAGCCTTCTGTCTATTCTTATTCTGCTTTTGATTTTTCTTCAAAGCCTTTGTCGATACATACTATCTGCTATCATATTATATATTTTTTTATTTTCTTTCTCTGGGAATTTAAATTCCATGACAGCAAAAGCTTTATTTCACCCCTGGATCCTATCACCTACAACAATTCTAGCTTATGGTATCTCAATAAGTAACTGTTGAGTTCATTATTGAATAATGGAGCTCATTATTCATTGAATGGTGTTGAGAAAATAAGTATTGCCATTTAGGAAATAACAACAACAGAAAAGGAGTACGTTACTTACATTACTTCTTATTTCAAAATAAGCATCGGAATGGTTAAAGAGTTGTTTTTTTAAAAAATATGACCACAAAATGCAATGAGGAATACTCTTTTAAGCATTAAACTAGAAACATCCCAAAGGAAAAATTTTACCTATGTAACTACCTAAACGTCCAGAAGCCTGTGTACACAAACTTATTGTAAACCGATTAAAAACTAAGTGGCTAGTTGCTTGAAATATTTCCTATAAATATATAAATGAGATAATATTTTAATATAAAATGCGTTTGTACAAATCATTATGAAAAATATTTATCCTCTCTAAATGATTCACCTAAAAGCTAGCAAAAGTGGTTAAAATATTTAAAAGGAATACAGATGACCACTATTTATGAAAAAATGCCATATCTTATTTTTAATAAGGTGAAATTCAAAATAAAACCATAGAGAGCACCATTTTTAACAAATCTATCCTGTGACAGTTTTTTGTGGAGAGAGGGAAGTAAAAATTCTATGCTCTCAGGCATTATTGTAAGAAGAAATGATAGAAGTTATTACCACAGTTTTAGGAAGTAATTCAGAAATGGTGTCAGTATTGAAAACATTCTTATCCTTGACCATGTACTAAAACCTCTAGAACTTATTTAAGGGAATTTTCAGAGAAGTGGATAAAAATTTATGTACCAATATTTTCAACCCAGTTTTATCTTTTGATTATAAAATTACAAATATGTAAAAATTAAATACTTGATTATAAGTATGCAGTTGCTTAAAATGAGGTTGTCAGAGAAATTTTACTGTCATTAGAGAGAGAGATTTCATGATACACTGTTACCTGAGAAAAAAGCTATAATGAAAATCTAAAACAACAAGGTTGTACTATATAGTACAGGGAACCATATCCAATCTTCTGGGAAAAGAGTATAACTGAGTCGTTTTGTTGTACAGCAGAAATTGGCGGGACGCTGTAAATTAACTACACTTTAATTAAAATATATTAACAAGAGAAACTATGGGAGTTCCCATGGTGGCACACTGGGGTAACGTGCTGGCTTGTCTCTATGGTAATGCTGGTTCAATCCCGAACTCAGAGCAGTGGGTTAAGGATCCAGCACTGCTGTAGTTATGGCGTAGGTTTCAGATGCGGCTCATATTTGATCCTTGGTCTGGGTACTTCCATATGCCACAGGTGGAGCTGAAAATGGAGGAAGAAAAATGGAAAAACTATATACCCATAATGTTTATCTATCTATCATCTATCTATTACATACGTTAACATAAAACACTATCATCTATCTATTACATACGTTAACATAAAACACTGAATTTTATAGCATTTATTGCCTCTGAATACTGTTATTATGAATTGATTTTTACTTTCATTATTATAATTTTTGTTCATTTGTTCAAAATTACTTTGGATTGTGTACATACAATGTTTATAGCCTGGAAAAGAGGTGATATATATCATATAAAATTTATATAATATATTCGAGTGCATATATGGCCTAAAAATGGGGGGGAAATCACTTTTCAACTTTTTGAAATATAAGTTTAGCCTTAATTTATTAAAGTTAGAAGACAACAAAATTACTTTTTAAAAAATGTATGTTGTTATATGATCTTTCTATGCATTTTATAATAAAACTCTAATTCATTGAAGCCTGAACTCAATTTTTTACATTAAGGACAATGTAAAGCTTGAATAAATAAAAAATATCATGGTATTCTTTAGGATAAATGGTTTTATTATAGATGCTATTTATGAAAATGAGGTAAAATAGCTGAAGTTATATATCTTAGATCATAAATAGAAACTGACATGATATTCCCATTGATCTGCAATATTTCATGTTTCTTTCTATATGTATAGTTTTGAAAGCATAGATCTAATCTGGAAAATCTTAAATCTCATTCTTTGCATTTCAACTATGTACTTGCAAAACTATGATCCGGGTGTGTTAACTGTATGATTATTCAATTCTGTTTTCCTTTGTATCACTATCCAACCTTGATGGAAGAAATATTTAATTTGTGAATGTATCTTGTTAGTGCTTACTTTTGTCTATAGCATCATTTATTCATTTCAACTGAAGATTATTGTGGCATATCTTCCTTTTTTGTAGAATGTGACTAACAGGATAATTTACTTTGATAATTTTAGGGAATAATAATAAATTTGGGGGAATATTTTGCCTTTGCAAAGATATATTTTTACTTTCCTAGATAATAAAACATTGCCTTGTAAATGACAAACTTCTTTAGAGTCACCTAAGGCAAGTGTGGAGAAATGCCAGAAGGAATGTTGGCCAACCAAGAGAATGAACTAACGCAGAGAATGAACTGAATTTCAGAAGGGGATTAGAAGATCAAGATGCATATGCTTATAATGGTTGGTTGCCTTTGCTTAAATTAGATTTGTTTTTGTTTTAAGAAACTGTGGAAGAAGAACCGTAATGCAGTTTTTAGAATAGTCCCCCCATAAAAGTCTGGCAGTTAATGGCCTATTGTTTTGTAGTTTTACTTTGGGATGGCATTGCTTACCACTAGACAACTGACATTTGGTTACCTGGGAAAGAATATTTTTGGTAGTACTAGATTCAAATTAATTCTGTGTGAAAATAGAAACTAAGTATAACTTTAAAGATATTTCCTGCCCAGTGAAAAGAAGAATTTACTACACATTAGTCCTTATGAGCATCTTGGCTACCTGAACTCTTAATTGGGTTCCTACTTTTTAATGATGTAGCCAAAGAAACATCAAATACAGCCACCCTTATGGGACTCGGAATTATAGATCAGAAATCATATTACATTCATACACATTTAATATGTCTTCTATTATTTACTGGAAAATGGTGGGTTACATGAATATGTTTGGTTTTGTCTCTTAAACTGAATTCAGAAACTAAGCCTTTTTTTCTGGGAGTTCCCGTCGTGGCGCAGTGGTTAACGAATCCGACTAGGAACCATGAGGTTGCGGGTTCGGTCCCTGCCCTTGCTCAGTGGGTTAACGATCCGGCGTTGCCGTGAGCTGTGATGTAGGTTGTAGACGCGGCTCGGATCCTGCGTTGCTGTGGCTACGGCGCAGGCCAGTGGCCACAGCTCCGATTAGACCCCTAG
>PVHT021183528.1:2158864-2175727 GCA_004024745.2 Catagonus wagneri
AAAAAAAAAAAAAAAAAAAAAAAAAGAAACTAAGCCTTTTTTTCTAAAACGGGAAACTTAAAACATTTTTATGCCCTTTCTGAATGTTGATAAGATTTGAAATATTTTAGAACTCTGTGTTGGGTAGAAACTGCTGCTATTCAGAAAAGATAAAAATACTTGCTTCAGTAATTGACATCTGTGTACCTAAATTAAATGGGAGTCAAAAGCAGGTGATTTATGATTTAGATTAAATGGGTTGCAAGTTGGGTAACACTGAATCCAATATCACTGCTTGAAGTCTTTTTTAGAGATATACATCTCTAGGAAAGATTTTAATGATTTTGAAAACTCCAGGGCTTTATCTTACTCTGAAACAAAGATGGATGGATGTTATCGCAGAGACAGACAGTACAAATTTCTGTGAAAATTACTCATAAGAGTTAATGGCTGAATTAACATCACTGTGTTTTAACTGCTTACCGTAAAGAAGAATTAAGATAGCTCAGTTATATTTGTATTCCTCTGTGCACGTTAACAGTAATTAGCTAATAAACTCCAACTGAGTTCTTATCCACAACTGTCTGTCTTTCATTTGATGACAGATGATTACACTGTGGAACACATTTATTTGTAACAGTTCGAACTATATAGATTAAAGTTTCT
Source organism: Catagonus wagneri (assembly GCA_004024745.2). Classification (NCBI taxonomy): domain Eukaryota; kingdom Metazoa; phylum Chordata; class Mammalia; order Artiodactyla; family Tayassuidae; genus Catagonus; species Catagonus wagneri. The sequence goes on from PVHT021183528.1 coordinate 2,159,510, forward strand.
GTTCATTAGTTCTTACTTTTACAGACAAATCTGCCTTTTTTTTTTTCTTCTATTAGAAGAAAATTAGTGAACTGAAGTCAACCTGAAATGGTTGCATTATGTCTAAATTTTGGTAAAACACAGTGTCACACATAATGTTTGATTTCAAATTTGCCTAGATAAAAGTACTGTGATATAGACTGAAGTAGATATAATATTTTTAAAAGCTTCTGAGGAGATAATATAGACACTTAAGGGCAAATAAGTAATAATGGTGATGATAATGTTAATAAAATTGAAGAACTCTATACTGATTTATAATAAAGGAACCAGAAGGCAAAATTTTAGTAATATATACTTTAAATATATATTACATATTCTTTGTAACAGATGAATATGTTATAGACAGTTTTATTGGCTGATAAACACAACATTTACTGCACCATGACTTCCTGGTAAAAATAACCAAGATGAAGACAAAAATTAGGAAGGAACTCCTATTTTACTATTATTTTAGGCTTCGCTGAAAGAGACCATGAGGAAAGAGTTCGTCTTGGCCAGTCCTAGAAGAAGTCATTTTCTCTTTCGAGAAACTCTAGAACAGACCCCTTTGTCCTTGGATGTTTTTCAGACTAACAAATCAGTCCCAGATATCCTTGGGCAGTCACATTTTCAAGTTCTCTCTACCCTTTCTGCAGAAAAGACACTCTTGTAAGAGGGATTGAAACTTGGGATTCTCCAGTCCAGCATTCTTCCAGTAATTTTCCTGACCTCTCTTCAGTACCCAAAGGCCTAAAGTCCTGGGGTGAGGTGGGGGGGGGTGAGGTTTGAGCTACATGAAAGCACCCTTGAATACTTCTGGTGATGTCCGAGGAAGAGTGCCTGTTGTGAGAATTGCAGTTGCTGAAAGTGTGATTTACAAGAGTGGTCTGGAGCTGGGGGCTTTCTTCCCTCCCTTTCTTTTCCCCTTCATGTGTGGTTATTGAGATTGCCTTTGTGATTGAGTTCTTGGCACCTCAGTTCTAAGAAAGATTTAGATAAATTAAAAGAGCTTCCGAGAAAAGCCACAAAAATGATGAAAGAGTTGGAAGTATTGATTTATGAGGAAAGATTAAAGGAATGGATATGCTCTGGCTTGACATCAAATTAGGATGTGGTGGCATACTGTAGCTATAAATATTTGTAAACAGAAGGAGGAGGGAAAGTTCTGCACAATGGTCCAATGAGGTAATATGTTATGCAAGCAAGAGAAGGTTAGAACTATATTTAATGTCCTTCGCTCTGGGTCTCCCCTGTGTATTCTGGCTGTGTCTGCACTTGGAAACAGAATGAGTTGCCATTCACTGTCTGAGACAACTGCCTTATACTACTTAATGTGGAAGAAAAAGGAGATTAAGAGTGAGGAAATCAGTATTTGAACAGAAAAGCTATGCAGTGTCCCTGGGCTTTCTTGGTCTTTCCCAAGTTTCGGCTCCCAGTACTTACTGGTCATGGCACTAAGCAGCTTAGGGATGGAAAGGGGTTGTGCTGTCAGCAGCATAGCTGTGGTGATTCTGCCTGTTCCAACACAATCAGCTCTTTATGTTCCATGGGATAAAGAGCTTCACTCATTTATTACTGCTGAAGTTATCTCCGCCTCAGCAGCTGTGCATACTGCTAGCTGAAGCTTCCATGGGTAAACCTGGACAGACAGGAAAGGCAGATTTGGGACACCAGGAGGCACATTTTCCAGCTGTGCTCATAAAGGCCTGTCTTCCTTTTAACCCAGAAGGGAAAAAATAAACCCCATTTTAAACTCTTTCAGATATAATATACTATTGAGAAATGGATGGAACTGGATTTTATTTGATTTCTATGATAACAAGCTTGAGCACTTATTTATTTGAGTTCCCACTGAATAGTGTAGAAATCAAACTACAAATTTCCCCAGAGGAACTTTATTGTGTTTACAAATGGGTTTTGTTCAAGTTTTCTTAGTTGTTTCTTAGAATTCATGCACATTATGTTAGGAAAGCAGTATTATATTTGGTGATTCAATTTTAGATGAGACCATGAAATTCTGTTTTACCTATAACCTACTCATAATTCCATTATGACTTTACTAGGCAACTTTCCTCACACTGTTTATATAAGAAATGAACTCTAAGATCCAACTTAGAATACCAGGGGGACACTTCTCTGGAGAGTCAGTTCGCTCAGTAAAAATTTTTGCAACATAGTTTGGCATCAGTCATATTTGCTTTAAGGAAGGACCTCATTTGGTTGTTACTCAACATAAGGAGAATTATGATAACTATATTCTGTCATCTCATATTATTCATGGTTTGCAGATTAGTAGACTTAGTGTTGAAGAATTACATAGACATTGCTTTTTTACAGATAGCATATATATGTATTATTGAATTAGAATGGATCAAACTCAGAGAAAATCACTACAATAGTTATCTGAAATAAAGATGACAACATAAAACATTTGGGAATGCCCAGAGTCTATTTGAGTTTCATCTTTAGTCATGTAATTTGGTATAGGTGATCTATCATCTTTCCCCTTTAACTCAAATTTTCTAAGTAATTTATTTTTATTCAGGCAGCTACTGTTTTAAAATATATTAACACTTTTAGGTATATAGTTTAAATATGGAAGAGGGACAAAGTAAATAATATACACATGTTAGACGTACAATAAGTATTAAAATATATACTCACATACTAAACTGGATCTGTTCCTCTCCAGAAACACTCCTGTAGCTCATCTGTTTTGGCTTCAGATCTCTCTCCCTCTCTCTCCTCCCTCCCTCTCTCCCTTCCTTCCTTCTTTCTTTCCTTCCTTTGCTTCTTGTTCCATCTCATTCTCTTTTTTGGTCTCTTCTTCTGGCTCTTGTCTATAAAATAATTGAAATGTTTACCCATTTTATTTGCCATTCTATGTGATTACATTACAATTCAATGAATAGCAACCGTTTGAAACTTGGATCTGTCATCAATATTTGGTACAAGCATATAAATTTGATACTACCCAGATATTCAAGTATTTTAATACACTTTGAAAATCTTAAAGTGTATGAAAAAAAATAAAAATAAAGTAGATACAGTGGAACTAGACATTCTGGCATTGCTTGTCATATTACTAAGATGATAAACAAAGATTCTAGTATATTTAACTTCCACAGAGCTATTCCTAAGAGAAAGAAAAAGATGCTGTTTTGTGGAGCATATAAAATTTTTCTACCATGATCAAGTTATTAACTGTTTTAAAAAATTTGCTGATTGCTTTTGCATCAGGAACGCATATATCAATTTAAAATAAAAATTATCAAGCAATTTGATATGTAAGTGCTCCTACATAATGAGTTTTTACTGACAGTGTTCAGTCCATTAGTACTATAGCCTTTGATGTATTTGTTTGAAGTAATTCAAGAAAAGTAAAATAAAATAATACCTATTGTCAAAACCAATGAGAAAGCTTCAATTTGGGTATCATAATAACTAGCAAAATATCAGACCGGTAGTATATAGCAAAATATGAAAAGTAGTTTTATTAATCATGATGAAATATTCCTTCAAAATTTGGAAGGAGACCTAGAAGCTGATGACTTTTAGTTTTATCTAATAATTTTGTAACCTCATATGTTCAGAGAAATCATTTAGAAAAAAAATAAAATGGAGGGGAAAATCTATGTAAGACAGAATAAAAAACAAAAGTGAATAGTAAATGTGGATTTCCCTGGTTGCTTAGTGGGTTAAGGATTTGGCATTGTCACTGCTGTGGTGTGGGTTCCATCCACAGCCTGGGAACTTCCTCAAGTTGTGGGTGTGGCCAAAAAAAAGTAAATGCAACCAAGAATATCAATAATTAAATTTTCATTTTTATAGTGTACTTTGTACAGCTGACCTATGCATTGTAAAGACAATAAACATTAATCATTAGATTAATTAAAAGTGGAATGAATCAATGTCTTACTATGTAGGTACACACTCAAAATCATCAAAATTATTATCTTTTTTTTCAGTTTTTGCTTTCCCAAGGCCTATGGAGTTTCCGGGCCAGGGATCAGATCTAAGCCACAGTTGTGACCTATGCACAGCTGCAGCAATGCTGGATCCTTAACCCACTGTGCTGGGACTAGGATTGAACCTGTGTTCTAGCAATTGAATATGCCTTTCAGCACTCCAGAGACACCGCTGATCCCATTGTATCACAGTGAGAACTCCAAAATTAATTTGATTTTTATTATTTTTAAAGTCTGGTTATTTAAAACTTTACTATGATACCTAAGAGGAAAGTAGTCCTGCTTGAAGGAAAGAGAAAATAAACCACGGGTACTTCAAAACCCATGGAGGTGTCAGTTCTCCCCTTATAAGATTTGCTTAGTGTATTTGAATGAGAATACATTAAATCTAAGGCCATTGAGATAGAAGGCCAAGCTAGGCTTCTGGTTTAAGTATAAGGACTGTTGAATTTAATGGTGGAGTGAAATATAAGTATTCTGTCTGAGCCGAGGTTACAGATTTAACCTCAAATAACAAAATTCACAACCATCGCCTTTCAAAGAAAGGACACATTTTGTCAATATCAAGAACGAAATTTAAAAATAAAAGGAAATATAGTATCTCAGAGTATAGAAGAGTGCTTGAAAAACACATCTCAATATCCTTTTTTCCCTCATTTCCTGCATTCTGATGAAAATTTTCTCATGGATTGACCAGATATGCTGATAAGTGACTCAAGTGAACTCTTAATTCTCTAGTTCAAAATCAAAAGAATTCAGGAATGGAGCACTGTGTAAACAATCTAAGAGACTCAACTGGTCCAGTCTTTTTTTTTAATTTTTAATTTTTTTGGGTGGGGGCATATGGAGGTTCCCAGGCCAGGGATCGAATCAGAGCTATAGCTGCTCGCCTGTACCACAGCCACAACAATGCAGGATCCCAGTCATATCTGCGACCTAGATCACAGCTCACAGCAATGCTGGATCCTTAACTCACTGAGTGAGGCTAGGGATCGAACCTTCGACCTCATGGTTAATAGTCAGATTCATTTCTGCTGTGCCACAACAGGAACTCAACATCATTTTATTTTTAAGAGTAAGGACACCATATTCTGAAGTGCATTAGAAACCCCTGGATAATAGTTATGCTTTAAGTCTGAATGGCATAAATCAGATGTATGAGGGCTGATGGCATTCCAATGTACCTTTTCTTACCTACCATAGGAAGCAACGATAAGATTTTTAAGTGACCCTGCAACTTTCTCTGCAGGGTCACTTAAAAATCTTAAAAATCACTGGTGTGTTAGTTTGCTTGGACCAACATAACAAGATACCCCAGACTAGGGGACATATCAGAAACTTATTTTCTTAGAGTTCTGAGACTCTTAAATCCATGATCAAGATATTGGCAGGGTTTGCTTCTTCTGGGACTGCTTTTCTTGGCTTGCAGGCGACTGCCCTCTTACTGCCTCTTCACATGGTTGTCTCTCTGTATGCACAAGTCTCTAGTATCTCTTTGTGTGTCTTCATTTCCTCTGCTTATAAGGGTACCAATCAGATTGGATTAAGACTCACTACAATGGCCTCATTTAATTTAATCATCTCTTTTAAAGACTATTTTCAAAGATTAGTACATTTTAAAGCACTTGGGACTAGAACTTCAACATGTGAATTTTGGGGGAAACAATTCAGATTATCACACATGATGAATGTAACTTTGTGCTAAAGTTCTAAGCATTGTGAAATGAAGCGTTTTCTGAAAAGGGCTTGAATATATTCACTACAATGTAATGAACTTTTATAATGAAACAAGTGATATTAAAATGTAGAGAGTAATATAGTTACTTTACTGAGAATACTCATTAATATCTGTTCAGCAATTTATAATTTACAAAGAGCATGTACATATATGATCTCATGTATTCCTCACAATAATTCTGTGGAATAAGCAAGCTAAATTACAATGTGTAAAAATATGTAACATTTATTTTTTAAAACCACTGTGTGTCAGGCATTGTACTGGGCATTTTATAAGTGTTATCTCAATTAAACCTTATGTCTTCTTATCTCCATTTTACTTAAGAAGAAATAAAACTTAGGATAGGAAACAAGTGTCTTTCCTTAACTGGACCTCTTCCTGGCATTTGATGCTGTTGAACATTTTCTTCTATCTTTGATTTTATAACCTTGCACTTTCCACATTATATGCCTATATGTCAGGCGATTTCTTCTGCTATTTTTGTGGGTTCTTTATTCTGTCCAGTCTTTGCATATTGATGTTATTCCTAATGACATTCTTAACAGTTTCTCCTCTGCTTCATATACTTTCAGTGAACTATCAGACTCCCATGACTTACTTCCACTGTATGTTGATGATTCCCAAATCTTTTTTCCTGTCCAGATCTCTGTCCTGTGCTTCATGTTGATCTTAACCTCAAAATGTTCAAGTCTGAACACACAGTCTTCACCAAACCCATACTTCCTGTGTTCTCTAGTTCAGTGAGTGACAACACCAACCAGACAGAAATCTCAGCCAGATGCCTAGGAGTCATCTGCTTGTTTGATTTGACCAATTAACCCATTCCCTAATGTCTGTTCTCACAAGCCAATAAAATGTAAGTTCTTTAGTTCTACCATCTAAACATATGTTAAATTTATCACTTTTATCGATTCTCATGGCCACTTTTCCTAATTTTTTTCTCTCTAGTATTCCTTACTGGAATTACTGCCATAGTCTCCTAAATAGCGTTCTGATCTCTACTCTTATCTGCTTAACTCACTAACCACAGTTGCTCTCATAATGACTTTTAAAAAATGCACACTGAGGTATATGGAATGATTGGCCAGTGAGGACCTGCTGTGTAGCACAGAGAACTCTACCCAGTAGTCTGTGATAATCTGTGTGGGAAAAGAATCTGTGAGAGGATGGATAAGTGTATGTGTATGATTGGGTCACTTTGTTGTACAGCAGAAGTTATCACGATCTTGCAAATTATATTTCAATAAAACTTAAAAAATGTAAATCTCTGTAACTAAGAGGTTTAAAATCTGTTGCTCTTAAAACAAAGTTCAGACTCCTTTAAGTGGCTGCCCAGCTCTGTTTAAATGTCTTATCACTTCCCATTCCTTTCTCTACATACTTCAGAACCAGCCGTACAACATTTAAATATATACTCTTGCTCTGACTCTGTGCCTTTTCATGCACTGCTCTTTTGTGGTGCATTTCTCAACCCAGTTCTCCCTCCACCAGGCTTATCTTTCTAGTCTCAGTTTAGTTACCAATTTCTTCTCAGCCCTTCTTTACTTCCAGGTTATGCTGAACTGCTCCTACTTTGTATACTTCACCTTATAAACTCTTTTGGCTTTCTAATTTCCTTTTTTACTATCTTTACCTTATATGAATTATATTCTTAAGGATTATAAGCCTTGTGGGGGTGGTAAGCATGTGAATTTTATTCATCATTGAGTCCCTATCACTTAGAACAGTGCCAGGCACATAAATGCTTAATAAATATTTAATGAATGAATTAATAAAAGTAAGTAATGTGCCATAATAAAATTATAATTAAAAGGAACTTTTACTTCAGTTTGAGGATTAATATCCAATACGTAAAGTGTTTTATAAACCTGTAATCAAAAGACAATTCTTTAAATAGAGGGACTCTTGTTTAATACATAAGGAGATCGAAACAAAAAAAACAATTAAATGACTCTCCTAAATTAAAAAGTAAAGGGCTGTAACCAAAAATTGAATTCTAGTCCTCAACTTCTGGTCCAGTGTCACTTTTGCTAGATCTCACTGGCTGAAATTTAGAAGTGCTCAAAGTACAAAATTTGCTCACATTGTTCCATTGGAGAAGTTTATATAGTGCACAAACTAGTATGGCTAATGATTAGTACTAAGAATAAAACAAGAATAATAGTTATCAGAGTTCCCATCATGGCACAGTGGTTAACAAATCTGACTAGGAACCATGAGGTTGCGGGTTTGATCCCTGGCCTTGCTCAGTGGGTTAAGGACCCAGCGTTGCTGTGAGCTGTGGTGTAGGTTGCAGATGCTCGGATCCTACATTGCTGTGGCTGTGGCGAAGGCTGGCAGCTACAGCTCCGATTAGAAACCTAGCGTGGGAACCTCCATATGCCGTGAGTACAGCCCTAGAAAAGGCAAAAAGACAAAAAACAAAACAAAACAAAACAAAACAAAAAAACGAAGAATAATAGCTATCATTCATTGAATGTTCACTATGTTATGGACTAGTTGTCTTTTAATTGATGACTGCTTGAACAGAATTACTTTTCAGCTCGACTCCTCACTAAAATACTGTGCACAAATGTATTTGTCTTTATAGTGAGAAGAAAACAGACAATACATACCTCACTTCTACAGAATATAAAACATCTGGTATTTGGGTTAGCTAATTATGACTATTTTTTGAGCCTCATTGTAATTCATCTGCAGTTTTTTGGTGGGAGAATCCTCATGCTTTGGAAATTGCCAGATCTCGGTGTCTTATTCTTTAACCAAGCTTCACTTGAGAATTTGGGCTAAGGGGTGGGGAGTTTAAAATTTCAAATTGTAAAGGCACTATGTAGTTAAAAATTGTCACACAGAAATAGTAGAAGGAGGGATTCCAAGCCACCTCTAAGGGTTGATTTTTTTTTTTCATCTCTTATTCTCTTGATACTTCACTTACCGACAGGTATGTAAACTATTCTTTGGGGAAATATTTATTTACATAATGAATACTGGTACAGTCCTTAAACTCATTGTTTTATAGAATGAGGCTGTAATCCTCACCTTCCTATTCATAGCACGTGTGGAAAGTATATTTTATTAGAGAAGGGACAGTCTGAAGACCATCTTTATTTCCTGTTGGGGCATTTCCAGATTGGATGAAATCTAAGAAAAGCCATCTGTTGAATATTTAGTATTCAGAACAGTAGAACTACTCCTGGCATCTGGTTTTGCCAAGTCCTAGCTAAAAATAAATATTAGATTTTTTTTTTTTGCATTGGTTTTGAACTCTCCTGATAGTGGTTGTAAATTCCCAAGGGAAAGAAATAGAGCAAAAAGAAATGTAGGCATTTAATTTTCATTTTCATCCACAAAATATTAGGTCGGATTTTAAGATCAAATACGCTAAGACTTTTCTACTTTCATTTCTCTGTCTCACCTGTTTTTTATAAGTTGTTATGAAATAATGATCACCAATCACAAATGATATCACAGCCACCTCCTCTAAACACACACATGTACACGTGCACACACACACACACACACACACACACCCCTTAACCTTTTTCACAGGCGTATATTAAGTTTCAATCCCATGGTAAATAATAAAACTTTCAAATTATACTATTTTGCTGGGCCTTGGGAAAGTATTTTTCATATGTAACCTATAATCATTGGTACTGTGTCTTGGCTGTCATCTAGCTTTGAAAGAAGCCCTCCAACAGTAGTGCTCTATTAATAAGAATGTCCCACCAGATTTGAAGTTACATAATAAAGAGAAAGACTCAATTAAAACATTTTATATAGATTACTAAATATTAATTAAATGTGTTCTCTACATCTTATTTGATGAAGAAAATATTAAGAAATTTCATAGAAATTATCTGCACTCTAGGAGGCAGTAGGCTAGTTTGTTAAGAAAAAAAAAAAGTGGTAAAGTGCTGTGAGAGTTTTCCTTTTTTAGAATTTGCCTAATACCAGACTATTTATCTAGCTTATCATTATCAGTCTTTATACACCTTATACAAAATTCCCTTACAGTGATGCGGGCTTTGAAGACACAAAATTAGAATCGGGGGGCAGGGGCTTGGTTTCTTCAGTCATCTTTCTGACACAGCAAAGTATGTTTAAAGATTGAATAAACTGAAGAATAAACTAGTTTCAAAATTGGCTGTGGTTTTGCTAGGCAAAACATTGCATCAAGACTGTTCTTGTGTTATTGAGGACAGGGTCTTCGCACAAAAGAATGTCAATACCCCCCACCCCAGCCAATCTTTAACATAGGGTGAGAAGCAAAACATTTATCCTGACAAGATGGCATAGTGAAAAATACTTGGCTTAAAATAAATACATGCCAAAACTAAAAATGCTTTCCTCTTTATGCAATAAAGAAATCTCTTATCCCTCTGAAGACATGTTTTTGATAAATGCCAAGGATAAAGAAAGCAGAGGAAATTGGAAAGAAAATGAGGGAAACAATTGTAGTTGAGCGTGATTGTGTGGTAAACAATGATCAGCTGTTTGCACTCAGGAGGGGAGGCAATGACAGTTCCATTCATTTTAGATGTGCAGAGGTGTACACTCTTTTATTTCTTTGAGAGTCAGGGTAAATGAATAGGCTGTAAAGTGGTGAATTCCATTATTGAATTGAATACTGAATAACTTTGTTGAGTTTTTAGATACCTATGGCTATTTTATTCTGAATTATTGCATATTACCTTAACTGTTTTATTTTAAAATGCATTTTAAAATGCATATGGGCCATATCATTGTGCAATGCTTGAATATGCAGGGTGAAAAAAAATACAGAAAGCTTTAACAAATCAGTTAGCAAAGCAATATAAAATTATCATAACCTAAATGCAAAACTTTTTTTTTTAGGAGAAACCACTTTCCTATTGTGTGCATATGTCATTATATTTAGATAATGAGTGAAAATGGCATTTTTGTTCCTTGAGGTCTGCCTTCTTTGTTAGAGAAGATATTTTCACTCTGTGGCAGTTAATTATGCTATAGCAATTCAAGATAAAGCTAAGAGAGAGACATTATAAAAACATTACTGGGGGTGGGGGATGACAAAGAGAAGGCAGGAAAAGGTATGACGATGCCTGGATGAAACAGATAAGTGAAATTTACTGATGTTGATGGGAAGAATGGATATAATTATTTGGGGTTCAAAGTTAGGCTTTTTCACTCTAGGTCGTGCCCTCCTTTGATCTGGGGGAACATTCAGTTCATCACAGAATCGCTACATCACTGCTTATAATTTAGGTGATATTGCCTTCCTGATGTATTGTTAACATCAAGAATTCAATAATATGTCTCAAAAAACTAGGCCATATTCTTTTTAATGGCTTCAGACCTTATTAGAAAGATTATCAGAAATTAGTCCTTCTCGTAGTATGCTCAGCTATTTCATGAATCCATAAACAATGTCTTGAGCATCTGTCCCAGGGGTATGACATCCCTGTTCAGGTACAAATCTCTTAGAATTGTCCCAGGCATCTTAGTCATGCTGCCTGATTTTCCCATGGGGCGGGGGGGTAGCTTCCTGGAGGCTTCCTTTGCTCTGTAAAGCAAAGCTGCCTTTCCCTTGCTCCCTCCACTCTGACTTCAGAGGGTAAGATCTGGTTTGCATTCCTCTCTCCTAAGTAGAGGGTGAGCCCTTCTTGTTTTCTTCACTGCAGAATCTTTAAATCTGTAAGGAAGCTTTTTGTGGGTAACAGAAGAGAAGCACATATGGAGAAAATCCCACTTCTACTATTAGAACTCTTCCCAGGCCACCCAAATCCAGCCCCACTTTCATGACATTGCTAACAGGATACTCTTTTCTCTGCTCATATGCCACTTCATGCCTAGGTCCAGGACAGTTTTCCCTCCTGTAAGGAGAATCCCTCAATCAAGTGTTCAGTCTTCAAACTGCAGGTCTTCCTGGGAAAAAAAAAAATAAAAAAATCTCCCTTTGCCCAGGTCAGCACCTTCATAAGATCACATTTTCTGTCTCATGATGGACTTCTTCCTAGTAAAGCAGACCACAGCATTAGAGAAAGCCTACCACCAACTTCCTCCACAGATTTAGGGAAACAGTAGTCTGAAAGGAGTACATTTCTCTAGTTTCAGATTTTTCAGTGTGAAGTAGCAGAGAATATAAGAACTTGGGCTGTGAAGTAAGAGATACCAAGATTTGAATCTCAGCTTCATCGCTCACTAGCTATGAGTCTCTGTTTCCTCATCTGCAGAATGGGAATAATTATTACTCATTTCATATAAGAATTGAATAAGATATATGTGTATAAACATATTCATATATAAACATTTTATCTAATCTGGGCATACATTTTACTGTTAGAAAATATAAGGAAATAAAATCTTTATGCGAGAATGCACAGACCAGTTTATGAATCTCTAAATAAATCAGTCCAGATCCTAGTCACAGCCTCTCCCAGAAAGTCTTCTTAATATTCTCTCCATCTCAGCCCTCTGTCTTCTGCAAACAGCTGCCCAAAGAATAACACAGGTAATTACTCAAGAACAGCCAGTTGCTTCTAGGGAAAGTGAAGCAAGTAACACTTTTCCCCAAAGAAACATTAAAGCTTGCCAAGATAAAATTGCAAAAGTCTAAGATAAGGCTGATTTGTCAGATATATCCTTAGATAATGATGATGTTAGTGTTTTATCTAACCTAACCTTACATGAATTGAGGTAACTTCACTATTTTCAGATTTTCTTGGTGAACTGAGTATATTTGTTCTTGTCTTTGCATTAAAACAACAACAACAATAAAAACACCAAAAACCCAATGGAAAAATGGGCAAAAGACCTGAATAGATATTTCTCCAAAGATATACAAATGGCCAACAAGCACATGAAAAAATGATCAACGTCACTAATTGTTAGAGAAGTGCAGATCAAAACTATACTGAGGTACTACCTCACACCTGTCAGAATGGCCATCATTAATAAGTCCACAAATAACAAATGCTGGAGAGGGTGTGGAGAAAAGTGCAGTCCTCCTGCACTGTTGGTGGGAATGTAAATTGGTACAACCACTATGGAAAAAAGTATGGAGGTACCTTAGAAAACTAAATATAGAACTACCATATGGCCCAGCAATCCCACTCTTGGGCATATATCTGGACAAAAACTTTCCTTGAAAAAGACACATGCACCCACATGTTCATTGCAGCACTGTTCACAATAGCCAAGACCAGGAAACAACCTAAATGTTCATCAACAGATGATTGGATTAAGAAGTGGTGTATAGACACAATGGAATACTACTCAGCCACGAAAAAGGACAAAATAATGCCATTTGCAGCAAAAAGAGATACCCTCATACTAAGTGAAGTTATTCAAAAAGAGAAAGACAAATACCATATGTTCTCGCTTATATCTGGAATCTAATATACAGCACAAATGAAACTTTCCACAGAAAAGAAACTCAAGGACTTGGAGAACAGACTTGTGGTTTCCAAGGGGGAGGGGAAGGGAGTGGGAGGGACTGGGATTTCGGAGTTAAGGGATGCAAACTATTGCCTTTGGAATGGATGAGCAATGAGATCCTGCTGTATAGGCCAGGGAACTATATCTAGTCACTTATAATGGAGAATGATAAGGTGAGAAAAAGAATGTATGTATGTATGTGTGACTAGGGCACCTTGATGTACAGTAGAAAACTGACAGAACACTATAAACCAGCTATGATGGAAAAAATAAAAATCATTTAATAATGATAGTAGTAGTAATAACAATAACAAAAACAAGTTAGAGTTTACTCCAGAGTGAGAAATGCCCAATCAAGGAGCAGATAATTCTTATACCTTTAATAGATTTATTTTCCATTTTATGATCATCAGTGTTGAAAAAAATAATTGGCTTTAGTCACTTTATGACATCTATCACAGAAGTTTATTTGGTCATATACCATTGTATCATTTAGCCCAGAACTCTTGGATTTTTATTATGGTAGGTATTATTAATTTCACCTGTATTTCCTGACAAATAGTTCTCCAATCCAGCTAATTCTGTGGAATTCAATTGTTCCTTTGCACATCATTAAAATGCAGTGTTTCTTAAAAGGAAAATTTAGAATAAGGTCAGTGTGAGGCAAAGTGTAAGATTATCTGATAGCAGATGGAAGTAAATGCAATTAGTACACGGATAGCAACAGTAAGTTGCCTCCAAATTTTGAAGATAAGATATTCATTGAAAATGAAGTTAAGAGTTTTAAATATAGAAATTGAGATCCACCAACCATCTGGGTAAGCAACCCACCTGAACCAATATTCTGTAAATGATGGGTCTGAAATCACAGAAACAACAGTATCACAAACAGGGAGAATTCCATGGCATTGAATCTTGAATGTTCTAATACATAGCATGTCTGACAGTTAATTCTAGTTCTGGCATGGCAAATGAATTTCATTTCAAGTGACAGTTATAATCAACTGATGGTAACTGCAGTGGGGTGCTTGCTCCTCTGAGAAAAGAGTCTAAGGTTCAGTCAAGATTTATCAGGAAAGAGGCCATAATTGACACCTCCCATGCTGTAGCATCAGAAGAATGGCAGCAAATGATTTGCCGATCCTCTTGGTACTTTATCTTATAAAGGTTATGTTCACAAACTCTAGCAGGTAAGGAAAAAAATATTAAGACAATTGGAAATGAATCGTTGGTTGGATTCTAGTGCTAAAAAGTGAGTGTTCCATCATTTTTAGAAACACATCTGGAAGGTGTTTCCCTGTGATTGAGATGGATTCTGTAGGGTGGCATAAATAGATGGTGATAGCTATTGATGACATCTATCTAATTATTTTGGGTCCTCAAATCATGTATTAAAATCAGCGTTCTGGATATTTTTTATTTCCCATAATTGTTTCCTTGATGAGAAAGACCACACTCATCAAGCATATATAAGTATTCATTTTTTTTTTAGTAGTTGTATTTCTCATTATAAATGAATGGGTAGGGAAATCTGCTTTTAAATTGGTGTAGGTACTGATGTCTTGAAAATTTGGTGAACCAGAATCCTTTCAATTGAGTGTAACCTGTTGTGATCTTTGGTTCTGCAAAACTGAATGTTTGCCTATGAAACTGAAGACTGTAAGCTGTGAGTGTCCAGTCAAAAGCAAAGCTTCCCTAAGTGGCCAGCCAGCATCATCGCTATTATAATTTTATTTTCTCCTAATAAAATTCTAAAATACAGAGTAACATGTTACCTGTATATCTAGCTTTAGGAGGCACATATCTGATAAATTCTATTTTTCACCACTGTATAATTTATTTTCGACAATTCAGAATACCAGAATTAGTAGGAGAAATACCTATGTGTATACAGAGTCATTGTATATGTATATGTACATATGCTTACATAAATGTAAATTAGTCTTAGAAATTTTGCTTTCTCAGTTATAAAAATTTTATGATGTACTGTAAAGGATGCTACTCTCAGGAAGCTCCTATTGTGGCCCACTGGTAATGGACCCAACTAGTATCCATGGGAACACAGGTTGGATCCCTGGCCTTGATCAGTGTATTAAGGATCTGGCATTGCCGTGAACTGTGTTGTTGATCACAGTCCTGACTCAGATCTTGTGTTGCTGTGTCTGTGGCATAGGCTGGCAGCTGCAGTTCCAATTCCACCTCTAGCCTGGGACCTTCCATATGACACAAGTGTGGCCCTACAAAGCGGAAAAAAAAATATATACTACTTTCAAACTTATAACTTATGTTCCCTCTTCTTGAGAAACATGAAATCTCCTTCAATAATATTAACTCATTTAATGTCTAGTAAAAGTTACTAAAATTAAATAAAACAATACAAAAAATGGTGCTTCGCTTTTTAACTACTTACGCTGGTTTCTTCATTCTGTTACATCCCCTAAAGATGACATACATACTTGTGCACTTTGAAGACTACAAGGATGACAAAGAAAGAGGTTATAGCCCATTTTAAAGGACTATCCTTGTAAAAACTGCAAGTTTATTTCTAGTGATTAATTTAAACCCAAGTAAAGTAGACGTGATTTTTCCCCTCCCTAAATGCTTAACAGGCTTATAGAAATTTGCAAAATGTACAATCTGTAGTGAATTTAATGGCTAATTTCCATCTGTTATTTATTTATTTATTTATTTGTCTGTTTGTTTGTTTATTTATTTAGGCCATGCCTGTGGCATGTGGAGGTCCCTGGGCCAAGGATCAAACAAGTGTCTTAACAGCAACCCAAGCCATTGCAATGACAACACTAGATCCTTAACCCTCTATGCCACAGACAACTTCATGCTCTATTAAATTATGTTAGAATTTTGTGAGCCAGGTAGAAAAGATTGTACATCATATGAGCAATAAATGCGCTTAATGTTACTGATCAGCAAGTTCCAGGAATGAAAATACTGTTTGGCTTTGTGTATTTGTAAATGTTTTAGAGTTGGGGAAATAAATCATTGCATATTGTAGATCAAAAATCCTGTGACTTTTAAATTATAATGCTTCTGTGGAGTATACTTTTTTGAGTC
>PVHT021183528.1:2176727-2200527 GCA_004024745.2 Catagonus wagneri
TTTCTCTTTGAAATAAGCTGACTTAAAAAAAAATCTGTTAGTGGCACCCAAACTACTAGGTTTAAAGTCAGTTAGGATTAAATCTTAGCTGCCATGTTGTAACTGAAGACTCTTCAGGTTGCAAATATTGTAGGTAAAGAATGTGTGTAAGAAAATGCTGAAGAGCAAATGAATTGTTTGGAACTAATATAATTCTTCAAGTGATGCTTCAAGAGTAATATCTGCAAATAATACTATGTGGCTATATGTGTAAAATACATTAAAGTCATCATTATTGAAGCTCTAGAAAAAAGAACTAGATTTCCTAATTTAACATATTCACTTGTGACATTTCACACTTTTTATCTTTATTTTTCTACTTTATTTCACTGGTAATTTTTTGAGAGGGGCTGAGTGACAAATAAATTTATATGAAAACATTATCATCATTATTTAATGTAATGTCAAATTCATAACCAGTATTAGAATTTGAAATGTAAATGGAATAAGATTTTAAGAATGAATATTTGTAGTTTTGTTTCTGGTAAAAAGAGAATATCCAAGAAAGTAGATATATATTTCTTTTCTCTATAGTAGCATCATTGCAAAAGGAGTGGATAAATTAAAGGTAGTTATTTATTTAGCAAATATTTATTGTGCATATACTAGTGTAAGCATTGTGCTGGGTACTGAGGAAAAAATTCAGAGCAATTCTGAAGACTCCTTTACACTTCTGAATTATTCATTTACACTTGGGAAAAATAGAAAAGAAATAAGTAAATAAATAAAAAATGAAGAAATAAGTGAAATTACACATTCTGTTGAGTACTGTGAAAGAAACTTAGTATATGATATGGTGGAGATCTTGAGGGGGCCTATTCTTCTTTGAGGAGGTAACATTTACACTGAACTCTTATCACCTACCTCTTTTTTTTTTTTTTTTTTTTGGCTGCACCTGAAGCATGCAGAAATTCCTGGGCCAGGGATCAAAGCTGCGCTATTGCTGTGACCTGAGCCACTGCAGTGATAACACTGGAAACTTTACCCACTGAGCCACAGGGGAACTCCACACCTGACATTTTTAAGCCAGTGCATTTATATAAAGTCTTTCTTCTTAAACCCTAATCATCTGATTAATCTAATTGATCTAAGACAGTGATTCAAAGTGGCACACTCATTTAAGTAAAATAATTTATAATTACATACTATCACAACTTACTAGTTTTGTGCTCTAGAGAAAATTACTTAGACTTTATAAGATAGGAAAAATAATGTCAATTTCAAAGGATTATTATGAGGATGCAATTATTTCTTCCTCTCAAATATATCCCTTTTTACCATGTTGGCCTTATTGCCATTCTCCATTTCCAACTTCCCTTCTCAGCTAAATTCTTGGTGGCTGTGTTCTTGCTGATGCTAATTTCCCTTGTTTTATTCTTTCTCCCAACTACTACAAACTCCATTACTCTCTCCACCAAAACTGTGCTGGTGAGGCCAGTGATGACTTCTGGGCTGTTAAATGGCAAAGGAAGTTCTTAACCATCATTTTATTAGCCTTAAGATCATAGACTCAATCTTTCCCTTCCTCTTTAGCTTGGTCCAGTTGTCCTCCAAAGCCAGTGAGTCTGTATTTCTTCAGTCCCACTCTTTGTCAGCTTTATTTAATAGTTCCTCCTCATTTTCCCAGGACTCAGTCCTTTAACCTCTTCCCTCTGATAACTATGTCTACTCTAGGCCTAATATGAATTGATACATGAAGTACATTGAAATACATATCTTCAGCCCAGATTTCACTCTGGACCCCCAAACCATAGTCCTAGCTAGTTGACATCTCTATATGAAGTCTAAGAGACACCTCATGAATGTTGAGGCCACCAACCTTCCTCTCTGCACATTTTTTTATCAGTATTAGTGGAGCTCCATCACTTCATTGTCAGGTAGAAACCTTGGAGTCACCCTTGAATTCTCCCCAGGACCAGCTTCACAAGAATGTGACCCTGTATCAGTCACACAGGGCTCCACAACTCAAAAAGGTTCTGTGCTTGGTTTAGTGTTCTGCTCTCCTTGTATTAACATTCTTAAAAAAAGAAAGAAGGAAAGAGTTCCCACTGTGGGTCAAGGGATTGGCAACATCTCTGAAGCACTAGGACCCAGGCTGGAACCCCTGCCAGGCACAGTGGGTTAAAGGATCCAGTATTGCAGCAGCTGTGGCTCAGATCTGATCCCTAGCCTGGGAACTCCATATGCTGTGGGGTGGCCAAAAGAAAAAAAAAAAAGGAAAAAGAAAAGGAAAAAAAATCTTAAAGGTTTTTCAACAAGAACACCTAATTTTTATTTTTCACTGAATCCTTCAAGTGATAAATGATATAGCTGTCCTCTAAGGTCCTGTCTCTCTTATACTCTGTATTCAACTATCCATACATTCACCGTAGTCTCTTGCTTGAGTTAAACTGACAGCATCCTAACTGGTCTTCCTCTCTCAAGTTTTGTCAACACAGCACAGCACAACAACTGTCTTATTTTCCACACAACAGCCGGTATGATTCTGTGTGTGTGTGTGTGTGTGTGTGTGTGTGTGTGTTTTATACACAGATTATATTCCTCCACTGTTTAAAACCATCTAATGACTCTGATGACCTCCCTCCTTGTTCAGCTTCAATACATTTATCACAAAGTCCTTCATGATCTGCTCTCTTGTAATTGCTGAATCATTTACTATTGGGCTAGCCTCAGTCTGTACCATTCTATGAACACTCTTCACCCTCACGTTCTTCATTTTGCTCTCTCCAAAGCCTGGAAGGTCCTACCACCTCATATCCCAATGTTTATCTCTCCTCATCTACGTCAACATTTGGCTCACGTATCTTCTCTTCAGGAAAGTTTTCCATGACCATTTTAATGAAAACTGCAATTTCTCAACCTTGGGAATTCCCTTTTTTTTTTTTTTAACCTTGTGACCTTATATCTTTTTGACCACCAAATAACATAGTATATTTATTTATTTAAAGTGTCTCTGTCTCTTACAGGGTGGACATTGCTCATTCAATGTAAAGACAGATCTGGTCTTGACCTTCATCCCAGTGATCCTTCCATCATAGTAGGCCAGCTTTCTGAGTATTCACTGTCTCTTGAATTTGATTCTACTTGAATTACCAGTCGTGCAATATCCTGAATCCTTTTGACACTTAAAAGGTGGCCAGAGAGACACCTTTAAGATGTGTCTTCTCCTTACAGAATTATTAACAAAATATAAATAATTCAGGTAACCTAATGTTCATTTGCTTTAACTTTGAAATATTGCAAGATATTGGGTAATGCATTTAAATAATTTTAAAATATAGCCACTGTTTCTCTTATGTAGTTTGAAGTGATTATCTCATTAATCTTCTCAACAATCCTATGAGGTATCACTATACCTTTACTACAGGTGAGAAAACTAATACTTAGGGAGGTCCAGTGACTTTTCTGTGATTATACAAGTGGCAAATAAAATTTGAACTTAAAATCATGCTAGCTTTCTCTAGAACCTTGCATTTTAAAATAACACTATACAAAATAGATTTGATCCACTTAAAATGGAAATTTCCCACTAAAAGGATTTTTCAAATGCTTATATGTATAATTTAGGTTTCATCATGAAGATGAGTCAAAGTCATGTGACCTAAGATTTGATAACAGGTCTGCTATATTTCAAATCTGGACAATTTAAAACAAAACAAAAAAAATCTCCATTGAGTTTCTGCTACAGAGCTCTCCCTCCAAAAACCAGGAAGATTTTGCTTTGCTTTTGTGACATTTGAAGATTTCATACAGTTCTAGCTATCACCTTTTGAAGGTGATGAGTCACAACTCCACTATAGACTTATTTTTAGTTTGTCACTGTCATTCCAGTTGAGAGCTGTGATTCTCCCAAATTCTGAACATCAACATTTTGCTAGAGGGAATGTTTTAACCATTACTTAATATACATAAGGATCCAGGACTATCACTTGTTTGTCACCTGGAACTGAGAAATTGCTTCAAATACAAAACTACTACAATAAATAATTAATCGTATATTTTAAAATGCGAGCTCACGATACTCTGGTTTCTTATTTATTTGTCAAGTCAAAATAGAATTTAATGTTATCACAGATTGCTTATTAAAATAGATTTAGAATTACATTGTGAAGTCATTTTCTTCTTTTGTTAAATAAATGACTTAATACATTTGTACATGTGTGAGCACCAAGGTTGAGGATGCAGATTGGGGGGAATGAGAGAGGAAGACATGTTTTAGTTGTCTGGCCTATCATTGATAGAAGAACTATAATTAAAGCCAATAAGTCTCCAAAATTAATTTCATATGTGTTATGTTACAGAAATTCATATCATTGAAACACATAAAATTGTTAGATCATTGGATAATAGTTTTGAATATGTGGTGACTAAAGTGCAGACTTGGTATTTGATGTAATTTGGAATAAAACATATATTCAGTTCAAGTTATAGACTATGACTGAATGTTAGAATGTAACTGAATTCAAAACAATTGACCAAAAATGAATGCTTTACTATTTTTATACTGTGTGAAATTTTATTTACCTAAACTGATTATTCATTTAATTTTGATTTTCTTTCTTTCCTTTTTTGTTTTTTCTTGTCTTTTTGTCCTTTTGTGGCTGCACCTGGCATATGGAGGTTCCCAGGCTAGGGGTCCAATTGGAGCTGTACCCCCTAGCCTACGCCACAGCCACAGCAACGCGGGATCCGAGCCGTGTCTGCGACCTACATCACAGTTCATGGCAATGCCAGATTGTTAACCCACTGAGCAAGGCCAGGGATCGAACCCACAACCTCATGGTTCCTAATCAGATCCGTTAACTGCTGCGCCACAACGGGAACTCCTAATTTTGATTTTCAAATCTAAGACTAGTAGTGTTTTTTGAGAGATATTTTATACCAATATTGAGCTGGCTTTGTGCTAAGCCCTTTTTCTTTGAGTGGGAGTTGGTGATAACCAAACTTCCCTCTCAGTTGCATTGGAAGATGCATGCTATTATTTTTCCTAACAGGCCTAGAGTTTTGTGTATTAATTCAAATTGGCTATTTAAATTCTTTTTTGTAATCATTGTTTTAATGTTGTTTGGTCTCAATGGCATGTCTGAATTTTGTTCTTAGAGTGCTGTTGCCAACATTGACTGGAGTAAATCCAGTGCAGTCACTTGGCCAATTTTTGCATGCAAACTAATTACTAATTAACTGAATTTTAGAGCTTATGGGAGACTTCAGAATTGTCTGTACTTCAGTTTTCCAGACGAGAAAACTGAGGCCTAATGAATATGACCAGTTTGTACAGGATCAGAGAGTTAATGCAGTGGTTGCAACTTGATTCCAGCATTTACGTGATGAACAAAATGATCACATAGTCAAACTGAATATTGTTACTTTATGTCTGAAGACATGGTCCAAGTCATTTTAAAGTGGTTCTGTTGTAACTAGACATGAGAAAACCTGGATTTTATTTCCTCTAATTATTTTATTAATGTCTCAAATTGATTTCATGCTAAAATATCTTTATGTACTAAAGGGGAATTGGTTTATTGATTACCTTTAAAAAAAATTTTGTCTTTTTAGGGCTGCACCTGCAGCATGTGGAAGTTCCCAGGCTAGAGATGGAATCAGGAGCTGTAGCTGCTGGCCTACACCACAGCCACAGCAATGCAGATCTGAGGTGCATCTGCAACCTACACCACAGCTTATGGCAACATTGGATCATTAACCCACTGAACAAGGCCAGGGATCGAACCTGAGTACTCATGGATACTAGTCGGGGTCCTTACCATTGAGCTACAATGAGACTACTAAAAAAATATTTTTACTGCACCTGCAGCATATTGACTCAGTTCCTGGGCCTGTGCTACAGGAGTGACCCCAGCCACTGCACTAGATCCTTAACCCACTGCACCATAGCGGGAACTTCTTGATACCCTTTTAGAAAAAAAAACAATCTATGGTCAGTTATTATAAAGAAGAAAGGATTCCTTTTGAAGTTTTTGAGACTAAGAAATGAATGTTAACTAATAGAAATATAAAGTTTACTAACCATTAATGGTAAAGGCGTCACTGATCTAATTAAATTACTAAGCATATAAAAGCAAGGCAGTTGGTCTTTATTAATCCTATTATCAAATAATTTAATAATCCTATCCTTCCAATATTCCAAATAGGCTAATTTATTAACAAAAATCAAGCAGTATTAGTAGCTTCCAAAAAAAATATTAAAATAACCCAGAATAATAGCAAGTGATTTGAATGAGATGAAATATATTTGCATGAGGTATGATATGAGAAAGTGGGAGAGTTTATGAGGCATTTGTGTCAAGAGGAACATTTTTGTGATACAGAACTTTTTCAGATGTCTATATTTGTAAACTAAAAATACAGACAGATTAGAATACTAGTTTCTACAGTATAAATTTTATTTTAGCACCTTTTTATTACTTGGCATAATGACATGTAGAGTAATTTTTCTGTTGCTTTTCCTTTCATGCTTCACACCAAACTGCTCAAGGCTAAATACAGAAAATTATGTTTTCTTTTTAATTCGAACATTTGATTGAAGAATTATGTCATCTTCAAGATGAATAGTTATTCATGAAAATATGTTCTCTAATCTTGAAAGCAGTGTTGCTTTTTTTTAAATTTATATATGCTTATGCAGCTATGTATGTTCATCTTTAATATTAACATAACACTTTTAACTGATATTTAATGAAATTCTTCAGAGGTTAACACTGCAATTTTAAAAAAAACTTTCATTGTGAAGAAACTTTCTGATTAGTAAACCTATCTCGTGTTAAGACATAGTAAATTTTTAAATACTGATTTAAAGAACAAAGTTTGCCCATTACTCCCTACATCCCTAGCACCTGACAACTACTATTGTATTCCTGGTTTCTGTGAATTTGAGAATTTTAGATTGCTCCTAAAAATGGAATCATACAATATTTTTTTCCTCCTATGATTGGCTTATTTCACTTAGCATTACATCCTCCGTGTTTATCCGTGTTGCAAATGACAGGGCTACTTTCCTTTTTTAAGGCTGAATAATATCCCACTGTGTTATATCACATTTTCTTTATCCATTCCGCTTGGCTATTATGAATAATGCTGGAATGGACCCGAGAGTTCAGATATTTCTCTGGGATCATGATCTCCGTTCTTTTGGATGTATGTCCAGAAGTGAGAATGCTGGATCACACGGTAGTGTGGGGGAAATGGAGAGTTTTTTTTCAGGATGCATCAGGTTAAACTGTGACTAGAGTCTGCCTTTACAATGTAGTGACTATAGTTAACAATACTGTATTGCACACCTGATAATTTCTTTACAAGGGCAAATCAAATGTTAAGTGATTTTACTACATACACAAAGAAAAGAATCAAAGAATCTCTGAGCCATGTAGGAATATTCTTTCTCTGGACTGTGGTGATAATATCATGGATGGTTGCATATATCCAAACTCACTGAACTATCCACATGAAATATGTACCATACCTTGTATATCAATTATACCTCAATAAAGCTATTAAAAATAAAGTAAAACAAAACAAAGTTAAACTAAAATCATCCCAGTGTGAAGCTCATTAATAGTGGGTATATTATAGCTCTTAACTTCATAAAACATACAGAGAAATTACATAGTTCAGAAATAGGTAATTCTTTCATAGTAAATGCCTTTCTAGCTTTCTTTACTTTTTGAAGGTATGTGAATTTAGATAGGCAAGGACCCTGAAAACTGTTATCCGGTAGACCTGTGAAATGCTTCCTCATTTCCCTCATGTATTTAAAATGTCAGAAAGGAAATATAGTCTGTGTAATCTTTAAGGAATCACTTAATAGATTTTTGGATCTAAGTATCTTATATATTTGCTTTTATTTTTCTGCTGATGTCTGCAAAGAAGTGAGAATCATTATGATATAACAATATTTACTGTGGTTGGTTACTTTATGTTGTGATTGAAACTGACTCAGGAATACAAGTTATTCTGGTTATACCTTGTCGTAGATGAAGAAATGCACACTACATTTAAACCTCTCTTTTCATGGTCATAATTTTATCATCAGGGTTCTTCTTTTCCAACTTAAAGTTTACCAAATGTTTATAGATTATTCCTTTTGATGTTGTATTGAATTATGAGACATGTTATGTAAATACTGTTGGAAAGATATGTCCTCCATTCTTTGCATTTGTTTGTATATCTCAGTTATTCAAAACACATACTACAAATTATGGCAGTTGATGTCTCAAGCAGAAATTGTTTTTTAGTCTAATATACCACAAATATATAGAAGAAGAAAAATCCCAAACATGTATATCAATTTTAGGTTTTGCTATATAAAAATAAATCAAAGTGACATGTAAAATACCTAATATAAATTAAAATTTTTATTAGGTGACCTGCAACTCACTCATAAAAGTGACAGAAATGGAACCCATTTAAAATTGCTATTCATGAAGTGCGTATGTTAAGGTGTGGATTCCTTTATTTTAATATTCCTCCTTTTAAATTGCTATATGTTAATATTTCTGGCCCAAGTGATTTCCTAGCAGCTATTTCAAGGAAATAGAAAATTTCAGTTTGAGTATTATTGAAACATTTGCACATTAATTTTTCCTAAATATCTCATATCTTTGATTTTTTGCACTTTTATAAATATGGAGGATTTTTTCCCACTTCCTACTTAGTATTTTTTTTTTGTCTTTTTGCCTTATCTAGGGCCGCACCTATGGCATATGGAGGTTCCCAGGCTAGGGGTCTAACAGGAGCTGTAGCTGCTGGCCTTCGCCACAGCCACAGCAACGCGGGATCCGAACCGCGTCTGTAACCTTCACCACAGCTCATGGCAACGCCGGATCCTTAACCCACTGAGCAAGACCAGGGATCGAACCCTCAACCTTATGGTTCCTAGTCAGATTCGTTAACCACTGAGCCATGACGGGAACTCCCCTACTTAGTATTTTGAACTAAACTTGAAAGTCTCACTTTGACTTCCAAAAAATTGACTTTAGATAAATCATTTAATTTTCCTTTGCTTGTTTTCTCTTTATAAAATGATTGCTAGACTACCTAGAGTTCTGAGATTCTTGATTTTATTTTGTTTCTGCCTAGCCCTTGGTATCAGATTTTATGTATTTACAAACAACGATTAGTCTGTAATAGTCAACACTTGGCATTTTTACTGTGAGAATTCAAGGCCTTACCACCCAGTATTTATGGCCTATCGTTTTCTAAACTTCTTTCCTCTCACAAGAATGGGGTGGGGTGAGGTGGGGGAGAACTTAGAAGTGATCATAAACACCTCTACTTTTGTTTCTGTATGAAAATAAACCACACTTGAATCATATAGAAAAATACTGCATTCATTAGTGAGAACTTCTGAAGACTATCAACCTGTAAAACTCGTACAGAAGCAGGTATTTTTCTATTATGGTAATCAGGAAGTTCTCCTAAGCCCTCTCTTAGCAGACACCCTCTGTTCTTTTCCTCTTTTTTCTACTTTCCTTCTCCCTCCCGCCTTCCCATGTTATTTCTTTTTTCTTCCTTCCCGCTTCCTTCCTTTCTTCCTTCCTTCCTTCCTCCGCACCACCACCCATCCTTTTCTTTCTTGACACATTTAAGAAAATAAACCTCTGTGGCATACAAGTAATGCTTTGGCTTTAAATATTTCTTAAACAGATTACAAAGTACAAGAAATAATGGTAAGCAAGACGGCTTGAATCCAATAACAACAACAATAGAATTTCACCTTGCTTAGGCTATAAATATATATGAAAAAATGAATTGATCCTGTTAAATGCTTTGTCAATTCAGAGTGAAAACAAATGTGGGAACTTGCTGTTGGATGATAATTTGAAACATAGGAAGTTACTCTAAAAATCAGCAAATCAAACAAAACTTTGTCAGAACAATTGATGATAGAGAAAGCATTTGCAAACATAGAAATGATGTCCTTTATCTCTAAATTGCGGGTACAGTCGGTGGCCTGTGGGCTGTTGCCCACCTGCAAGATGTAAGGGTTGGAGAACAGAATGTCTGCCTGACAGCGTCTCAAAGGTTTTTGCACCAAGTGCCAGCATTAAAATGAGGAGTTTACAAAGGAAAGTAAAATATGCATTTTCCTCTTTTAAAAAATAAAAGGAGATTTATGAATAATGAGACCACATTCTCACCTGGCAAATATCAGCTGGAATGGAGTAAGAGCTGGCCCTTCTCCCCTGCATCTCATACTTCATTGGGCTAATTCTTTCTGGTTCTCAGCAGAACCCACACCTCTCTCCCTATTGTTCCTAATGTGAAATTTCCCCCCCTAGTTTATAACATACATTCCATTTAAGAATACAAATTAGTTTAATAGGATATCACATATATGGTGTTTATCAACTAAGCAATTAAGATCTATAAGAATTTTGTCACACATGCTCTGTTCATGTTATACAAACTGTGAGAGAGTTAACACACGTTGCCATGATTCTAATCTCATTTCTATGGGACTTCAGTCCCCTCCAAAACACTTGCATTCTCCACAATCATGGTTGGCTAGATGGGCAGCAGAGTCTAAACAAAATCCATAACTCTATTTCAAAAACACTGGGATTATTTGCTTTATATTATTTTTTGTCTCATATATATAATGTGAACTAAATTCAATAAAATATTTTGTGCAACGCTTCTTCTTTGAGGTTTGTTGCCCATCACATACCATACTTGGAGGAATAAGAACAAAAATAAATAAATAAAAATCAAAAGCAGCTTGATACATTTGCATCAGGGACATGGTTCTTTCAAACAGATCTATGCATTCACACCTGTCAATTTGTTTCAGGAGTACAGGCAGTGAGGCTATAGAGTGTAAACAAGGGAGGCTTGTCTGATAGTGCCTAAAATGTACACATGGTAAAAACAGGTTTGTCTTACTTAAAATCTTAAAAATGCTGGAGTTCCCATGGTGGCACTGTGGAAATGAATCCGACTAGGAACGATGAGGTTTTGGGTTCCATCCCTGGCCTCTCTCAGCAGGTCAAGGATCCAGCGTTGCTGTGAGCTGTGGTGTAGATTGCAGATGTGGTTTGGATCTGGCATTGCTGTGGCTGTGGAGTAAGCCTGGCAGCTACAGCTCAGATTAGGCCCCTAGCCTGGGAACCTCCATATGCCATGGGTGCAGCCCTAAAAATTCAAAAAAATTCAGAAAATAAAATAAAATCTTAAAAATGCAGACTAACATTAGCTTAAATGTTGGTTAGATATTCTGAAAGATGACTGATAGATCTTCTAATATGGAGTGTTCTTCTCTGCACACTTCTGTTTTGTACTGCCCTCAGCTGATCATTAAATTTCCCTGGGCTGGTGGAAATGGAAGATTTCACAGTGGGTGACCAACCCTGTGTGGAAAAGATCTTTCCCTTTATATTTCTGCAGGAATTTGTGTCTAAATTCATATTGTCTTTCAGACAGTGATTTCATTCATACCCCTCTGCTACTCTGGAGTGCTCAGACCAAAAAATTATATACATGCAAGGCGAACTTCTAGACTGCATGTATTCATGTTATCACAGGGTAAGCAGTATTTTTATTTATTTTCCAGAAACAAATATATAATAGTATTCTACTCTGCATGGTTCGGCATTTGTAAAACTTTGTGATTAGGACTGTTCTGTGGCATTAGATTCCTGTGGTTTGAACTTTAGCTTTCACCTTTTCCTTAATATGTAAACTTGCTTTTGACTGATCCTCTTCAAGCTTCAAGATTCTTTGAAGCTAAATGAGAATGAGACACACCATCCAAGGTTAGTAAACATTAAATGAGTAAGGTTATGTGAAAAACATAACATGGAGCCACGTATATTAAAAAAAATTAAAATAGTTACACCTGTTGCTGGAATTCAGCCTCTGTGTGCCGATGCCGAATTGAAACGCAGAGATGGAGTTTTGGGTAACGGAGAAAAAAATAGCTTTATTGCTTTACCAGGAAAGGAGGGTCACAGCAGGCTAATGCCTTAAAGAATGTGCACCCCCTTGGAAATGATTATGGGAAGTTTTATAGTAAAAGGAGAAAAACAGGTTTTCAGATCGTAATCAGGATTGCAACAAACATGCATTCTTCTTTCTTTGGGGCAATCTTAGTCGAAGCTGGAGTCAGGAGATCTTTATGATGGTGGTCTTCTGGGTCACTGCCTAGAATAGCAGAATTAGCAAAAAGGGCATCTTGATCAGAGATTGGGACAAACCAGGGAAGTTCCTGAATATCATGTGCTAATAATCTTTAACCCACAGACAGTTATGCTTCGGGTGCCTAATCTTTAGCTTATGGGTGATTGTGTTTAGGGTGCGGTTAAGACAGGGAGAAGGACAAGGAAGTACTCTAAGCTGTTCAGTTTTAAAGTATTCATTTCTAAAAGAAGCATAATGAATATAACTTTTCTCTTAGGTGTGTAAGATGCCCATATTATTATGTGTATTCCTTGAGAGGGAATCAGGATCCTGCCCCAATGCTGAACTATTGTTGCTTGACTGTTTCTCCCTTCTTTGATCAGCAACTGTCTAAACCTGTCCCTAGGAACTCAGGGAAGGTCATGGTGACTGAACAAGGCCCATTTCCTAAGAACAGGAAATGGGGGACACAGAAAAGCTTTTGCACCGAGGAGCCCCACAGGGCCATGTCCCATTTCACACCCACATACATGTATGTATGTATGTATGTATGTGTATATATGTGTGTATGCTATACTTATATTTTGCATAGTAATTTACCTTTTACATTATAAATAAACCATGATGGTAAGCAATTCTAAGATCCAGGAAGGGTAAAGAAACTGCTATTTCTGGAAGACAAGGATACTAATCTGGTTTTGCTCCGAACTAAGATTTATTTGTTGGCAAGAAAGGCTTATACATGTCAGTATCTGCCAAAATCCTTGACGTTGTAAGTAGATGAGAGGCAAGACTACTCCAGCAATAAGACAGTAAAAGATGGAAGCCCAGCCAGCCTTCTTGTTGCTGAATGTCTGATGATATGCTTGTTTCTAACATTCAGATAAGCACTAATTTACATAATTCCAAGTCAAAAATAAGATTGTTATATATAAAGGTATATATATAAAGGCATTCAAACAAATATGATGGAAAGTCCTTCATTTATGTTTCCTCAACAGGGGGCTGTGTGGGCTGATTCAGCTGTGCTCTCTAGTTGACCAGGTTCTGAGGTAATTAGGCAACTGGGACAAGAGGGGAGTGATTGGTTCACGGGAGAAGAGGTTGAGGGGTTTATTTCACTAGTTTCCCATCTTAGGGGCCCACAGTTTGTCAGTAGATCTGTCCTCTGCCTAAATAGTGGCTTCTATCCATGGTCTTCTCTGTCCCTAGATCTGATCAGCCCAAATAGGGAGGGCCTTCTTACTCTCACTGGTCTCAGGGTCTTTCACTGTCCTGGCTGTTTTCCTCAACTCCACCTACTCCTTGGTAAACTCTCTCTTCATTAATAGCTCTTCAGATGAGTGTGTCATCTGATTCCTGACAAGACCTTAACTGATAAAAATGTCTTCAACGAAACAAAATTAATGATTGCTCTGTAGAGAGGAAGGAATAATAGATTTTTCTACTCCAGGGATCAATAGCACTTAGTGTCTATTTATAAAGCCGAGACAAGCTGTAACCATTTTGCCTGAATTTTTCTCTCTGTGATTAAGAGTTTATACAGCTGTAAGTATGTATATAATATCTTATTCATCTAAGGTACTACTTTGGCTTACACATTGGAACAACTCCTGTGATGGCACAATGGAGAGTGGCTTGGGAAGGGATAAAACGCAAGTCAGAAACATTCATTCAGAGACTGTCATGTAGCTTAGGTAAGAGGTGAGAGTAATTTTGACTAGATCCATGGGAGGGAAATGTTACTGGAGAGGAATAACTGGGAGGTTATTTGGGGACATCAGTGTACAATGGTTGGCTTCTTAATGGCTTTATGACCCTGGGCAAATTAGTTTACCTTTCTGCCTTTCTGAGTCTTAATTTCTTCACCTGCAAAATGAGTGGAATGGTATCTATCTCAGAGTTGTTGTCCAAGATGGAGAATGATACAAGAAAGGGAATGTGTGTGTGTGTGTGTGTGTGTGTAAATACATATATTAGTGTATTATACACACACACACACACACA
The DNA here is from genome assembly GCA_004024745.2 of Catagonus wagneri. Taxonomy (NCBI): domain Eukaryota; kingdom Metazoa; phylum Chordata; class Mammalia; order Artiodactyla; family Tayassuidae; genus Catagonus; species Catagonus wagneri. The sequence goes on from PVHT021183528.1 coordinate 2,190,906, forward strand.
CACACACACACACACACACACACACATATATATATGAATGACTGGGTCATTTTGCAGTATAGCAGAAATTGTTGTGAGCCACACGGGAAGTCCTGCAGTATAGCAGAAATTGGCACAGCTTTGTAAGTCAAGTATAATTTAAAAATATATGGATAATACATAGTACAGCTCCTGGCATCCAGTAAGCATTATATGATACACATTTGAACTATTTTTAGTAGTAGCTTTATGGATATGGAAGGAAATGGGTGGAGAAAACACGTCTGAGATGACTTGAAGATATAAGGTGTGGTGGAGTGTGTGCTTTTTGGTGCCATTCACTGAAGTAGATCATTTAACAGAAAAGTTTAGATCTTCCAGTTTTTCTATTAATTCCTATTAATTTTTATTATATTTTTCAAACTTGCACTGCTTCCGTCTTAGATTAATGTTAGGTGCTATCTCACTCTGCTGGAAACATTGCAAAGTAGAACCAAATTCCTTTAAATTTCAGATGTATACTAGTTATCTTCCACTATGACTGTGTCTTACATTGATGCCTTTATGACTAATGAAGTCCTCTATAATAGCCTAGTGCATTTTTTTTTCAGTTCTTCTCTCTATGACTTTATTTGATTTAGTCTTGTGTATCCTCAGAAATCCGTGACTCTCTATTTTTTTAAGTATATGGCCTGAACTCCTTAATCTAGTATTCAAAGCCCTTACTAGTTTGGCCTATCTCTCATACTGCTTTATTTTCTCCTTGTATTACATTATCAGATTTTTAAATATCCTTGAGAGTTTTGTTTTATTTTGCCTCTGACCCTTTCTTATAACTATTCCCTATAACTGATATATATCCTTCTTTCCTATGTATACCCAATAAAGTACCAGTTATCCTGCAAAGGTCAATCCATCCCAGTTTCTCAAAGAGATAATTTTCAGAGTTCCTTCTCCCATTTTGTTATATTCTCTCCCTCCCTTACATTCCCATGTTATGCCAAGTGAAGATCTATTATAGTATTTTTCAAAGTATTCTTGTATTAGAAAATAAGTTCTCAGATTTCATTGTGAATGTCATTAATACAGCTTCATGGGTTGCCTGATCCAAAAGATTCTGGTTCATAAGGTCTGTTTGCCTTAATGCAGATGCTTATTTTATGATTCTATATGGTCAAAGAGAAAAGGATGACACTGACCATCACCCAGCCCCACAGCACCTCCTCTTGGTATGAAGCCAAGATTTTCTTATGGTTGAGATACCTGGCCCCAGGATGCAATGCAATCATTGCATTGAGATACGTGGCCCCAGGATGGATGCAATCGTCCCGATGACACTTGATTCATAACTTGAATATTTCTGAATTCTCGATTTACCTTTCTTAGTTGAGGATAAGGGAGACAGCCAGTCAGATCATGAATGCCCAACCAAAAAATCAGAATATGTAACCTCTCGTACCAATATTGTCTAGGCTCTTTCCTAGTTTCATTTTACCACATTCTAGTTCTTTCAGTTCTTTCTTATTTCCTCTCCTGCTTTTGCCAGCTTTTTCTTCCAAAATTTTGCTGCAACACAGTAATCATGCCGTGTTATGTACTTTTATTATAACTCTTTGCTTTTGCTTTTTTCCAGATACATGTGCCTATTTTTCCTTGATCCATCGTCCCCATGTTTGCTATGTCATATATGCAGCCTACATCTTTTGAGTTTAATTACTCCTAAGGCTGCCTAATTGCACCTTTTCTCTCTTTCATACGTACTGAAGAACATTTCTAACACTTAACATCCTTTCTCCTTTTGCCAAGTTAAGATAACCATTGACAGAAATCAAGAAAAGAACCTCACATCTTTAAATTTTCAAACAGGAGTTCCTGTCGTGGCTCAGCAGAAACAAATCTAACATCTGTGAGGACACAGGTTCGATCCCTGGCCTTGCTCAGTGGGTTGGGGATCCTGTGTTGCCATGAGTTGTGGTGTAGGTCACAGACTCCTTTCAGATCCCAACTTGCTGTAGCTGTGGCACAGGCCAGCAGCTATAACTCCCAGCAGCTATAACTCCAATTTGACCCCTAGTCTGGGAACTTCATATGCTGTAGGTGCAGCCTTAAAAAGACAAAAGACAATAAATAAATAAATAAATAAATAAATAAATAAATAAAATATTTTAAGCGATTTATAAAATATAGCAATTTAAACAACCTCTGTTAGATTATGAAACATGGAGACAAAGGTTCATGGTTGAAAAGAAAATATGGAGTTCCCTTGTGACACAGTAGGTTAAGGATTCAGAGTTATCACTGCAGTGGCTTGGATCACTGCTGTGGTGTGTGTTTGATCCCTGACCTAGGAATATCTATGTGCCGCAATCACAGTCAAGAAAAAAAATATATCAATAAATTTATTTACTGTGCATTTCCATCATATTTTTCAAGCAAACTAATAAGGAAAAAATTAAATAATTCTTTTATGATAATTGTGATTCAATGATTTGGCTCAATGTTTCTGAGCTAGAAAGGTCCACAGAAGATTCCAGGTTCTCGACTAATTTGCACTGAAGAAAGAAAATATTCTGACCTTCTCTAGATGGAAGGTAACTTCGAAATTTCTTAGTGATTAAAGGCATGAGCATTGTAACATGCATTCCAGTGATTCTGGTGCAGCTGGTTCATGACCAACATTAAACCAGCACTGTGGCTCAGAGGGTTAAGAACCCGACTAGTATTCATGAGGATGTTGGTTTGATCCCTGGCCTCCCTAAGTGGGTTAAGGATCTGGCGTTGCCATGAGCTGTGGTGTAGGTCACAGACATGGCTCAGATCCTGCATTGCTGTGGCTGTGGTGTAGGCCTGTGGCTGTGGCTCTGTTCGAATCCTAGCCTGGAAACTTCCATATGCCATAGGTACAGCTGTAAAGAAAACTAAATCTGACTCTCCTCATTGTACTTTGGACTTCTGGGAGAAAGATAATTAAAAAAAAAAATTTTAAATTATAGTTGATTTAAAGTGTTCTATAAATTTCTGCTCTCACTAAAGTGACACAGTTATACATACATACGTATATATATATATATATATATATATATATATATATATATAGACACATACACATTCTTTTTCTCACATTATCCTCCATCATGTTCCATCACAAGTGATTAGATATAGTTTCCTTTGCTATACAGCAGGATCTCATTGCTCATCCACTCCAAATACAATAGTTTGCATCTACTAACCCCAAACTCCTAGGCCCTTCCACTCCCTCCCCATCCCCCATGGCAACAACAAGTCTGTTCTCTCTGTCCATGAGCTTGTTTCTTTTCTGTAGATAGGTTCATTTATTTTTGTATTACTTACAGATCTTAATGAAATATTTGCATAGAGTATCTACTCAATTAAATATTTCCTAAATTGAATTGAATAGGATTATTCAAGATTTGGTTTTTCTCATATCTGTTTCTTCCAGGCTATTTAATGCTTTCATTCTTACCACATTCCTTTTTTTTTTTTTTTTTGTCTTTTTGCCTTTTATGTAGAGCCGCACCTGCGGCATATGGAGGTTCCCAGGCTAGGGGTCTAACAGGAGCTGTAGCCTTCGCCACAGCCACAGCCACGCGGGATCCGAGCCGCGTCTGCAACCTTTACCACAGCTCACGGCAACGCCAGATCCTTAACCCACTGAGCAAGGCCAGGGATTGAACCCTCAACCTCATGGTTCTTAGTCGGATTCGTTAACCACTGAGCCACGAAGGGAACTCCTTACCACATTCCTTTTAATTTAAGTTCTTCCCTCTTGTGCTGTTACCAGCCTCTACTTTTGAAACTGTATTGCAAATTAATTCTAATGGATGTCATTCTAGTTGAGAATGTTTAGTAAGTCTTTTATAGTTATACACAACTTTGTTTTCTCTGTCTTTTTGCTTTTTCTCCTATGTGGGACATGAACCATTTATTTTATCACATCAATTAGTCAAGTCTAGGTACAAGTCATTTAATGAATAACTGTGATCAAGCCCTTTATTTTGAACCCTTATATGTAGTCAGTTAAAACTGTTATCTGAGAGTTCCCTGCTGGTTCAGTTGGTTAAGGATTCAATGTGGTCACTGCTGTGGCTGGGGTGCTGCTGTGGCACAGGTTTGATCCCTGACCTAGGAACTTCTGCATGCCGTAGGCACAGCCAAAAAAAAGAAAAGGGAAAAAGAAAAAAAAAACAAAAAAAAACCCCAAACCTACAAGCCTCCCGCATCCCCCAACCCCAAAACTGTCATCTGAAACTATATAGTGTACATGCATGACTTTTTCCCCTTGAGGCTATAGTTAGCTAACACCTAAAAAAGTTCACTCTAGAACAGTAGCTGAAGTTAGTCTTTAAAAGGAGGGGACGGATATTTTACCACACCCCAATTTGTCCCTCTGCTTCCATGTCACAGACTTAGGCTCCTCTCTCCTTTATTACTTGTGGCAATTTCAAGCTTTCTATTAAAACTAATCAGGTGCCAGAGGGAGGAAGATGTATGTGCTTGTGGAGGTGGGGTGGGGGGGTGGAAATCATGGCAGCGGGGATTATACACTTCTGGACTTAATCCAGCGCTGACAAATATGCCCCATATTTGCATCATGTCTCTGGAAAAATATTCATACTAGATAAATAGACTTGAAAAATAATAACACTCTACTCTTCAGAGAACCTAGAATTATTGTGCTATATCAATCCAAATGGAGAAACTGAGTACCCACAGATGATAAATACAATCTGAGATGTGAATATGCCATTAAGGTTACTTTCTTTAGATGCATACCATGTTTTCATTAAAAGCCCTGCCTCATTTATTCCAGCACTGCTCCTGAAGGATAAAGTCAGAATGAATTCTGCTCCTGAAGCTGTATCTCCTTGTCAGGTTGCTTGATTTCATCACATTTTAGCAGTAAGTTTCAGTTTTTAGTCTATTATTTTCTCGCTACAGGGCACTAATATTAAAAGAATAATAATACTAAGGGGCTAAAAAATTACATTGCAAAACTTACTTCCCCAAACTGCTGTTAGAGGGTAACTTAATTTTGAAATTTCAAAACTTGTCAGCCAAATACCCGAGGAAGAGGAAGCATTATTTACCATGTAGGAACCCTTAGCTTTCCTCCCCTTACAACTGGTTACACTGCTGTTTATGGCCATTCCAGCTGGGTAAGTCTTAAAAACCTGTGCTCTGTGACATATGATTCAGCATGTGGTCAGCCAGTGTCTCCGGTGACGGGGAAGCAATCCAAACAGAACACTGTGAATGGAAAATGCTTTTCTTTATATAGAATGTCTTGAAATCTGTCTGTCTCCCTTTACATAATTTACTGTTCCATTTGCCATTCAGTGTTTTGGAAAAAAAGACATTCTTAGCATTTTAATAACAAATAGCCTAGGTATTTCTACCTACGTAGAATGCTACATGCAGTTTGTAAAGCTATGACTTCCAGAACTGAAAGGGGCCTTATTAAAATAAATTATTAGAGAATGTGTTATTAGATAATTGCTATTCTCTTTATGAATATATGTGACCAATAGTTATTCATGGGAGAGATGAAAGAAAAGCATTCAATTTTCCAAACAAAAGATTGTGAAAATTTATTCTGGTAATGCAGTGTGACTACATCTTTATAAATATCATTGTATCTCATTTTCGTAAGCATCTTTAACTTGTGTAGCTGAAACTATCACTTATGAACACTGTTGTAATTTTTCTTCGGTCTTTGGTTCAGATAAAACCACAATTCATTGAGTACCACAGAGTAATGGTTGACTGCTAATTAGCTTTTGTAATTCTTACCGGATCTGTTTGTAGCACAGAAGAAACCATACAATAGGAAAAGGTGGCCTCATTCCTAGGCAGGGACAACTGGCATTGAACACTGAAAAGCCTAGCAGCTAGAGCTGCGGTTGCCAGCCTTTAGGGGAACCAATGTATGACAGCTAGCAGTGGGATATATCCTTTGGTCAATAAATTCCATTTGATAAATACAATTTCAAGAATTAGTATATGTTAATAATGCTCTATGTATATGCTGTGTCCGAAAGCAATTAGTTGAAAGATAAGTAAAAATACCAACAGATTCTTCTCTTAGAGCGGCAGTGCCCTTGCTTGGACTTTCCACACAAGAGGGAATGTCAACAGCAAATGTACAGAGTTATACAGAACTGATTGGAAGGTCACTTTGGGGTGTGTGTGTGTGTGTGTTTCTACTCTCAAGCTAATAAACAGTAGTCAACTAATCACTCAGGAGCCACAATCTATTCTGCTTTCTTTCATTTTCAAATATATTGTTTCTAGTCACATACATGTTTCTATGTTTCCTGAGAAGGTCTTCCATTTACCATAGAATTTCATAGGGTATCCTTGATATTCCTTGGCCAACGAAGTCCTTGCTCGTGTCCCCTTGGACCTTTAACTCATGTAAGTTTGGGTTTGGCTTTGTTTTTTTTCCCTTTTTTTTCTTTGTAGGGCCGCACCTGAGAGATATGAAATTTCCCAGGCTAGGGGTAGAATTGGAGCCATAAATGCTAACCTACACCACAGCCACAGACACGCTGGATCCAAACCACACGTGTGACCTATGCTTGTGGCAATGCTGGATCTTTAACCTACTAAACAAGGCCAGGAATAGAACCTGCACCCTCACATGCAGTATGTTGGATTCTTAACCCCCTGAACCACAATGGGAACTCCTTGTTTTTGATCAAAATTTTAGGTGTATAACCATTTCTCCTTTTCTCACTATATTTAAGTACAAAATAATGCACTTCTTTGCTTAGAAAACTCACTTCTCTTTAACAGTATTTTTGGAGATAGGGACTGTGACTTATCGTCATGTTATCCAAACGAAGGGGGAAAAGAAGGCACAGAGCGAATACAGACAAAAAATCACAAGGAAAGAGTAGAAGAGAGGAAGCTAGAAGGAGGCAAGAAGGAATGATAGATGCATTGCTATCATTCCTGTTCATATCACTTGGTGACTCTCATTATATCACCAAGGGAAAATGCCGAACTGTAAACATCCCGTCTTCCTCACTAATTGTTCAACACCGTCTTAGTTTCCTAGGACTACTGTAGCAAAATACCGCAGACTGGGTGCCTTAAACAACATAAACGTATTACTTCATAGTTCTAGTAGCTCTAAGTTTGAGATCAAGGCATTGGCAGGATTGGTTTCTCCTGTTACCCGGCCAGGTCCATTTGCCCCTGAGAGATGCTAAGGTTTACAGCTGAGGAGTTTATTCAGGAGGCAGCCAAGCAAAGAGCCAGAGAATACGTCTCACATGTGCCTCTCCAAAGGCAAGAGGACGTTGGGATATTTATGGGATAAACAGCGTGGTCTTAGGGGTGGGGAAAAGTGATTGGAGGCAAAGAAGTAGGTGACGTCATTGCTGTTCCGCCCAGGTGCATTTGTTTCTGAGCTTCTGCGTAGTCAACCTCGAAGCGCTGGGTGTGATTGGAGGGTGGAGATTTCCGGTCTGTGACGTCAGCAGGGCCTAACCTAGACACGCAGCACCGGCGGAGTTTTGGGGTGTGGTGCCAACCAACCCCAGAAGGCTCGCTCGGGATAAGGGCTGACTCCCAGTTTCTGTAAACCAACTTGCTACGAGAAGCTGGAAAGGTAGGCAACTAAAGAGGACAAAGCAAGAAGGAAAAAAAATGACTAAAGCAGACTTAATGTAGGCACTTTACAAGCTGAGGGGTTTTAACAGTACAAGCTGAGGGGTTTTAACAGTACAAGCTGAGGGGTTTTAACAGGCTGTTCCCGTCTCTGTTTTGTAAGCGGAGCTCAAGAATTTTTGTTACCAGTTTCAGTTAACTCTGTGGGCACAGTATCATTTCTGAGGGCTTGGAGGAAGAATGAGTTTCATGCTTCTTTCCTAGCTTCTGCTGGTTTGCATGCAGGCTTTGGCGTTTCTTGGCTTGTCTGGATGTATCACCCCTAATCTCTGCCTTAGTGTCCATGTGGCATTTTCCTTGTGTGAACGTCCGTTTTCAGATTTCTCTTTTTTCATAAGGACATCCTTCATATGAATTAGGACCAAGTCTAATAATTTCATTTCAACTCGATTATTTCTGTAAAGATCCTATAAATAAGGCCACATTCTGAGGTATTGGGGATTAGGTAGAACTCTAACATACCTTTTTTGAGCTTCAATCAATCTATAACAAGTATCTTATCTTTTTTCCTTTTCGTACAAAAATGTTAAACCACTTGAAGTATGCTTCTCTTACCTCAGTCATAAATTGAAACAATTCAAGGTAGTAGATAAAATGTTGCCCCCTTTTTCCAGAGAAGAAATTAGTTGGTAAGATGTCTCTTTATCAGTGTTTATCTCTATCATTAAAAATAATCCCCTGCTTACTTTTAGCAGGTCTATAGAAATGATGTAAATGAATCTGAAGAGGTGAAATATCCTTGACAATTTCTTTCTGTAGGTTGGTGTTTAGTAGCATGAATTGGTTGAAAACGGAGTCTGCTTTTCATTTTTTAGTTTACGAGGAAGGCGTTGGTGTACTAGAAGGAGGAAAATAAGTTTAATAGACTTGATGAATAAAAGTTCAAACATAAGGAGAAAAAATTTCATTATTTTATAGACAAAATAATTCAGATTGAAATAGAATTTTATAACTTTCTGCCAGTCAGAAATATGCACTCACAAAAACTTGTTGGAAAGACATGGTTTGTTTGGATTTTGTTGTACCGAAGGACATTATTTACACATGTCAGTATCTGTGATTTGCCTACATAAAGCTGATAGCCTGTTGCTCCAGTCCAGAATATCAGGAGATGACCAAAGATCCACCAGCTAGTAAGAAAACTATTGTAATAACACACTTAGGGAAAATATTTCAGAATCATTATAGGCATCTTAAGCAGCATATTCTCAGACATTTTATATGTAGATGTTGCCACATAGTAAACAGACCACAGGGAAGATAAGCTAAAGTCTATCTCCCCAGGCTAAAGGAAATTAAAATGTGAATTATTTTACTCTGAGAGATACGGACCTGGATTAGTTTCATTTGATGAAATGATAATCACCAGTTAAGAAAGGACAGAACTTTTAAAATAGACCTATGAGTAGTCTATGCACTAGTCTATGTGCATAGTCAAGTGTTAGGTATTGCCTTTTTTCCTACGACCTTCCTTCCCCCCTCCCTCCTTCCATTCTCTCTGCTGTATATCTATATAGGCTGTAGTTTTGTACTGCATTCATGCATTCATTCAGTAAACATCCAGCAGTCAAGTAATCATCATGTACTGGGCCAGCACTAGATTCCTGGGATGTAATGCTGAATAAACTCAGGCACAGTTCCTGCCCTTATGGAGTTTAGTTCTTACTGGAGGAGACTGACTTTAATAATCACAGAAGAGTATGTAAATTTGTATCTATAATAAGTGGTATGAAGAAGAAGCCTAGGTTGCTCTCAGTGCCAATAAATGAGTGATTTGATTTATTCCAGGGGTCTGAGGAGTGAGTGCCTGTGGAAGGGCACCTGGAGCTGAGTTCGGAGTAAGCAATAGCTAGGTTAAGATGGAGAGGAGAGGACTTTGGAACCAGAAAGGACAACATTTGCAAAGGCCTTGGGCCAGGATTAAACTCTGAAATTCAGTTAGGGGGAG
>PVHT021183528.1:2201527-2233330 GCA_004024745.2 Catagonus wagneri
CTCTCAGTGCCAATAAATGAGTGATTTGATTTATTCCAGGGGTCTGAGGAGTGAGTGCCTGTGGAAGGGCACCTGGAGCTGAGTTCGGAGTAAGCAATAGCTAGGTTAAGATGGAGAGGAGAGGACTTTGGAACCAGAAAGGACAACATTTGCAAAGGCCTTGGGCCAGGATTAAACTCTGAAATTCAGTTAGGGGGAGTGGGAGAGAGAATGATGAGAATTTGAATGTCCTGGGGAAACAGGTGAAAGCTTTCAGAGCCTTGTTAATAGCAATTTTGTTTTAAAAGCATTCAGGAGCCACTGATGATTATTAAGTAAGGGGTTAATATGGTCATTTTGAAAAATCATTAGTGTGCTGTCTGGGAAAGTAGTAGGAAACAGGCCATTAATTAGATTACTTTTGCAGTAGCCTTAGGGAGGTGCTAGCAGCTTGGGGTGGCATGAGTGTGGTGAAGATGGAGGGAAGCGACTGATTAAGAGGGTGAAATCAACACCACCTGGTAATAAGGGCAAGGATGAGTTCTATGGGTCTAGTATACGCAACTTTTCTGATACTATTGCCATTTCAGTGACATAGGAAATGCTGAATGAAAGAAGCCTTTTTTTTTTTAGGACAGCATGGTGAGTTCAGTTTTGATTGTATTGAAACATAAAGATATTCAAGACAAACTGTCAGGTAAGCAGCTGGATAGGCCTGAAGAGCAGGACCAAGGTCTGTGTTGGCTGTATGGATTTGTGAGCCATTAAATAAATGGTGGGTGGGCCATTCTACAACTTAATGTATGTGTCCTCTAGAGTAAGTATGAATGGGAGGAGGCCTGAGTAGCACAGGAAATAGTCTTGCCGTGACTGGCTTTTTTTTAAAAAAGATAACCAAATTAGGATGGGCCAAAGTCTTCCCTACCATATAAATGACCAGAGGGAAATGTGGTCGTTCTAGGGGAAGACTTCTTCAGTACAGGTCAACACTACATGAAGCTGTTCCTTGAGAAGATATCATTGAGAGCTTTAAGCAAACTCTCCCAAAAAATATAAATGCCCTTAACTCCACAGCATGCCGTTAGCCATCTCCACCTCAGGAATGATAAAAAGTCATATATTTTAGGAGTTCCTGTTGTGACTCAGTGGGTTAACAACCTGACTAGTATCCATGAGGATGTGGATTTGGTCCCTGGCCTCCCTCAGTGGGTCAAGGATCCAGCATTGCTGCTGTGGCATAGGTCACTGACGTGGCTCAGATTTGGTGTGGCTGTGGCCTTAGGCCAGCAGCTGCAGCTCCAATTCTGTCTCTAGCCTGGAAACTTCCATATGCCATGGGTGCGGCCCTAAGACAAAAAAAAAAAAAAAGGAAAGTCACATGTTTTAACCTGTTACCTATGTGAAGAAAAAATTGGAGACAAATACCATGTCAGTATGAGTCAAATGTTTTTAATTTGAGGTTTTCATGCACATAAACATACATATATCATGTCAAAGTCTTTGTCTTAGATTTCTCAAACTCAGTTATTGTTCTGTTTATTGAAGGAGAAAGCTTATTTCCAGAACTGAATTATGTAACCTCTGTACTAAATCGTAAGTAAAAAAGATTTTGAGAACCTGTATTTATCACTCTATTCAATTTTTCTTTAGTGTCTCTTATCAAATAAAGTAGAAACAGATATTCACATTTCATTACTATTGAGGTACTCTTCTAAATATTTGACTTGAGACTGTAATCTGAGTTATCATTGTGTGAAGCCATTAATTTCCTGTCATAATTTGATATACTAATGTAGGTTGGTGACAAAACACCACTTAAAGGTACTGGTAGCTAATAGGAACATATCAACATGAGAACTTGTCAGAAAGGCCTTTCATTGGAAATTAAAGAACATTTGATATATGTCAAAATAGCTCTGGATTTAGACCCTTAGGTCTCTTGTTTTCAGTCCTTAATTAAAATGGACACTTCATCTGCATAATAACATTTTTGGCTGAAGTGATACCTCCACTATTCATTTTAAATATTGAAACTTCTGTATTGAAAATGTCACTTTAAAAGTTTGTTTTCATGGTCTTTGAAATTTCTACAAGTGTTTGGCTCCTTTTTAGATTATGATAGGAAAGCAAATACTACATGCTTTGTGCTCTGAGTATTAAAACATTTTTAAGAACGCTAACAGTGAGTGATTAATTAGACACAATCCTATTTGAAATGCTTCTTGGGAGTTCCTGTTGTGGCTCAGCAATAATGGACCAGATTAGTATCCATGAAGATGTGGATTTAATCTCTGGCCTCGTTCAGTGGGTGAAGGATCCAGCATTGCCATGAGCTGGGGCGTAGGTTGCAGATGCGGCTTGGACCTGGACCTGGCATTGCTGTGGCTGTAGTGTAGGCTGGCAGCTACAGCTCTGATTTGACTCCTAGCCTGGGAAACTTACATATGCCTGGGGTGCAGCCCTAAAATGCCAAAAAGAAAAAAAAAAAAAAAGAAATGCTTCTCTATAGATAATATACTTGTTATTCATTTGGTGTTTCCTTATTTTTATTTATTTAAAACTGGTTTGGGATATTAACTAGGTAAATGACATAGTATTTACCTTGTTAATAAGCTGTTATTTTTCCATATTTATTTTTGGAAAGCACCAGTTTCAGTTGAAATTTTTAGCAGTGATTTTTATTCATTTATTTAATCAACTGGCCTCAAAAAGAGAAGTTTTGATTTGCTGACAAGTTTGATCATTTTATTACATGCGCAGTTTTAGTGTCACTTTTATAAATGTTCTTCTATTCTAGTTTTTTTGGTTTGTTTGTTAGTTATTGGGATGAAAATGTAATGATTTTACTAATCACCGATAATATTATTTCTCCAGTGTTTGTTCCTTACACAGAGATTTCAGACTGCCAATGAAAATTAAATTTTTGAATGTTATGAGACAGGCACTGTGGTAAACCCTAGATATGATTATCTAATATGACTGTTGCAGCAGTATGAAATAGAAAGTCATTTCACCCCCATTGTATACATGAGGAAATTGAGATTATAGTAAATTATATGCTAGTGTTTCCAACCCAGGAAATACAACTGCAAACCCAGTACTTAATTAGCAACGTTAGAAAGATTCAGGAGTTCCCATCGTGGCACAGCGGTTAACAAATCCAACCGGAAACCATGAAGCTGCAGGTTCGATCCCTGGCCTTGCTCAGTGGGTTAATGATCCGGCATTGCCGTGAGCTGTGGTGGAGATAGCAGATGTGGCTCGGATCCAATGTCGGCAACTGTAGCTCTGATTACACCCCTGGCCTGGGAACCTCCATGTGCTGTGAGTGTGGCCCTTAAAAAAAAAAAAAAAGATGTGCCTGCCTTGAAACCTCTTAAAAACCTAAAATAATAAAGTTTATATAAACAAATGATTCAACTCTTTTATTGTTAAGGACTTTATATATTTAATATAGAATGAATGTGTATATACACATGCATATATATATACACACACATATATGCATGCATATATGTGTGTGTATATACCAGTCATTCATTATTTGTCAATAGCACTAAGCAGGAGTGGGAGAAAATTACTAATGAAGGAACAAAATTCCATTTTCTTTTGCTTAAAATTTTGACTGTTTCAGCTGTAGCTTTAAATTACGTTGCTATTGTAAAATTGTAATGTTGGTGTTTGTGAGATAGTTCCCTAAGAGAGTGGGCAAGCTGATACATTAGTGATGACTTATTAGGGGACCTGGCAAAGTGGACAAAGCTGGTGACCTGAACCATAATGAGCTTGGTCATTCATTGGATTTTCATGTATTGTCTTATTTTGCTATACAAATAAATTAAAAAAAAGTTAAATTGTGATTCAGAGAATGCAAGAAGCTATTAAGAGTTTAATTAAGGAACTTGGGAGCAAGAAGAGCATAAGTCTCCATTAGCATTCTGAAAGACGAAAGAAATACCTGTCATAGTCCAATGATGATCTAGATTTTAGTACCAACGATTCTTACATAATAAGTGAGAAAGTGAAGCTGCTTCAAAGTTGTATATAGAGGTGGTTCTACTGCAGACAAACTTGTCAGGGCAAAGAGGAGCATAGGATTGTTGAAGTCCAGAAACATAATTTAAGAAAAGTCAGAAGATTCTAAGTCAATAAAAAAAAGAAGTCCTGAAGTTTATGGGGGGAAAATCTTGTGGGTCCAGATAAGCAAGTGTTTCCTTTATCCGTTAGGTTTAAGAAAATTGTGCCACTGTGAAGTGGAAGTAGAGAAAGTATTACAGTCAGAGAAGCAGAGCTTGGCTCCAAGTCTTAGAGATGAAATGCAAGATCATTTTATTAGCTCTGGGGAGGGGGGAAGGCACTTACTGTAAAAAAAAAAAAAAAAAGTGGAAAATCCAGACAACATTAAGAAAATTAGCAAAGATATCAGAAAATTCACTACCCAGGATCTCACAATGGTTGGCATTTTGGTCTGTATCCTTCTAGACCATCTCTAGGCACATAGCTGCACATAGTACAGAACAAGTTCATAATATGCACATTATTCTTAGCAGTAATTACGGATTGCTTTCCATGTCAGTCAGCACAGATTTGCATCATTGTATGCTGGTAGTAGGGTAATCTGTTATCAATCCAGTGATACTTAACGTTCGCTCTATAGTTTTATAAATTATTAATTGTTGTACTTGGTCATACCTTTTCCCTCTTGTGAGCTTATCTCTAAATTACCTGTTAGAGAAAACATTCAGAGAACATCTTTATAGAGCTCTCCTTATGTGAATATTTAGTTTATACATGTAAAACATTTATACATAAATTTGAAAATATTAATGGCTGCTAGCTTGTGATGAGCTGGCCATTGCTCCAGTGAGCATTATTTGTCACATTGTCACTAAATCCTTTGAGAGAGGTTGGATTTTTAATCAGTTTTATAAATATCACTACAGAGGCACAGAAAAATCAAGTCATTTGTTCAGTGTCACATAGTTAATGTCAGAATGGGAATTTGAACCTGGGCACCTGGATTCAGAGCTGTTGCTTATAACCATGACACTTTATATGATCCACATTCTTCTCAAACCTTATTTTTAAAAGTCAATGACATCAGCATTTTTGTATATCAATGCATTTGAAGCCACATGCCCATGTTTAGTAGCTTCTTAATTTGCTGTCATGCTGTTGTTTCCAGTTTTTCATTATAAATATTGTAGTGGAGATATTTGCCTCTGTACCTTTAGTCATTTTTTTTTTTAGAGGGCACAAAATTTGTATATTTTACATTTTTAATCTACATTGGCAAACTGCTTCCTCAAAAAAAACTGTACTGATTCCTATCTAATAAATATGGAGCTATATATTGCCTCATGGTTACTCAAACGTTTTTTATTTTTTTGTCTTTATCAATATCTTTGGCAAAAAGAAATATTTTAGTGGTTCAAATTTATTTAAAATTTATCTCAGTTGAATAATATCGAACATGTTTATAAGCCACTTTTCTTTGAAAACACATTTTGAGAGGCACTGACCCAGCTCTGTTACAACCTGGACTCTTTAAAGTCTGAATAACTTATTTGGCTAATATCTAATAGATATGATCTCATCACTTCTTCAGAGAAAAATTGTAAGAATTTCATAACATTTGAAGCATAACATTTGAAGTTAGCTGAATGGTGTTGTGAGAATTTAAGCAAAACAATTTTATATTAACAGTAAGGGGCTGTGACTACAAGTAGTTATTTATATACTTTTATGTATTCCCTTGTTTGCTCAAAAAAAAAAGAAAAACAAGGAAATACTATTAGAAGTTTGTAATAGAAAAAAACAGGTTAAGGATAGAAAATTCAGTTTAAAAATTATGTGTACCTATTAGGTGTTGTGGGTCACCCATTTGATTTGCTACTACTCCAAAGTTTTTTTTTTTAATTTTGTTAGAGTTGATTTACAATGTTCTGTCAATTTCTGCTGTACAGCAAAGTGGCCCAGTTATACATTTATATATATTCTTTTTCTCACATTATCCTCCATCATGTTCCATCATGAGTGATCAGATATGGTTCCGTGTGTTATACAACAGGATCGCATTGCTCATCCACTCCAAATGCAGTAGTTTGCATCTGCTAACCCCAAACTCCCAGTCCCTCCCCTTCCCTCCTCTTTGGCAACCGCAAGTCTATTCTCCATGTCCATGAGTTTCTTTCTATTTTTTTTGTCTTGTAGGGTTGTACCCACAGCATATGGAGGCTCCAAGCCTAGGCGTCCAGTCAGAGATGTAACTGTCAGCCTATGCCACAGCCACATGGGATCCCAGCTGCATCTGCAACCTACACCACAGCTTGCAGCAATGCCAGATCCTTAATCCATTGAGCAAGGCCAGGGATGGAACCCTTGTCCTCATGAATACTAGTCGGGTTCATTAACTGCTGAGCCACAATGGGGACTCCCCATGAGTCTGTTTCTTTTCTATAGATAGGTTGATTTGTGCCATATATATTAGATTCCAAATATAAGTGATATCATATGGTATTTGTCTTTCTCTGACTTCACTTAGTATGAGAGTCTCTAGTTCCACCCATGTTGCTGAAAATGGCATTGTTTTTTATGACTGAGTAGTATTCCATCGTGTGTATGTACAATATCTTCTTAATCCATTCATCTATCGTTGGACATTTAGGTTGTTTCCATGTCTTGGCTACTGTGAATAGTGCTAGAATGAACACAGGGGTGCATGTATCTTTGTCAATGAAGGTTTTGTCTGAATATAATATATGATAAGGATTGGGATTCCACTCCTAAGATTTTAAGATTCTGTGACACTGCAGATTTCTCATACTGTTTATTAACAAATCCTAATGTTAATAACAATTACAGCAGTTCTTATTCTCATAACAAAGGGAGTCAGGGATTGTGGAAAATGTTTAAAGTTGAAAGCAGAGTCTTGTTCTTTGGCAAACCAAAGGAGCACAGGTGATTGAGGAGCGTGGGAGGTCTGAAGTTCTCAGTATTTGTGGCCTGGTGTAGTTGGAATCATTCTTGCTTTGGGATAAACTCTCTTCTGCCCAGGTCAGAAGGGGACTGTGAGTTTGTATCACTGTCACACTGATTCCTGTATCCTGGGGCTCAGAAGACATTTTTGTGACATGCTGAGGAACTTTTCTTTCTCGGGGCCAATAACAGGCAGCTTCAGTGCCTTCTCAGTGGAGAGAAACAATGGGGAAATTGGCAGGCCAGATCCTCAAAATCCTCTGTCTGCCATTGCCACTCTTGGAGAAGCAAATTGAAGTTTTCATTTTTGGCATATTCTGTACTAAATCTCATTTGTTTTGTTGATGAGCTAGACTGGAAGAAATAATGACTGTCTCTAACTACCCAATTTGTGATTAAGGTTGGAGCACAATGTTGACACTAATTTCATTTTAGTTAGTATTTGCTGGGGCTTTGCAGTTCTTTCTAAGAAAGCTGAAAAGCTCTTAATTTTAGAGAAGGATGAGTACCTTCAGGTATACATTTCAGTTCAGAGAGTTTTAAAATGTCATTAGTACCTGTAGGTTCAGGAGTACCGATCATATAAGATGCTATGATAATTCACAAGAGTCAGGAAGATTTAGTTCAAGTAACTTTGGAGGGTTCACTGACTTTGTGACATTATTAAGAGAGATCATTTCACAAGTTTGATTTGGATGGGGAAACACTTAACCAATGTTTTTAAGCATTAAAAGCTGCCCCCTCTCTTAGCATAATAATCTCTCTGCCTCCTTTACTGTGCTTCCATGATGACTCAAAGCACATAAAGGATGGTACCATAAAGGCAGAGGAAACTCCCTGGTATCTGTGTGTCTGTGTCAGGTTTTTTGTTTGTTTGTATTGATAGTCTGTGGCTTAGCTTCCAAGCTTTCTGGAGTAGTTTTTTTTTTTCCTAAAGTTGAGTGATTAGAGACATGGTTCAGCCTTTTTGTTAGTTTTTTGCTTTTTAGGGCTGCACCCATGGCATATGGAGGTTCCCAGGCTAGGGATCTAAGCAGAGCTATAGCTGCTGGCCTACGTCACAGCCACATCAACGCCAGATCCAAGCTTCATCTGTGACCTACACCACAGCTCACAGCAATGAAGATCCTTAACCCACTGAGTGAGGCCAGGGATCGAACCCGCAACCTCATGGTTCCTAGTCAGATTTGTTTCTGCTCCGCCAGGATGGGAACTCCATGATTCAGCCTTTAGTTGGAGAAAATTGAGGATGTGGCGTTGGAGCCGATATAGAAAAAGGAACTTCACGTTTTTGCCTTCTCCAGGCAAACACAATTCTCTGCAAGTTTTACCTTTAAGTTGCAGCACTCAGTTCATGCAGATCCTTTGTGAAAAAACTATGAGATTGATGACATATTTGATAGGTTTTCAAATATTCCCTTCCTATAGGTCAGATGTTCCTCCTGGGGCATCTGGGAAGAACACAGTGAAGGGCTTGGTGTGGGAACATCCCCATAGAGACGTAAATGACTCTATCAGACTTAGTGGCCATGGTTCCTCTAGCACATGTCAGAGGTTGTCAAATGCTCTATTTAGACAGCAGTCAGTGAAATTTGTATTTTTTTCATCTATAAAACACATGAGGGTTTGAGGTTTTAGCCTCAAATGTTAATAGGCTACATTTTGAGATGGTAACAAAGAAAGGTATTTCTGATGAAATCTGAAATTGTTAATGTGAAAACCTTAATGAAATACAATTTAAAAATGTTGCAGTGTTTCATTTAAGAAGGTTAGAACTCATATGTCATTTTGTGGAAGATGATTAGATTAGTATTTGGCCAGTTTTCTATAAAATTAGTACCTTGATTTTATAATGTTAAAAGATGACATTGCAAGATGATACTTTTACACAAAAACATGACTTGCTTTTATTACTGTTTTAACATTAAAATTTAAATTTCATTATTGCTTTTTTTGTTTAACCTTAAAATTTCATGAACGTTGTAACAGTAATTACACTGTTACTTGAGATCATTTTCTTTTGATGACAAATTTTCTTCTACCTTCTTTAGTAGTATTTTTACATATAATAGATAACATTTAAAAATTTAAACTCTTTGCTTTAAATTCTTGGCTAATAGTGACGTAAAAAAAAATCATATCAACCTCAGATATTTAGGAAAAAATTAATAGCTGCTTTCTAGAACCAGAGGCTTCAGGGTTTAATTTTCTTACCTTACTTTGGGCTTTGCAGATTCTCTCAGGGCAGCTCAATTAATTTATAACAATGCTGCTCAATATGTGCTGAGGAAATAATACAAAATATTCAAAACCTTTCATATTCAGAGCTTTTCACCAAAGTCATATTGAGGTAGATATGATCTTTTGATTAAATACAGAATATGATCAATAAGATCTTTGTGATTTCACTTTATAGCTCATCAAATTAAAGATAAAAATGCATTTCTCTCCAGTGAACAGGAATACAGCGTTAACCAAGTATGAGAGATGAGCGGAAAGAGGTAGGGAAATAAATTCACATTGATGCTGAGTGGTAGTTAATACAAAATATTATCGATAGAGTCAAACAGCTCACCTAAGCTAAAAGCTGATTAAAAATAATATATAAGCTGTTCATGTGTCAAGATACCGTCCTATTTGGGATTACTTAAATGACAAGGTAGATTTTAACTTTTTGTTTTTGAGGAAATTATTGTTACGAACATATACATTGCACATTCTACTTATTTGCATGTTGTCATATGTGTTTATATTCATGATTGAGAGAATAATAGTGGGATGTAATAATAGTTTATATTGCTTTGAATTATAGAACAAGAGTATAATTTCAGGTTGTTTTTTTTCTTTTTCTTTTAAGGTCATACGTGTGGCCTACAGAAATTTTCAGGCTAGGGGTTGAATCCCAGCTGCAGCTGCCGGCCACAGCTATAGCAACATGGGATCCAAACCATGTGACCCACACTGCAGCTCATGGCAATGCCGTATCCTTAGCCCACCGAGCGAGGCCAGGGATTGAACCTGCATCCTTATCAATACTAGTTGGGTTCATTACTGCTGAGCCACAACAGGAACTCCCAAGAGATTCTTAATAGTTGCATAGATGTGAAAATGGTAAACTAAAACAGAAGGAGAGGTAAGAGATAAAAATAATGACAAAAAATTAGCATTTGAGCAAAGCAGTCTTCTATTTTCCTGCCTTATTCTTTCAGAAATACAAATGATAAAGCAGAAGCCAGACTGCTGTGGCCTGAGGATTGCAAAGTAGGTGCAGATGTATGGCTTAGAGTGGTTACCGCACTTTCTAATCACTAGGCTGCAAAGGAAAGACAAGAGGAGGCCAACTGATGGGAGGATGAGTGTTGTTTTGTGTCCATCTTCTAATATGGGAGAGATTAAGCATATTTATATGCGGCGTGGATTAACCTTGATTATTTTTTAAAGACGAGATTAGACCATTTTGAGAGATTTCTGCCTCTGTGGTGACAGGAGTGAACAGAATTAAACTTGTAAAAGGATGAAATAACTGAAAGATCAGAGGTTAAAGGAAAGCAAAGAAAGTGAGGTTTTAGGGAAAGATAATTTTAAAAAGAATGGTGAAGGATAGTTGAAAATAGTATAGTATTGGTAAAAGTTATAATTAATTTTGGAAATAAAAACATTATGGTTTGTTTTTTATGATGTAAATAGTCTTTGCAATCCTGAGATGTTGGTACAGTACTGTTAAAATATTCAGTTTTATACTTGTCATTCCTTTTTACAGATGAGTAAACCTCAACTGCATGTTTTACTTTTTGCCTGAAGTTTGGTTTGACCTACTAAGACTTTTCTCCTCCTCAGTCAAATCTCACCTCCATCATCTTTCACCCCCATTGCTCTACAGCCAAATCTCACTTGAAATTCGTCACTGCCCTCCTAACTGTCATAAGCAAGGACCTTCTTTCTGTCTGTCCTCCTACTAACTGTAACTCTGTTTTAGGTGACAGTTTCAGACGGTTCACCATTCTTGAGTGTCTCTTCATGTGGCTTTTAAAGCACCATTTTCTTTGTTTTCCCTCTACCTCTGGGTATCTCTCTCTCTGCCTTTCAGTATTCTTATTAATAGCTATATCAATTCTATATTAAGAAGTCAGATTCTTTTTGGTTCTGTCATTATCCTCTTCATTTCTCACTCTACATGGTCTGTTTTAGAGACCGACTCTATTGCTCTCCACCATAAACTACCATTTAAAAGCTCTCAATCTTTACATCCAGCAACAACTTTTCAGTTGTTGGCCAGCTCAGCATCAGCCTCTAAACTAAAATTTTCACCCCTTCTCCCAAATATTCATATTCTTCCTCTTTCCTACCTAAACTTTGATGTTAAAATATGTAATACAGCGAGCCTCAGAAGAAAGGTACTAGGCAAAAGAGTTGTCAACAAGAAGAGGCATAATTATACACTACACCTGTAGACACAATACTTAATTTAAAAGTCGAATTTGGAGATCTTTGTGAAAAGGGGAGGGAGGGGAAGGCTCATGCAATATTTTAAACTAGTGCGTCACGTAGGAAAGAGAGAAAATGAGCATGGAGGACACCACACTTTGAAAGTTCTGTTCACGTGTGCTACGTTGGAAGTGATGAACTAAGCAGAAGAGACCAATTATTGGCAGTATTAATCAGATAAATATAAGATGTCATAGGAAATTGAAATGTTTTATGAAATAACAATCACTTAAATCAATGGAAAAATAGAAGGGCATTTTATGATTCTTTGGTTTGCTTTCCAAACCAAACTGATCACCGCTAAGAGAATGGCATAAATAAGTGTTAATTCTGTCATATCTGACCACACGAAAACAGTGAGGTGGGAGTCAGTTTCTCTCTCTTTGTCTCTGTGCTTGTGTCTCTGTCTCTCATCAGAATCGAGAGTGTGTGAGGGATGATGGTGCAGAGGGGTTTATTGATGTCTTCACTGAGGCGTCTAAGAGGGTTTCAGTGAGACGCTGTCTCTCCACACTACCTTCCCCAGAAGACCTGTGACCGGAGCTGAGAACATAAAATTATCTTTACCTAGTGTGGCATAGTGGTGAGATTTTACTGGCGACTTGAACTCCCAGAGAATAGTAAGAGCAGGGATTTGAGGGGTTTACCAAAGTATAGTGCCCTTGCTTGAGGTTCTTAGAGGAGAGAAAACTCCTGATACCAAACTTAAGACTGGCTAGAACAGCATTGTCCTTCAGGAATGAGGAAGAAGCTTCTCCCTCAAAAACACTTCACGTCTAAGTCGGCACTCTAACAAAGCCCTTCATGAGTTGGGCACAGAGCCCCTCATCTTAAGTCTGTCCCTACTGTAAGAACTGTGAAGTCCATAATGATCAACAGAGTATTTTCTATTAAAAAAATTACTTTTCACTTATTTAACCAAAATATAAACTTTATTGTCATTTTAACTCTTCTCCCTCACTCTTACGTACAGTTAATCTTCAAGTCCTGTCTAATAAGACCTCTAAAGTAGGCCTCAGCCATCATTTCCGTTCCCAGGGCTGTACAGTGTTTTTCTTTTGTCTGGAGACATCATGGCAGTTTAAGAGAGTGGTACTAGTGTTCAGGTTAGGAGGAAATTATAAACTACATGGACCACATTTTCATGTGGTTATTTCCGAAACACTGCAGGCAGGCTCTTACAGTCATGCCTTTGAGCACACTACTTCCATTCCCTGGAAAGTTTTTCCCCTTTTTTCCACCATAGGCATCTTTCCAAACCTAGGTTAAATGTCACCGGTTTTGTGAAACCTCTTGGAATCCCTCAGAGTTGATCATGTTGGGCTTTGTCCTCTTATAGCACTTTTTACTTTCTTCTGTTAGAGTACCTATTCTGTTCAATTGAAATTTTTTTTTTTACTATTTTTGTATATTTTGTGTGTGTGTGCATATATGTGTGTGTATGTATACACACACACACACACACACACACACACACACACACACACACACACATATATATATATATATATATATATACATGGCAGACCAAATAGGCTGAAAACCTGTACATGACACAACTTACAGCATTAGGCTTCGTATCCTCAGCACATAGCCTCATGCCTGATCTATAGCAGTTGCTAAGTAAATATATGAAAGTCTTGACTTGAGAGAGAAGGCTAAAAAACATACCTGCTGTTGCCATTGTAGAATAATTTATTTGTGTTCTTTCTCCAACAGAATACAGAGAGAATTTTCTTTGACTTTCAAGAGTATACTCTAACAAGATAAAAGAATGTTTCCCTTTTGCCCTTTTAGGCTGACCCCTTGAACCCAAAGGCAGTTTACTCAAATTAAGGGCTTTGATATGATTAGTGTTAGGAGAGATTTTATGTAATAGGATTTGGTTTACTGCAAGCAAATTTGGATGGATATGAGTCTCATGCAGTATTTTAACATTTTAATTCATTGCTGACTCTATAGGGCAAAAGGGATCATAACCCTTAGTCTAATTTCACGATGATGAATGAGGTTTTTTCCAACAAGGCCGAATATAAAACGTGCCTTGCTTCAGATATAGGACTGCAAACTGCATTTATATTTAAAGTAAGCAAATTCAGTGCCATAGTAGTTGATATTTTGCAAAAATAGGGGTTTAGAGTCCTTTTAGTGATATATGCTAACATTTAGAAATTAATCGTTAAATATTTACTCTGTGCTCTGAATTATGTGGTTTGGAACAGATGCCCCAAATGACATTCATCTTCATCATGAGGTGTTCATATCCAGTGAGAACATTAAGAAAAAGGAGAATCACTGGGCAATACACATGTCCTAAAAAAAAGAGAAGAGAATCATTGCTAAGTATTCCAGGGAGGACTCAGCAACATTGGTCCAAAGTGTAGCGGTTTAGAAGCAGGAACATCGTGAACAAAGACACTTGTAGTCTCTCTACTCTTTCCCTTCCCACTGATGATGGGCTAACATTGCAGAGAAATGGGAATTTTGAGTTGTGTAGTCACTTATGATAACCATTTACAGAGCGCTTACATGCTATTGGCGTGATTTGGACTCTAAAATGTCACGGGGAAACATTGTAGATCCTTAGGCAGGACCACAACATGATGAAAATAGGAGTTACAGTAAATGATTTTGGCAGTTGTAAGATTTTCTGGATGTGATAGGGACTGAAGGCAGGATGGTAAATTGGGACAGTGTTACATTGGTAGAGTTTGGAGTAATGATACACTTATGTTGTCAATCTAGTTATGGTGCTTTACTTCATGAACAGTTTCTCAATCTTGTTTATTCCCTCAGTCTGGTTTAGGTCTAGTTTAGAAGTTATTTAGAACCCTAATTTAATTATGTCAGAGGTAGTTTTAATAGCATGAGGTAGTAGAAAGAGCATAGGATCAGGGGGCCTGGTGTCATTTAGGCTACAGCTAACTGCAGTCCTGTAATTAGGTCACCTGATATCCTCAGGCTTTGCTGCCCTAATTTGGAAGTAAGAGGTGTTGACTTGGATGTTCTCTAAGACCTTTTCAGTTGAGTTTTCTACAGAACAAAAAATTGAATGGGAAATTCCAAAATGATCACCTTATCACTGAGCTTCTAAATATTGATCATGGGGTTCCCACCATGTCACAGTGGGTTAAGAATCCAGCTGAAGCAGCTCAGGTCTCTGTGATGCAGCCAGTTCGATCACCAGTCTGGTGCAGTGAGTTAGAAAGATCTGGCATTTCTGCAGTTGCCACAACTGTGGCTTGGATTCAGTTTGGGGAACTTCCATATGCCAAGGGTGTAGCCACACACACACACACACACAAAAAAGGTATCACTCATATATTTTAATGCATACTAGCAAACATATATCTTAAACACTTAAAATTTGGTAGAGTGTTCCACCGTCCTAAAAGATGGGTGGAAGGTTCATGATGACTACAATCTGTAGGCGATTACTTTTTTCCAAGAGTGTGTTAAAATATAGAAGAAAATAGCAGAAAATTAACCTTCGTAAAGGAGCACAGTATGCTTACTCTGTAATATGACTGTTTTAAGTAAAGCTATGTATTTGCATAATGATGCTTTGAAAAGATGTAACTTAAAAATAATACTATGCATTGATTTGAAATTAAAACAAAAATAACAAATGTAAATTAATCTGGAAAAGATGTCATGTTCCTACATAATTAGATGTACTAATAAACATGTGAGTTGTCACTTGTTAGGCTAAATTTGGTGTAGAAATGTATTTCAACGTAATCTATATTTTTTTATTTAACAAATTTTCCATTTATATTTTGCCAGCATTTATTGATTGTCATCAGTTTGTTAACCTCTATGATATGTATGCAGTTGTGTGACAGATGTTTAAATATAAGTAGCTTTCTAGTATTACTTATCTAAATTGAAGTTTAAATTTGATCACTATAGGAAATGATTTGTAGGAAACCTGTCTGAAGTACATCAGAACAGCCAGATAAACAGTACAGATGATTTCTAATGTCATAAAGCTAAACAAATTTTTACAGTGTCTAGACGGAGTCCAAAGGCATGATAGAAAATTTTTGGTAAATTGGTTTTGTAGACCAAACGAAACAATTGATTTGCTTAAACATCACTTAATTTTTTAACCCACTGAAAAGATGCATAACATGATGTTTAGTTACATGGAAAAAACTAAAAGAAAAAGGACATTTTTCCAATGGAGAATTTCCTTAGTAAACAAATATTTGTAAGACCCAGAAAGTTATTTCTAATGATTTGGTCTAAGTAGCATTGTTGTTGTCATCACCAGAGATGTTTGGTAAAAAGGCAGGTTCCTGGGGTTTTCTGCAGACATAGTAGCTCTCTGTGTATACCTGTGACATCTGTGTCTTAAGTTCCAGGGAAGTTTATATGCATGCTAAATGTAAGAACTACTTTTCTGAATATATTATTCTTATCCTACTGCTGGCAGTGTTTATGTGTCATTTGATACTGGGTATTGGAGAGTCAGATCCTGTGTTTGAAGGTTGAAGAACAAGACTCTGCTTGAATATCCGGGGGGGGGGGGGAAGGCAGAAATAACTGGTTGTCTTTTGATCCATAAGTAGGCTTTTCTGTCTTTCAGTTTGAAATTAAAACAATTTACAAAATATGCCCTTTTCACTTCTTAAACTCTGCAAGTATTATAAACATTTTGGTTATGTAAAACAAAGTATTAGATATTGGAAACTATTTTTTTTTTGCTTTCAGAGCACAGATTTTTTTCCAAATTTTCCTATAAATTGCACCATTAGTAACTTATTTCCTTTATAAAAATCACCAACTTTATCTTCAAATTTTATATGATTTGTGATCTTTTAAATGATAAATAAAAATTCCAAATATGGCTATAATAACTTTTAAGCATCTACAGCCTCTGCTAATAATACTTCTGTTCAGGCTGAGACTGCTGTCAGGAATTTCTTGAGCTTACTGTTCTTTACATGTAGATAGAGCTTTTTCCTCTTGCCTGTAATTAAAATAACCCTTTCTCCTCTACTTCAAATGTATTACAAACAAAAATGTTGAGTTAAAATGGAAATGCTATAAAATTTGTTTATGATGATTTTTGTACACCTATAAATGTAATAAAATACATTAAAAAATGAGAATGATCTCCAACTTGAAGCTAGTACCTTATATTAATCTCCTTGATGACAAAAAGCGTGTTTTATTACCTAAGTATTTCTCATGACCAAAAGAGTTTTTGCATATAGTGGGATTCCATTGGTATATAAGTCAATGAGAGCTAGTCAAGTTTTATAGGCCCATGAGTATTGAAGTAGGAGAAAATTGTATTTAGGAATTTGGACAGTTTCATGAGAACTAAATCTGTCTTTAATAAGAATTTTATACTTGAACATCAGAGATCTGTGGCCTTCATCAGTGGCTTAATTCAGTGATCATCTTTTTGTCATATTAATACCAGAGTCTATAAATATTGAAAACTAAGTTAGTATTCAATCCCTGGTAACCAAATCTTCCTTCTTAGCTCCCTCCTTGCACCACAGGGTTTATAGAATTATAGAAAAATAACAATATCTTTAATTCAAATTCCTTTCTCCATTCCAGTGTTCTTTCTTTTGCATAACCTAGTTTGGGACAGTATATTAAATTTTAGATTTTAGAGAACTTACATTTTAACAATCAAATTTTATCATTGATCTTATAATTATGGTGGTTTCCTGAATCACCAATTCCTCCCCCCTCCCGCCTTATTCCTATTTGCCCTTTTCAGAATGTGCTGATAATTGTTAGATAAATTTGAAGCTTTCTGTCTAGCAAAATCTTTGATCCCTTGGGATGCTCAAAGTGTTAAGACCGATGGCTCTGACAATGGCAAAGTCTAAAAAGAATTGCACTTAACAATCATGATGATTCATGGGAAGACAGTTTACTTATCTTTTTATTTAGCTTGTCTCTCTTCTTCCTGACTCCACAGCTCCTCCCACGGTTCGTATTGTGCACTCAGGCTTGGCCTGTAACATTGAGGAAGAGCGCTACTCAGAAAGGGTCTACACTATACGGGAAGGAGAAACCTTGGAACTGACCTGCCTGGTCACAGGGCATCCACGTCCACAGGTGAGTCCCGAGCCGTGACGTTGTGTTAAACTGTCTTTGACTTTCCTTGAGGCTTAAAAAGTATTTATTTTGGAAAATTTAGCTAAAAGTGTGTGTGTGTGTAGTACAGGATAAGGGTCATGAATGCTGAATATTCAAGCTTTAAGTGTTCATATGGATAAGACAAAAAAAAATTTTGTTTTGGTATTGTGAGAAATTTAAAAGACAGCTTCTGAGGAAGCTGTTAAAAAAGACAACTACAAAAATAGCTCAGTAAGATAACAATTCATATGGCAATGAGTTTATTTTAGAATGTGGAACATGATTTCACGATGACATAATTGCTGCAGAGGAAGCATTTGTTCTAAGAATGTGATGTACAAAGTCACATGTACTTTCCTTACTCCTATTCATTATATTCATAGAAAACCTTGGGAAACAAATTTTTGCATGTGCTGTATGCATTCAAGTTCTGAGTCATCGGCTGCAGCTTTTATAAGCTAATTTAATAGCAAGAACAGAAATTGAGACTTTCAAAGGGCACTAAAATTATAAACAATGAGCAAAGAAAAAGCTTGTGGGAATGAAAGAAAGGGTTAGATGTAAGGTAATGTAGTTAGGCTATGTACCTATGATCTAAAATTTAATTTTGATACATAATATTCAGGATATTTTATTCATTAATCGCCAATTCTTATTGTCATATATTTAACCTGACCAGTTCAAAATATAGATTGGTATTCAGTACAAAGACTGTGATGGAAAAGAAGTCTCATTTGATAGACAGAGTTACATACTTTAAGTTACTTGTATTACAGAAAAAAAAAATCCAGCTAATACAGTTATGTAGGAGAAACAAAAGAATAATGTAGAGATTTTTATGAACCCATCCTTTTAACCTCATCTTTTGCTTCTGCCATCCTTAACTCTTTAGTCATGAAGGATGTTTTGGCTTTACCCATTTTATCTCTAAAGAACAGATAAAAATAAGCATTTCATGAGCTTCACAGAATGAAGTCTTAGATTGATAAGACCATGCCTAAACTGCAGTGGTGAAATACGTTTTATAAGATGTATCCTGTTGGTTAAATGGAAGACAAGAAGTAATTTAGAAAAAAATATTTTAAAATATTGGAAAATACTAAAACCCGCAATGGCTAAAATTGTACATTATGGTATTTGCTAAGGACTAAATATGTATTAAAGCATAAAATTAGCTTAATAAAATTGAGTTAAACAAAATTCGACCCAATATAGTTAGACTTGGTAAAAAAATGATTGCAAAACTAAGTATACAAGAACAGAAACTACTTGATATAGATAAAGAAGCTGATGTATAAAATATTTTCATTTTAAAATTTATGCAGAAAACAATATAGCTCAATGAAAATTTTATTAAAATTTAGAAGTAACATTATTTCAAGAATATTAACCCAAATAAAATTTAGCATTATAATTAGATTATAATTTTGTATTTATATATGTAGATGGAAATTCCAGAATAATAAAAAGATGGGATCAAAATAGATCCAGATAAACTTAAAAGAAGCCACAGGAGAAGACTCCTTGGTAATCCCATTATTTTTACCATGAATGTGCCAAATTCTGTACCTTCTGAACTTCAGGCTTTACTTAAACATGAAACTTATCTTTATTTTTCAGTCATCCAGCTGTTCTCCTCCCTCCATTTTCATCCTTAAGTTCCATTAATATTAGAAATTTATTTTATCCGTACATTTTCCCTTTCTAGATTCAGCAATGCAATCTTTGATTTCTGATCAAGCTAAGATAAGTTCTGAAAGATGGGAATAGATGATTGCTGTCTTTATTTCTGCCGAGAAATTCCATATTTAGAACAATTTCAGTGTGTTCTGATCGTATGAACAATGTGTTTGAATTTCAATATCATTTTTTTTTTTTTATTCCTAGAAGTAATTCAGGTGTTTACAGGTGAATCAGTTTCAGTTTATATTGCCTTTTTGGAATATTGTTTGGACCCCTCATGCCAACAAACTGTGTAAGGAGGGCTAACAGAGTAGCTGAGCCTTGCCATCCTGGCCAAACACTAAAGGGCATGCTGTGGGCATCTGGTCCCAAGGATGATTTTTCTTGGCTGATACCATGAAGCTGGAATGTCTTTCTTGCTGCTTTGTCTAATCTGAATGTGATGATAGTTGGAAATGTAGTGGATGAGAGAAGTTCCTCTTTCACTCTTCAGATGTCTTTCATCCATTGCTTATTCCTGTGGCAGCAAGAATCATAGAGATTTCCGTTTCCAGAAGTATTCTAAGGCGGCATTTTTTTTCTAGACGCTTTAAAATTTTCTTTAAAAGTTTATTGTTTGGCTGTGTGTAATAGTCTGAAGGTATCTGTGTATCCAAGGGAAATTAAATAGGTGAGGATAGTCAGAACATAGCAGGAGGAAAGACCATGGCACTAGGACTGCCTGGGGTATAAACCTGGAGCCATCACGACCACTAGTGTGATATTGGGAAACTTCCTTAATTTCTCTGCTCTCAGTGCCTCAGTGTTCTTATCCCCAGAATAGAGATGATGGTCACCATCATACCTATATCAGAAACTCCTTTCAGGGTTAAATGTATGTTTTCAATATCCATGTAAGTGTATCATTTATACACACACCTGTATATATACATGGCACATAAGCATTATATTGATACATAAACTATATATTGTTTTTTGTTATTTATAAGTAACATACTTAGATGTTCTAAAGTCTAGAGTTGAATGTGTACGTATGAAATAAGCAAATTCTAAAAATTGTTCTTGGAGTTCTCTGGTGGTGCAGCATGGTTAAGGATCTGGTGTTGTCACTGCTGCGGTGCGGATTTGATCCCTGGCCTGGGAACATCCGCATGCCATGGGAATGAAAAAAAATGGTTCTCAGAATTTCTGTAGTCCAAATTAGATGCATTTCTATAAATTTCATATTTTTGTGTTTTAATGTAATGCAGAGCTTTACATCTCTCTTAATTAGCATTTTTTATCTTGCGAAGACTAGAACTACGTTCAGACAACCTCATTTAAGGAGAGTTTATTATAAAGATACATGAGCAAGTATGAAAGAAAGGAGGCAAGGATTTGTCAGCAAATCAGCCTACCTAAAGTTACCTCTAGACATCTCTAATTCCAGGAGTCAGTTACCCAGTTTCGTAATTTTCCTTCTTTTCTTTTTCCTTTCTTCCTTCTTTCCCTCCCTTCTTTCCCCCTTTCTCCCTCCTTTCCTTCCTTCCTTCTTTCCTTCCTTCCCTCCCTCGCCCCTTCCTTCCTTCCTTCTTTCTTCCTTTCTCCTTTCTCTGTCAATATTACCACACCAATAACAAATGAATTATGAATATAGTCCTATTGTAAATTATTTAAACAATAGGATATTTAACACAAATGCTCCTCTTCACTCCTCCACTCAGCTCCCAGAGGTGAATACTGGTTTGGTGTATCACCTTGCAGTCCCTTTGTAGCATGTTTCCATATATATAATTATACATATTCACATTTCACTTTCATCTTTACAAAAATTAGATAAGCAAAAGTGTTATTCTATGACTAGAATTTTTCACTTGGGCCAGGTGTTCAAATCAGCAAGTATACAGCCCAGTGATTCTCAGTGTATGATCTGTGGGAGAGAACTTGTTAGAAATGAAAATTCTGCCCATTACATCAGAAACTGCTTCTATTGGGTTAGAAATCTGTCTTTTAACAAACTCTGTGGATAATTTTGATGTACACTGAAGTTTAAGAACCACTGACCTAACATCTCATCTTCACAATGACAGCATTGTGCTTTGTATGGGTGCATTAAATGTATGTAATCACTGCCATTTTGTTCAACACTGAATTACTTAACAGGTTTTCATTATTACAAATAGTAATTCAATGAATACTTCTGATGTGTGTATGTATTTGTGTATATACATTTTTATTACATGTATACCAGCATGGATTTGAGCAAGGTTGAAATTGACTTGTACTTACTTCTTTAGTACAAGTGAATCTTTTACAGATTTTGGCAATTTGATATGAAGAACTAAATTATACTGTAGTGCAGTTTAAATTTGCATTTTCCTAATTAGTAGTCAGTTTGAAACTTTCTCACAGATGTACAAGTGTATCAGTCATTTGCACATCTTCTTTGTCTATTGATTATTCTTATTGACTTTGACTTTCTTACTGGTTTTCTCCTTGTCTTCTTGTAGCCAGTGGGGACTTTTATATAATACATAAGTAAATTCAGTATCTTATAAATGCATTTCAAATTTTACCTTTCAGATTGTTATTTGTGCTTTAATATTATGTATCTCATTTTTATTCAAAGGTTTTTTTTTTTTTTGCTTTTTAAAAGATCAATTATTTTCATCTTTATTTCAGGCTTCTAAATTTTGTTAAGCTTTATTAGCAAGGTCTCTTTCATATAAGTATAATCTTACATTGTATGCTTTATTCCTAACAGTATATGGTTATTTATATATTTGATAATTCGATCATCTGGGATTTTTGTCATCTAGTGTTCACTTTCTTCTGATTCTTCCCCTTTTCCCTGATCTAGACAGGGCAGTCAACAGTCTACCCTCTAGCTTTAAAAATACTATTTTTTCTCTCATTTTTTAAAATATTGAGGTATAACTGGCATATAACATTATATTAGTTTCAGCTATACAGTGTGGTGATTTGACATTTGTATACACTGTGAAATAATCACAGCAGCTAAGTCTGGTTAACATCATAGTTACAAGGATTTTTTCCTTGTGATAAGGACTTTTAAAAACATCTAAATAATGTTTAACATTAAATGTTAAAACACTTAAAAGTCCTTAGAAATGCTGTTTTTACCATGAACAGAGTGCATCATTCTATTTTATCATTCTTACCTGTCCCTTTTTATATCCAGTCATGATATGTTAATTTCTATATTTTGATAATATACGTTGATATATAGGAAAGCAAATCACTCTTTTGTAGTTGTTTTTCAGTATTTCCTTGATTGGTCTCAAGTAGTATTTCCTTCTCGATGAATTTTTTTTTTTTTGGTCTTTTTGCCTTATCTAGGGCCCTAACCACCGCATTTGGAGGTTCCCAGGCTAGGGGTCTAACAGGAGCTGTAGCTGCCGGCCTTCACCACAGCCACAGCAACGTGGGATCCGAGCCGCGTCTGCAACCTACACCACAGCTCAAGGCAACGCTGGATCCTTAACTCACTGAGCAAGGCCAGGGATCGAACCCGCAACCTCATGGTTCATAGTGGGATTTGTTAACCACTGAGCCATGATGGGAACTCATCGATGAATTTTAAAATGAGCTTTGTATATCCCCACTCAAATAAATATTGGTATTTTAATTACACTGCTTTGTTCTTACAATGAGATCATATGGTAGAAAGCATGGCAAATTTTTGCAAAGAGCTTCTCAGTAGGACATTTTGAATATTTCAGACTTCACAGACAGAAAGACCTGGTATAATGTAAGGGTCTTTGAACTGGTTTTTACAGCAAACATTTGTGTGCATATTGGGAAGGCTGGAAGGTACTGATCTTTTCTTGTCTTTTCAAAAACAAAACAAAGATAAAAATGTACATCAATCAAATCAATCAAATCTACTTTCATGGGTATTCTGTGTTGACTTTCTGTGTAAGCTTCTATTTAAATACCATTTTTCATCACTTAAATGTTTTTGTGAACTCTATAAAAATAATTATGCATATTCAAAACACTAACCTAAGAAGCATTAAAATTATCTACTAGTTTATGATAGCTCATCTCTAGGGAATATTTTCTTTTGAACAAAAAAATAAGGCAAGACTATTTTTAAATTTTCATATTCAGTTACTTGATTGCTATATAAATGTATTCCTGATTGTCATGACTATCACAGTTATTAATGTTTTTATCATCATTAATTTTCTCTCCATATTCTAAGCTGATAATCTTAGCATAAAGAAAATTTTATCAAACCTTAGTAACAGTTTCCTCAGTTTGAAACTGTTAGTGCTGTCTCTGTGTTGTCCTTTGGAAATATTTTGTATATCTTGGTTCATATTTCCATATACTTTTTATGATTCAGTCTATTAAATTTTTACAGTAATATTAGTGCATGCACATTATGCGTAGACTTAGTTTACAATTCATAATATACAATTATATTTAGGAATTTGGGGATTTTCATCCAGTTAAATGGGCACAATTGGGATCTCTTATCTTATCAGACATCATCAAAAATTAGTGATTCCTTCATGTGATTTATAGAATTCAGTATAATTTACTTTTTTCATCTATGATGTCTGTCGAGATTGGATCTGTTAGCTTCATCATATGAGAGACTCTCCAAGTAATGCAACTAATATTTTTTAAATGAATCTTTGGAAAGGATATAGGGACTGGTTTAGGGCTAGTATGTAATATTTTATTAATCACAAATTTCATGACCACCTTTACACACTTATACCTTCCTCCCACCCACAACCTCATCCCCTGGTGATGTACATCTTTATGAAGTTCATGGACACAGGGGAATATGTACTCACTATGGCTTATTTAGGAGAAAGCACTTAGTCTTTCTGATGGTTGCTGCCGTACCTTCAAATGGTTTTGTTCGCCTTACTTTTTATATAGAATATGGAACGCTTCTTTTGGTTCAACACTTTAGTATATTCCAAAACTATTAATACTTTTTACTCCCAGTGCATCAGCATTAACCAAAGAATTTTTTTAATTTAATAAAAATCCTCATGAATATAGAGTGTCATTATGTTCAGGGGAGCTGAATCTATTTACAGTTACTTCAGAGTTCATCTCTTATTTAATTCCATGAACAGTCATAATGCTTAGAAAAACATTTATCATACATTCCAGATACTTGCAAAAGCGGTGTTAGTGTACTTAATGAGATAATACACATAGTTCATTTAGGAGATTACCTAGCAAAAAGTAGATACTTAGCATATTTGTGATTGCATTATTGATAGAAAACAACAATTTCTTCTATAAACTTAAATAATTTGAAGCTATTACAGTTATCGCTACATAATTTCAGATAAATCAATAGAACAGGTAGAATATTCCTTATTCTCCCAGTGAAGTTGGTCTTGGTCATATGTCTGGCTTTAGCTAATGTATTCTGAGCTAGCTGTTATCTTGGTCTGTATTTTGATAGTGTTGGACCAGGTAGAAGTAAAGGTGGAAGCACTCTTCCATGACTTGGGTTTAATTATCCCTTTGAATACCTGCAGGCTGTGATGATTGTTCTTTGAAATTTAGATACCTACCATGACGATTTATATACAGTAAGTGAGATAGAGATACAGGAACTGCCTTTACAGAATATTGAAGAGCTCAGAAGACTCAGGGAGGTGGGGAGGTTAGCATAGAATTATAAGACTTATTTTTAGAGTCCCAAAGGACATTCCTTGTACTTCAAGAAACACACTAATCAGTTGGGCACTGGCATCTTAGAGAATCTCAGGAGGGACTGTACTCTTCAAACCAGGGTTGTAGTAGGGAATGTTGACATGGAACTAGGATCTCTGAAATCAACAGGATAATAGGATTCTGTAATGACAGAAGTTGGATGGTAGCCATCAACACAGTGTAACTATAAACTGTGTAAAAAGCAGCAAGGTCCGAGTAGCAACGAGGTTGCCTTTATTTACAGGGCTTTGTGCTGATGGATAATAGATTGTGTGTGGTGTCTTTAGGGGTAAACTAGACTAGAGTGATACTTGACTCATATACAGACAAAATTGATGCCTGGTGAGAAGTAGGCTGACATTTTCCACTATAATAAAAAAAAATCACGATCATTCATTCAGTTTCCAAATCTAAACACTGGAGTCAACACTCAGTGCGTGAAGGTGAAGCCAGGTTTCTTTGAGGAAAGACCTAACAATGTCACTACAAGCGTACCTCAGAAACACTCACTGAATCTTTCTCCAAAAGAATTTGTGGCTATTTGTTGTAGTAATTTGCACTGAGAATGAGGAATACTGCAGTTCCTGCTGTGGTGCCCTGGGATCAGCAGCGTCTCTGCAGCACCAGGACACAGGTTTGATCCCTGGCCTGGCACAGTGGGTCTAAGGGTCTGGTATTGCCATAGTTGTAGGGGCTTACAGAAGCCAGGTGATAAATGGAGTCCTGGTCTAGAAAAGTTGGTCTATGGTGATTTCTCCAGATTTCTATTTGCATAACTGGGATGGACATACTTAGCAGCTGGCAGGGGGATCCTCACATTTGTTACCTGACCTGTGGGGTAAGTCAGGGTTTTTATGGTAGGAAGGACTTAATGGAATCCTATAAAACTGTTTCTCCCAAACCAAAATATTAAATCAGAAGTAATGCTGCATCCCAAGAGAAATTGCAGAGATTAGGTACTACTATCAAAGACTTGTTGCAAAGGAGAAATAGTCTCCATCATTTTCCAATTTATTTCATAATGAAATACAGCCAGGCAGGTTATGGTAGGTGATATAGTCTATGGTAACAGTCAAACCTGCTGCTGGGCCAGATGTGGTGTCTGCCCTGGAACACACTGATGTACCTCTGACATTAGTTGGTATGCAGCCAGTCATCTGGTAAATGAATACTTTCCAATTCTCATCAAGAAGAAGAATCTGGTTTGCTTATGTGAGATGGACACCAATCCACATGCACTGCTCTGCCCAGAGTCAAGATGAACCTTCTCGCTTTTCTGTAACATAACAGGGCACAGGGAACTTTACTTTTGTAATGTACAGAACATTATATCAGTCTATCACATTGATTACATCACGTCATTTTAACCTTTTCAACACGATATAGCAAGTACTCTGGACGTGTAGTACGGGAGACACATGTCAGAGGATGAGAAATACAGGACCCACAATTTTATTTTTTTTTTAATTATTATAGTTGATTTACAATGTTCTGTCAATTTCTTCTGTATAGCAAAGTGACCCAGTCTTTCATATGTGTATATCCTTTTTCTCACACTGTCTTCCATCATGTTCCATCACAAGTGATTAGATATAGTTCCCTGTGCTATACAGCAGGACCTCATTGCTTATCAGGACCCACAGTTTTAGCTTCCCCCACAAACTGATGAAGATTTTTTGAGTCTGATGATCTGGGACAGGCTATGTCATTCCATGCAAGGTTACAAAAACGTTGCTCCTCACAAGCTCACCACTAATAAAGTGGTCCATCATAAGTAGTTTTTTTAATTTTGGGAGCTGCCTATAACTACATTTGGAACTTTATTGTTTCACATCACTTTATCAGGTTAACTTTATTTTTTTATTTATTTTTATTTTTTTTTTTATATCAGGTTAACTTTAAAGGCTCTGGGTCTCTGAGGAAGAGAGGGCTAGCTCCAAGTCTAGCTTTGAGTATAAACTGCTGCTCAGGCAGTATGATACAGCAAATTTGGTATTGGATAAGGAGGCTGTGTGGATTCTTTAAGTCCTAAGAAGAGAGTTACCGCACAAAACTTAGATTCTAGAATAAGAATAAACTTTGCACAGCAGAGTGCTCATTGCTATTTGAAAATCAGTTCTCTGGTCAGTAGGAAGGAGGATCCAGTCAATACATGTCTCCCTCGATCAGACAATTCTGTAACATACTCTATGTGGCTCCTTGGAGGGTCTCAATAGAATGGAGCCCCAGTTACTCTTATCAATGACCGACATCTTAACACTTTGTTGTATTGGTTTTTCCTCTTTCTCTGTGTCAGTGTTCACAGTCCCTACTCTATTACTCTAGGATTAATTCTGAAAATAATCTACTTGTAATTTTTTGTCTCAGATTTCCTTTCCTGAGGCAACTTCAGGATAAGACAGTACCGGTCTCCTAGATTCAAACTTAATGAGAATGTGTTTACACACCTAATCCTAGTTTCTGCTTCCTTGCTGGCAAACTTATGTTGCTCAGTTGTGATTTAGAATTATTGTACTTCTATTTTTCCTGAAGACTAGCAAAGGAAAACCACAAGTCACTAGCCAAGGTAAGCTGTTCAATTAAATTTTGCTTTTATTTCTTAAGACTTTTATGCAATATAATTAACATGGGGATACAATATATTTTCCTCATTCTCTTCATTTCTTAAAAAATATGTCTTGTGCATGAATTAACTTTGAGCATTGAAAGTTGCAAGTTCAGGCACAAGGGATTTTGTGTGATAGAGGTTTACAATATAAATACAAACTGAGAATTTGTTTGGTTGTGACAGCTTTGCCCCTTTTGGTGAAAACTGGATCTTTAGGGAGATCAGAAAATAAATCTCAAAGGAAAGTCAAGGAGTTCCCTGGTGGCCTAATGGTTAAGCACTCAGCATTGTCATTACCATGGCATAGGTTACTGCTCTGGCTCAGTTTCAGTCCCTGGGCTGGGAACTTCCACATGCCTTGGTTGTAGCCAAAAAAAAAAAAAAAAAAAGAGTTAAAATAATTGGATATATATATAATACACATGGAAGTTTGAAATTGTCTCCTTTTGAGATCTATACCTTTTAATGAAAAATATGAGTGATAAGAACATAAGTATTATTTTTATGATGGCATCAATATGAAATAATCATTTAAAAATTATCAGGCCATTTCCAGAAGATATATCAGTACAGCCTGTTGCTACATAATTGAGCATCAGTTGCATTGTCCATAATTAAAATGGATCATTTTGAGGTAAATAGTTGGGATTCTTTTAATGTGGAAGTTCTGAATAATTGCATAGACATTGATGATTTGGTTTTGCTTTTTTATGATTAGAAGAATACTCCCATTGACATATTTTCTGATATGCATTATTTAACAGATGAAGAGATCTGTTAAATATCTCCTGAGGATATCCTACAATATCTACACTTAGATATTTTTTCTTAGAGTTTTAATTTTTTTTCATAGTAGCTATTGAGCTCTCAACAAACTCTAAATGCACTAATCTCAGCATAGTCTGAAGTGAATGTTTTCATGATGGAATGATAATTAAATTAATTGATTTATTTTTGAGTCTATATTATATATATGTACACATAAAGATAAATCCACAATAAAGTATAACTCATTTAGGCACATTCGACCTGTAGATATGCATTTATAGTTATATGAATCTCTGCCATTTAAAAAAGGTAGCATGAAAACAAATATAGTAGTGATCTACTTGTGATCCAATTGAATCAAGTTTATCCTCTTCACTTACGGCTACTACATTAAAGATGCTAATTACAAGAGTTGGATTTACTTGAATTTTCAAACTCCAACCTAATGAACCACTCCTTAGATTGTCTTTAAAATATTGAGGTTTGAAATTTGTTTAATAATTTCCGTTAAGTCATAGAAAGTACTACCTATCTACTTCTGTGCTAAAAAATATCCTGTCAGTGGTAATTAATAATCTGTACCAGTGCTGGTTGTAAACATGACACATTTATTCCAAATTAGACTCACTGCAACCTTTCTCTGAAATGCTCAGAGATACTTCAAGCAAAATCAATAAGCAATAAAAGCCTTTCTATGATCTGAAAAAGTTAGCTTATGTTTCCCACACACAAAAAAATGCTTGTAAAATATATTTCCAGGATGAAAAATGAGAAAAGGGTTGTTAAGAATGACTCAATCAGGAGTTCCCATTGTGACTCAGCAGTAATGAACCCAGCTAGTATCCATGAGAATGTAGGTTTGATCCCTGACCTCACTCAGTGGTTTAAGGATCTGGCTTGCCATGAGCTGTGGTATGGGTCAGAGATGTGGCTGGAATCCCTCATTGCTGTGGCTTAGGCTGGCAGCTCTGGCTCGGATTGGACCCCTGGCCTTGGAACATGCATATGCCATGGGTGCGGCTCTAAAAAAGCAAGAATGACTCAATCAGCTCTTTAATTTTGATTTTCTCTTAGTTCCAAAATCTTAATAAAAACCTAAAAATAACATTTATTTTCCTGACAGTTTTATCCATTTCTGTCGGCTAACATTGATTTCTTCCTTTTTCTGCTTCTTGTGGAACATGAGGTAACATTATCCCATACAACCATGTCCCTTCTTGTTTACTTATTTGCCTTTGGCAGAAATCATTATATGATGTTGGATAAGCTTGAGTAGAACAAAATCCTTAGTTAATTAGTGTCTTCACTGTTGGGTGTCACAGGAATTCTTTATTTTTTTAAGGTTAACTTTTAGGCATCCAGGTATGCAGTATGGTACCAGATTTAAGTGATCTTTTGCATTAGATTTATAATCAGAACAACTGACTATTTTGAATAGCTCTTTACCATCAAGAAGATGAACTATAGCCATTCATTTTGGAAAGAATTTTCTGAAATAACACGAAAACTCTATGTGTGTTATTGTATAAAATGCACGCAAACACGTTTCATATAAATTCACATTTCATGTAAATCCTACATCAGATAATGTCTAATATGAGCCTAAAGAGTTCCCTAATTTCAAAATTGTACAAGTGCCTGAATTGAACGATTGCACATTTTATTTGTTTCCTAGGGCTGCCATAATTAAGCACAACAAACTAGATGGCTTGAGACAATGGAAATTTATTTTCTCACAGTTTTGAAGGCTAGAATTATGAAATCAAGGTGTTAGCAGGGCCGTACTCCATTTGAGATTCTGGGTAGGACCCTACCTCGCCTCTCCCTAGCTTCTGATGGTAGCCCTCATCCTTGGGGTCCCTTGGCTTTCAGCTGCATGATTCTGGTCTGTGCCTCTGTTGTCATGTGTGTGTGTGTCTACCTGTCTTTGAATGACATTTTTGTCTTTCTGTAAGAATACCAGTCATATTGGATTACTGGCCCACACCACACTCTCCAGTATGACCTCATCTTAGCTAATTATATCTGCAACAATCCTATTTACAAATAAAATCACATTCTGAGGTACTGGGAATTAGAGCTTCAACCCATCTTTTTGGGGCACACACTTAAACTCATATATTATCTGTTCTTTTAAATTAAATAGGTCATACCTTCACTGGGCATGCATTTTAAAGAGCATGATGTAAAAATAATGACTGTTGTGCATCATTAATCTTGAAGGAATTTATAGTGCCTTGCCTACTGATTTGATATTTGTTTTCCTTTCTACTTTTCTATACCCCTGCCCCTTGGACAACTGAGTCAGTGACCTCTTTGTCGTCTCCTCCTGAAAACCTTTCTTATTCAAAGAGGTTTGCATAAGTGCCCTTTCTATGTAGTCCCAGAATACCTGGTCATTTCTTACCATAATACATCATAGGATCCTACTTTAGGGAGGGAATGAGATTTTAGGCACTGAAGTCAAACTCCGTAGTTTCACATTTCCCTTTCTCTACTCACTGGCCCTGTGAAGGTGGGTGATTTATTTAACCTCCTTTTCAGTTGTTTTTCTCATGTACAAAATGACAATAATGGCAGTAATTTTATAGATTCTTTAAGGATCAAAAAAAAAAAGCATACAAGGGAAGATGAAAAAATCTTGAATAACAATGAAAATTATGAAAGAAATAATAAAGTACAACAATCATATATATATTTTTTCATTTCCTAATTCTAACTCTTCTGTAAACTCCTAGAAGACAAAAGACTAGGTCTTGGCAATCCTATTTTCTATCATAGAGTGAACGGCTGTCATAATTTGCCTGGGACAGTTATTGCTCTGGTATACTTGTTGGTGTCATTTTCTTCCAATCCCCAAAAGTATCCTGCTTTGGAGTATAAAAGATATGGAGCTGTAAACCTAAAGGCTTTCACATAGGGGATCCTAGTTATTTATTAAAGGAATAGATGTGACAAGCTTTATCACTTTGGGCTAATTGCTGCATATTTTAATTAATTCAGTTCCTTTTTGAAAGTACTAAACTGTGTTTGCCTGCACCTATGTCATTCACCTCTTGGAATTAGTCATTTAAGGAAACCCTAGGTTCCCTGGTGTAGGCACTGTGGGAAGATGCATACCTCAGTGCCTGCAGGAATGCATTAAATGCTCCTCGATAGTCTTCAAGATACTTAATGTGTCTTCTTATTTTACTAGCCAGAAGATTTTAAGGCACTTGGGAAATGGGACTCAATACTATGAACCTATTAAAGTCCTTTCGTTGGAGAAAGATTCTAACTTTAAACCCTTTGTGCCACTTTTGACAGACACATTTTTAATTACAGATATAACAGGGCAACATTGGGATCTCAAGTGACTGAAGCATATTCTCAAGTATCACACAAAAACCTGGCAATTCATTGCAGGGATCTCTTGCTTAAAACCAAACTGCAAAATCATAACCTTTTGTCTAAACAATATTGAAATGATAGAACATTGGTTTCCATCAGTAAAGGAGAAA
>PVHT021183528.1:2234330-2327673 GCA_004024745.2 Catagonus wagneri
GACAGACACATTTTTAATTACAGATATAACAGGGCAACATTGGGATCTCAAGTGACTGAAGCATATTCTCAAGTATCACACAAAAACCTGGCAATTCATTGCAGGGATCTCTTGCTTAAAACCAAACTGCAAAATCATAACCTTTTGTCTAAACAATATTGAAATGATAGAACATTGGTTTCCATCAGTAAAGGAGAAAATCTGACGCAGAAAATACAACAGAGAGTTTGAAAAAGTGTCTGCTGAGGCATGTTTGCCTTTGTGTTGTCCACTGACTCCAGTCAATTTTGAGGCCTTTGAGTGAACATAGCCTCAAAGTTGTTCATACGGTGCAAAACGGAAAGCCCAGAGGAAGAGTTGGTTCCTTCAAAAGCATAGGGAATTTAGATACATGATATAGGATGGTACTTTTTCTCACATATGTTTGGACCCCCTGCTTGGAGACCAGTGCACTGCCTTGGCCAACATTTCGGTTAACAAAACTGATGGATGCTGCAGTATTGTGATGACATCCTGTAACATCATGTTTATCAGTCTGAATATTGCTAGTGGTTTGATTTGTTCATAGGTTAAATCGAAAACATTTACTTTGTCTTCAGACATACACATAATCTAACTATACAAGTGTACTCACAACCATTTTTCTACATGAGATTTTGACTTCCTCTGACTGCTTTTTGACAATCACAATAAGTCAAACCAGCTTGCATTGTGACTATTTAACTTGGCTGCTAGTATAACTTACCAAAAATGGTATGAATCAAAATTTTTATTGGTTAATATAATTTTGTTGGCAATCTGTGTGTGTGTGTGTGTGTGTGTATCCATGGGCAAATACTTAATACTTCTTGAACAGATAGTGATAGTTACTAGTGGGCATTTATGTCACATGGTCATCAGTTAGGGTTGGACATGGAAAATAGAAACCATTCTGATTATTATTTTTACATATTTTTATTAAAGTATAGTTGATTTACAATGTGCCAATTTCTGCAGTATAGCAAAGTGATTTAGTCATACATATATATGTGTATGACATATCTATCTGTCTATATATATATGTGTAATGTATATATGTGTGTGTATGTATGTGGTTTCCATTGTGGTTTATCCCAAGAGACTGGATATGGTTCCCTGTGCTATACAGTAGGACCTCATTGCTTATCCATTCTAAATGTAATAGTTTGCATCTACTAACCCTTAACTCCCAGTCCATTCTACTTCTCCCCCCATCATGTTTAGAAAAGCAAAAAAGATTGACTTATAGAACAGGAAATCATACTCACTATCTTATAATAATTTTTAATGGAATATCATCTGCAAAGAAAAAGCAATCACTATGCTGTATGCCTGCAATTAATACAATATTTTAAATCAACTATACCTCAATAAAAAAATAAAATTCTGGGTTTAAAACTGAGGAAATTTCATGAGGGAGATGGATTTCACTGGGTATGGAAGGGGCTGAGAAGAGGGAGAATTTCTTGACTTTGCCTCTTCTGTCGTTCAGTCTCATGCCAGTACATTGGTTGAAACCAGTAAGAGTCTGGGAAATATACTGTACAAGTGTTTAGCTTCCCCAAGTGGTTCAGAACAGAGCAGAGGAAGGTTTGAAAATAGATTTACGAGCAAACTGGCCACTACGGTCCCTCACAGCAGGGGAGACAGGTACCACCTGGTGAATGCTGGCTCACTTTCTAGGCAGTCATCCACAGAGAGACATTTACCTTGGTAAATAAGGCCACTTCATGTTCTAATACTTATTTTGTGGGTCCATAGGCCTGGTTTTGTTGTTGTAATGAAAGCAGGTTAGGGATGAGTTTGCGTTTTCCAAACTCATGAGGACAGGTACACATACAAACAATGCAAAAATCATGTTAGGCATTTATAATGAGAAATGCAATTGCAGGTTACAGCAGATTGTTCTATCTGTAAATCAGTGTAGGTAAGCTGCAGATAGAGCAAAATTACTGTCAA
This sequence comes from Catagonus wagneri, assembly GCA_004024745.2. Lineage (NCBI taxonomy): Eukaryota > Metazoa > Chordata > Mammalia > Artiodactyla > Tayassuidae > Catagonus > Catagonus wagneri. The sequence continues at coordinate 2,236,308 of PVHT021183528.1, forward strand.
CATGCCGTAATTTTAACATGCATTGGCAAACTGATTGAGCATTGCTCTTGTCTAGCAAGATCTCTTGCTTAGTAGGCAAACCGATTGAGAGACTAAACAAAAATCATGTTGGCTAGCAAGGACTTTCAACTGGGTAGCTGAAGGCTGGCTAATATATTATGGGATGGGAGACCATAATGGCCCGAGTCTAATAGTAAGGATTTTCTCTTTCATGGTCAGTTCTCAAATAGGTACTAACTACTTGCCAGTTGTCCTCCTGAAACCTTATTTTTCTTTTCCCAAGGTTGACCAACTTCTGTTTTGATCGGTTCACTCTTTCTTTAGATATATTGATATATTCAGTCACATTGTACTCAAGTCCTAGAGATGTGTTAAGATTGTGGCTTCATTACGCTGGTGCTGCCTATCTCTATTCTGAATTCTTGTGCTTAATTGATTATAACTGCCCTCTCTGAGGACAGTCTTAGTTCCTGTATTTCTGATTTCTTTGGGATGGATACACCTTATTATATGTTAATATTCTGTTGAAACTTTGACTATATCACTTTTTTTTTTTTTTTTTTTTTTTGCAATCCACACATTTGCAGACTGAGGCTGGGGCAGTTAAGTGACTAAGCTAAGGCTACTCAGAGTGTTGGGCCATAGAGACTAGATGGTGGCTGCCTGACTGCTGACCTCATCCTCCTTCTCTACAGACTCTGTTTCCAAACATGTGTACCCATTCCCTCCCTTTCTTAGGAATTGCACTTTTCAGCCTGGTAAACTGAACATGAGTTTACTTGATCATTCCTTTGAGCAGCTTTTATTATTATTGCCCATTACAGACATAGCCCATTAGATTTAAACTGTGATCCTTGAAACAACAGGATCAACATCACCAGGGAATTTGCTAGAAATGCTTGGGTCCCAACCCAGGCTTGCTGAAACAGAAACATTAGGGGTGGGGTACAGTAGCATATTTAATAGATTTTTCTGGATGATTCTGATGGCTTGTAAAGTTTGAATGTCATTCATTTTATGGATATTATAGTGATGTATTCCACAAAATCCCCAAGAGGCTTGTATGTGACCCTAGGCATATGTGGGTCTTAGATACTACTCTATAAAAGGCACTAGCTGCCTTTTTTTTTTTTTTCATTTTCACAGACTTGCCATTATCCAGCAGATAGGGACAATCCCTCTGTTGTTGGAGGCCAGCACTTTCACAGAGGTCTTCCTACTGATTACACACACTGGTTCTCTTTGGAGGGAGGTTTCTTCCAGATCATAATTAATACAGGGTGGTACTTAGATTGCTTTTGACTTACTTCCTTGGTCTTTGTGGATCATAAATAATAACATAAAATGAAATAATGTAATATAAAATAAATGCATTTCCTAGCTCATTCTAATGAAAATTTCTGGAGTTTCCATTGTGGCTCAGTGGGTTAAGAACCCGACCAGTATTCATGAGGATGCAGGTGCAGTCCCTGGCCCCACTCACTGGTTTAAGGATCCAGCATTGCCGCAAGCTATGGTGTAGGTTGCAGATGTGGCTTGGATCCAGTGTTGCTGTAGCTGTGGCGTAGGCAGGAAGTTGTATCTCCAGTATGACCACTAGCCTGGGAACTTGCATATGCCTCAGGTGTGGCCCTAAAAAGAAAAAGAATTGTAGAGACAGTGTAGCAGAGAGTCATCATGGCACCTGAAGTTTGATCTCTAAGTAAAATTTTCAGTAAGTGAGATTAGGTCTCCTTGGAAGAATGACAGATTACTGTCCTGGGATTTTTATTCTGGCCATAAAACAAAGAAAGAATCAAAGATGACCTAGGGTCATTTCCAAAGAACACAAAAGGCAACCAAAAAGAGCTTCCATTAGTTAAAGAAGAAGCGATTTGAATCTCAAAATGATTGTGGTAATGTCAAAGATATAAAAATCTGAGTACACTATGACGCCAGCAGACCCAAATAAAACAACATAATGAAAAAATTAAACTGATGAAAATTTAATGGTCACATTTAGAATTTGCTCTTCCGTGCTCATTCTTCTGAAAAGTCCTTTTCCTTTTTTTTTTTTTTTTTTTTGCTTTTAGGGCTGCACTGGTGACATATGGAGATTCCTAGGCTAGGCGTCAAATAGGAGCTGTAGCCACCGGCCTATGCCACAACCACAGCAACATCAGATCCGAGCCACATCTGCGACCTACACCACAGCTTATGGCAACACTGGATCCTTAACCCACTGAGCGAGGCCAGGGATCGAACCCACAACCTCATGGTTCTTGGTTGGATTTGTTTCTGCTGCGCCACAGTGGGAACTCCCCCCAAAAATCCTTGCTTTTCTATACAAACTGTATTTCAGCATAAGCAAAAAGTTGTTGAAGAAAATATCTTCTTTAGAGATGAATTTCAGCTAATACATGCTGAAAAAAATAGAGGTAAAAAAAATCACCATCTTGTAATCTTGCCCCAAAGTAATGGATCTATGCAGAGATCATCATTGACTGCTAAAATGATTAGGTGAAATATGTTGAGGAAATTTAAAGTGGATGAATCAGTATAAGAAGATTTGGACTTGCTGACTAGTCTCAAGCTAACTGACAATGCGTCAACCAGATATTCTGTACCTCTTGAAGCGAAACAAAAGGAGGTACACAGTGCTATACATGAATTATTCTTTCTCTGTTCACAAATAAATTTAAAAGTGAACTTAAATATAATGAGGCCTATAGAACTAACTAGAAATTTCTAGAAAACAAGGGGTTAAAGAACAATGTTAAATAGCACCAGGATATAATCATCTAAGTATGGATTATGGGAAAAATGTAGGGGATAGCTCACCGAGTACCTAACATGGGGTGGGGGTAAAGATACCTAAGTGTCAAATAATTCTTATGTAATGGATATGATTTTTTTCTAGATTCTGACTGAAAAAAAAAAAAAACTTAAGATGTTTCAAGACAATTGCGGCATATTGAATAGAACCTAGATATTTTATGTTATAAAGAAATTCTTGTTCATATTACCAGGTGTAACAAATGGTATTATGATTATATATTTTAATATACTATTTAGTAGAGATAAAGTGTTTGCAGAAGATATGATGCAATGACTATAATTTACTGAAGACAGTTCAAGAAAATGAAAATAAATGATTGTTTTGAAAAGATGAGAACGATAGGGAAATGATAAATTATTGTTTGTTGAAGCTGTGTGAAGGCTATATATGGCCTCAACAAACAGGTCTATTTACTTTTGTGTAGGTTTAAAATTTTACAGAATAATTATGATAAACAGCAAAAGCAGCACTGGATGGTCTCCAGGACATAGATAATAAGTAGCTGAACCTGCAGAGTCCTTTAACTCAGAGCTTGGTAGTGAGAACTGTAACCCGGAAAACATTTTAAAGCAGATAAAATAAATACCTGGAAAAAATTCTTTGTGATATAATTGATGTATAACATTGTGTCAGTTTAAGGTCTACAGCATATTTTTTGACTCATTTATATACTGCAATATGCTTGCATGTATAGTGTTGCATAACTCTCATTTCTTTTGTGTGGTAAGAACATTCGAGATTTAGTCTCTTAGCAACTTTGAAGTACATATTACAGTGTTGTTGACTGTAATTACCATGCATTTCGTTAGATCGCCAGAACTTATTCATCTTATAGTTGCATGTTTGTGCACTTTAATATCTTCCCAGTTCTGCCACCCCAGTAAACTGGTAACCACCATTTTCTCTGTTTCTATGAGTTCAGGTTTTTTAGATTCCACATATTTAGTTATATCATATATTATGTTTTTCTCTGTCTAGCTTATCTCACTTAGTGGACTGCCCTCAAGGTCCACTCATGATACAGCAATGGCAGGGTTTCCTTCTTTCTCATGGATGAATAATATTCCATTTTGTGTGTGTGTGTGTGTATACATATATACACACACACACACACACACATATATATATATATATATATATATGCGCCATATCGTCTATATCTATTCATCCACATACAGACACAAGTTTCATCCATATATTGGCCCTTGTGAACAAAACTGCAATAAATATGGGAGTGCAGATATCTTTATGTCCTGTTTAAAAAATGTTATTTTTAATCTCAGTAATATAATCATAAGAATTTTAACCTTAAATATAACTTCCTCTTATATCCATCATAAATTGATTATATAATAGTTAATAAATTATATGCAAGGATTAACTGGGTTTTTTTTTTTTGCTTTGGTTACCAGATCTATAAACATTTGAAAATATTCTTAAAAAGGGATATTGGACTTAGAAGTAATTATTCTCTAGTCCTTTTTATTACTAATAATTAGACAGCAGAACCAGTTACCTGATAAAGTTGTATCTAGAGTGCAACTAGCTACAACTAGAAAAAGTATGTGTGTGTGTGAGTGTGTGTGTGAGAGAGAGAGGGAGAGAGAGAGATATCTGGAGGTATTTAAGAGTTAAATGTAAAAAAAGTAAAAAGATTAAAGAAAGATGTGATTCATTTCTTTTTTTAATATTACAGTGGGGAAGCCTTCTTAAGGATGGCATGAAACACTGAAACCACAAATAAAAGTCTAGTATGTTTGAGTGTGCTAAATAATAATAATAATAACAATAATAATAATAATAATAATAATAATAATAATAATAATTCCTTTCAGAGCTCAGCAGAAACGAATCCACCTAGTATCCGTGAGGAGCAGGTTCAATCCCTGGCTTCGCTCAGAGGGTTAAGGATATGGCATTGCCATGAGCTGTGGTGTAGGTCACAGATGTGGCTCCGATCCTGTGTTACTGTGGCTGTGGCATAGGGCAGCATCTGTAACTCCAGTTCTACCCCTATCCTGGGAACTTTTTCAATAAGCTCACTACTTGGCCTAGGCCTTTAGATACTGGACTGGAGTTTGGGGCCCAGTTTCATACTTCACTGAGTGTTCTCGCTGAGTACATGGAGGACCTCTAGGGGGCAGTGTTTCCTAATGCCACTGCCAGCTCTACAGTATCAGTTCTGGCTTTATCAAAATATACTCCAGGACTCATAGTTTCATCGTTACCACTATCTTTTCACATATTAAATGCACTGCCAGTTGTTGTAGATACTTCTCTGGTTTTCCCTGTTCATTCTTGTAGCCATGGAGATTTTAAACCTGAGAGGTTCTTTGCCTTCTCTATCCTTTAGCCCTTCTGTAACTACTTGGGGTTCCCCTCCATTACTCAATTCTCCTCTCCCCCCATTGCCTGCCGTCAATCCTCCTGCCTGAACTTTTCTTCCTCTTCATCTCTGGGCCAGCCCTGGCAACTTCTGTTCACCTTATCGTACAGCAGCACTGTTATAGAGAAATTACTTACTTATCATGAGGTTCATGGTAATCAGCATTTCCAGGAAAATTGGCGGGATAGGATTGTCAGCAAGTTCAACTCTATCTCACTCATGTTGCCAAGACATTAAAAAATGGCACTTTAATTTAGGCTTCCAGGGATTTTAATTAATTCTAGTCCAGTTCCCACTGTGTTTCTTATTCCTTTCATTTCTGTTGGAGACACATTTCATAGTTTTGGCAAATTAGGTCCAAGTGAGTTATATACTTTCCTTTGTTGATGCATTCAATTTCCATTAATTAATATTAAGCCCATTATCTGCAATTAAATAGATTTCTTCTCTGAAATCTGTCTCTGGTCAATATTGCACAGTCAGAGGCATAGGGATTAGTCACTGGGTGTAAGTGTTCTGTATTGGTTTAATTAATTATTCACAATTGTTCACCCAGACATATTTATGAAGCATCTTCTAGTTCAGTACTAGTCAAAGCTAGATGGTAATGGTCTAAATGTACAATTAATTATTTAAGTCTGGCTTCCTTGAAAGATAAAATCCATCTTGTTCATTGTTTATCCTCATTGCATATCCTTTTCCACATTTGTCTTCTGATACAGTATCTTAGATCAACTTTCCTGGAAGCAGTTCCTGAGCTGAGGATTTGGTGTGTGATTTATTAAAGAAGTGCTCATAGGGAGACTGGTAAAAGAGTGGGGGAAACAGGGCAGAGCAGAAGGAAGGCACAGTCTGGTCCTGATTGGGAGTTCTGCAGTGTAAATTATAACTCAGAGTTTTTCTGGCCCTTGTAACTTTCATTCGGACCTTGTACCCTACACACAGTGACCTAGACCTGATAAATATATATTTTTAGAATGAATGAATAGAAGATACACATGGTAAGGAACATCAAGAAGCTTAGACTCTCCTCCTAGGTTAAGGTAAAGAGGAGTTAATCAAAGCTGTGAGACCAATAAAATATTTCTGTTGGGTTCAGAGGAAGAGCAGATTCATTTTCTTTTCTACCATTTTCTCATAGAATTATAATATTAGAAAAAGATCTTAAGATATTCTTGACCATTTCCTAGATATAGTTTAGAATACAGGAAAATAATTAGGATGTGCAAACTGGACTTTGCCTCAAGGCATTCAAATTAGAGGACATGTATCATTTATTTAAAGGAATATATATTAAAGGTATGGCAATGCAGGTACCTTCTTTAAAAGAGATACTCCTTTCACTGAACTTAACCTGCCACTAGCAATAGATAGTGTCACTAATACCCTTTCATCCTTTGGGAACTACATTGTACACTATAAAACTGGTATGACAGTATACCAGTGTTACTAGGTATGGCTCTGTGGGAATCTCCCCTGTTCTAGACACACAGAAGGGGATTTCACAGTGCATCATGCTTTCATTGCGTATTTGACTACTTTGGCCTGGAATGAGCTTCCACACATCTTAATTTGGTTCCTTCTTACTCTTCATTTGAGGCCTAAATTCAGGTGTTTTCTTAAATATACTACCAAAAGCAGAAGCAATAGCGGCAACAATACTAGACTACATAAAAATTAGACTCATTTGTACTGCAGTTAAGACCAAGAAAATGAGATGACAACCCACAGAATGGGAGAAGTTATTTGCAAATCATATATCTGATGAGAAACTTGTATATCAAGTATATAAGTAAATCTTATGACTCAGTTACAAAAAGATGAAAAACCCAATTAAAAATGGGCAAAGGGTCTGAACAGACATTTCTCTAAAGAAGATGTACTAATGGCTGATAAGTACATGAGATAGATGCTAAACAATTTCAGTCATAAAGGAAATGCTAACGAAAGCCTCAACACTTTACAACTACTAAATTGTCTATAAGCAAAAAGAAGGACAATAACAAATTTTGGTGAGGATGTGGAGAAATTAGAGCCCTCTTACATTGCCAGTGGGAATGTAAAATGGTATAAGGCACGTTGGAAAACAGTTTGACTTTTTTTAAATTAAACTTAGATTACCATATGACCTGGCGGTTTTACTCTTATACTTAAGATAAAGAAAAATGTGTTTACATAAATATTCTTAAAGCACTATTTATAATAGCTGCAAAGTGGAAACAGCCCATATAGTCATCAGCTGATGAATGAATAAAAGGAATATAGCACATTCATACGATGGAAAGTTATTCAGCAGTAAAAACAAGTGAAATAATAGTACATACTACAATAGGATGAACCTTGAAAATATTACACTAAATAAAAAAGTGAGTTGCAAAAAGACCATGTAATATATACTTCCATTTACATGGAATGTCCAGAATAGGCAAACTCATAGAGACGGAAAGTAGACTGATGGGTGCTTAGGGCTGGTGGGGAGTGGTAGAAGGCACTGAGTGACAGCACATGGCTACTGTGTCTCTTTTCAAAGGACCAACATGTTCTAAATTGTAATTATTTTGGTGACATTAGGACAACCATGTGAATCTATTAAGCATTGACTTGTAAACTTTAAATGACTAGATAGTATGGTACATGAATTATACATCAGTGATGTCTCAATTAAGCTCTTTTGTAAAAAAGCCTTAAGCTTAAATGTGGCCTCTAGAAACATTTTCCTGAAACCTAAATTGGAGCTCATTTCCTTTTCTTTGGGTTGCCTTATGTTAGTAGCCATATTGCCTTATGTAGCTGTCTAGACTAAATGTTCCTCAAGATCAGAGATGAATAATGCCCTCTCTTTCTTCTTTGCTATCATGATCACCACAACCACCACCATCATTATCATCAGCATTATTATTATTATTTGCTAGATTCTAGCCTAGTTCCTTATGTATAAGAAGCAAACAACTGAACTTAATTATAGTATCCCTTAAATTCATAAAGTTTTTGAAGCTACTTTAAATTTTATATTAAAACCAGTAATAAAACTGGCAATTTTACTCTTAGGTATATACTAATATATAATTTATATTATTTTGAAATTTTGGATTATTTATGGACAGTAAGTAATCCCTTGCTAAATGTTAGAAGATGCCATGTGCACTACTCTTCTTTTTTTTTAATGGAGATGAGGTCTTCCCTTGAAAATTTGGATAATAAAGACAAGTTACAAGAGCCTGTAGTCAACATTTGTGTACAAAAAATGATAGAATGTATCGGGCCATCAGTGTCATGATTTTATGAAAGACAAATCAGATTAGATATATTTTACTTTTTCTTATAATATAGACCTTATCTATTTAAAAAAAAAACCCTTGATTATTTTTTCTTTTGTTAAAGCACCGTTAAGCTTTTCAAATATTATTAATCTGTTCTGACTTTTCCTTGCTTCAGTATACTTGAGTGAAAGAGATGAATTGAGCCACTAAAATCTTGTTACTCGAATATTATTTAATGATTTTAGTAGATTTCATTATCATCTTGTTTCATTAATGATGCCACAATATAATTTGATATATCTTGAAGATTGCTTTATTTTATTTATTTAATTACTGAATGAATTTTATTACATCTATAGTTGTACAATGATCACCACAACTCAATTTTATAGCATTTCCATCGCAAACCCCCAGTATATCCCCCCCCAACCTGTCTCATTTGGAAAACCATAAGTTTTTCGAAGTCTGTGAGTCAGTATCTGTTCTGCAAAGCAGTTCATTGTGTCCTTTTTTTAGATTCCACATGTAAGTAATGGCATTTGATATCGGTGCCTCACTGACTGACTGACCTCACTTAGCATGGTCATTTCTAGGTCCATCCATGTTGCTGCAAATGCTGTTGTTTCTTTCCTTTTAATGGCTGAATAATATTCCACTGTGTATTTGTACCACATCTTCTTTTCTCCACTCCTCTGTCGATGGGACATTTAGGTTTTTCCATGTTTTGGCTATTCTATAGAGTGCTGCAGTGAACACTGGAGTACATGAGTCTTTTCAAGACATGGTTTTCTCTGGATAGATGCCTCAGAGGAGGATTGCTGGGTCAAATGGTAATTCCATTTTTAGTTTTCTGAGGAATCTCCATACTGTTTTCCACAGTGGTTGCACCTATTTACATTCCTACAGTGTAAGAGGGTTCCCTTTGTTCCACATCCTCTCAAACATTTGTTGTTTGTAGACTTTTGATGATGACCATTCTGGCCGGTGTAAAGTGGTACCTCATAGTGATTTTGATTTGCATTTCTGTAATAATGAGTGATGTTGAACATCTTTTCATGTGTTTGTTGGCCATCTGTATGTCTTCTTTGGAGAACTGTCTGTTTAGATCTTCTGCCCAATTTTGATGGGGTTGTTTGTTTTGGTTTTGAGCTGCAGGAGGTGTTTATTAATTTTGGAGATTAATCCCTTGTCAGTTACTTCATTTGCAAATATTTTCTCCCATTCTGTGGGTTGTCTTTTTGTTTTGTTTAGGGTTTCCTTTGCTGTGAAGAAACTTTTAAGTTTAATTAAGTCCCATTTGTTTATTTTTGTTTGTATTGTCACTATTCTAGAAGGTGGATCTGAGAAGATATTGCTATGGGTTTATGTTAGAGAGTGGCCTGTTTTCCTCTAAGAATTTTATAGTATCTGGTCTTGAAGACAGCTTTAAGTAACTATTATTAATTGGTTTTCCATTCAGAATTATGCTTAAAGAAACTAGAAAGTCCCTCACCTCAGTGATTTTTCAAGATTCTGTGACCTGAACTCTTTTTCCCAATTAAAGCCTTATTTAAAATCCAGCATATAAATCATAAAAGATCAAAGTTGGTCTGCTTATTAGGAATATAAAAAGAGGGTCAAGAGACCCAACCTCTAGCCACAGTAGTCTCCTGGGCTACCTCCAAAGATTGCTTAAGTTTCCTTAGATTAAAATCACTGCTATAGTTAGGTGGAAAGTAGGTCTATGCATCTCCCTGCACCTGGGGAATGATAATTTTTATAGTAACCAATTACCTTGAACTAAGCAAAGTTAATGGCATTTTCTAACTGATTAGCAAACACTGGAACCTACCTCATATAACTATTATTTTATATAGACTATTTTTTATAGAAAGTCATTAATAGGTTAACTCAGTGATAATACACTGGGGTGATGAAAGTAGCTATGAAATGGATTGCATATAATTTGTTACTAGAAATATTTAAAGTGCCAGTTTTTGCAAATGGTTCACTTGAAAAAAAAGAAAAGTCACGGTCATTTTTACAGTAACATTGTTTCTCCTCCTTTTTTTTCTTCATTAAAAACACTGATTGGAGAACAGAAAAAAGAGGGGAGTAAGAGCTGGCATTCAGGTTACTTATAACCTGAATGTGACTGTGGGTGGAGAGTGAATAGTGCCTGTTTACTTATCTTCATCTGGATCTCAGTCTGTCTTTTCTATCTTCTGGATCACATACCTGGGTATCTGTTGAAGCTCTGCCATGCACAGTAGTAGGATCTTCAAATAGCCATTTAGCTTTCATTTCAGTTTCCTCATCTCAGCAATAAATATAAGCATGCTGCCTTTCTCATGGGGTTGTGTGATGACTAAGTGATACAGTCCATCCAAAGCACTTAGCAGAATGTCTGGCTTGTAATTAGGGTCCAGTGAATATTAATGATTGACTTTTTGATTAGCTGTTTCTCTTTTTTCTTCCTTCCTTTAAATTTCTTTTTAATGCTTATTGTATTTCTTACTGTACTTTTTAATTTATATTTATTGAAGAAAAAAGTTCTGAGCATTTTTGTTTGACTTTTCAAGGCTTTGGTTTGGGTGTGCTTTAATGAAGTGAGAGTTTAAAAGGGGAAAACAAAACATTGTTACTCATGAATATCTAGATCATAAAAACTGGAGTGCACAAAATAGAAAAATATCAACACTTAAATTACCAGTGATATTCTATGTGCTAAGACTCACTGAATGTGAGATCCTAGATTAAATAGTTTTTGTGGAATTCGATCACCCTTAATGGAGAAGAAAATTGTTTTAGAAATTCAGGAGAATGAGCTAAATTTGCTTTGGGGAAACCACTTATAAGCAAAATTTTATTAATGATTAAATTACTTATAGTTTTAATAACTTTAAGAATTACCTTCTAACATTATTGATGTTGCTACATGTAAAGAGACAGACAAAGTAAGAGTCTCATTAGTTTAAGTGATTTATTGAGAATCAGGAGGTACACAAGGGCTAGGATGGGAACTCTGACCTTATCAGTCTTGAAACTCTTTGATGCCTCTTTCCAAACTCCCAAAGCCTTTTCAAATCACAGTCTTTGTATTTTCCCAGGTTCCACTTACACTCATTTCTCATCTTCTTCTATAGACTGACCCTTTGCAAAAGGGCCTAGGATTACATTTTAGACTTTTAAATTTCATCTGTATTTCCATCTTAAAAAAACAAAGAAAAAGCTACACAAGCTTTTGGTTAGCAAGCCAGCAAACATACATAATTTCCTGCTCTTTTATAGGTATTTTCTTTTCATAGTTGGTGGGGTGGAGATAAAATTATTTTCGTGATTTGTAAGTGTGTTTAAAAGATGAAAAATCAAAGGCAGTCAGGCATTCAGAGGTGTAGTTAGTGGTAATATTATTGGAGGGGTGATTGAAAGGGGAGTAGCCAAGCCTTCGTGGGAGGAGAAGGTAAGTGATACAGAGAGCAATATTTGGGACTATTTTAGGTTCTTCTCCCTCATAGTGAGGATCCCATACTTGCATTGGCTACTTTTAGAGGATGTTCCTTCATGTTAAAGTGAGGAAACCTGTGCAGGATAGGAAACAGGCAAATGAGACAGAAGAGGAATACATTTTTCTCTGTCCCATGACAGCTTCTAGGGGCAGCATTCATTCTGCCAAATATAGATTTTCTCCACAAGATTGTGGTAGAAGAAATCACACGAGTAAACAAATCTCTGTGGTTTTGAAAATCAAATTAAGTAATGTATCTCTCCAGCTATTTCTATTATTCGGGTTATATATTCACACACACACACTCATATATACATACACGTGCAGTCTGTCCCAAGCAAAAGAAATATGTAATAGCTTGTAGTATTAAATGTATGTAATTTGTAGTTTTCCTGAAGTATCATCATCCCTCTATAAATTAAATTAGTTCAGTGTTTTTCTGCCACAGGATTTTGTCCTAAAAACTCTTGTGAAAGAACTTCATTATGCCCTACTTCTCATCCCAGGCCACCTTGTCATTTGAGTGACACATAAACCAAAAATAGATGTACAACACTGTGATCATTCCATTTCCCCATTAATATTAATTTATATTCTTTGACTATATTTGTCTCTTTTTTATTTTACATTTTCTAGGCTTGTTAAATTATAGCAACTGAAGCCCTTTCCTCTCTTATTTCTTAAATGACTCATGCCCATATTACCAATGTGGATATGAGTGCTTCTCTTTTTCCTTGTACCACTTCAGCGTGACTGGCATTTTCTAATTTGTGTAACCACTTATTCCGATCTATTACACAGAACCAGGATTGCATATAACATGGGAGAGAAAATTCTGGTACTCCAGAAATAATAGAAAAATAAAACTACATTGCCTTTTTTAGAGCACGAATAATCTCAATATAGTGTTGAATATTGTGGAATATTTCTTAATGGAAAAATCCATGGTACGGTTCAAACTAAATGAAATAATGATGTAAGTTAGGGTGCTCTTCAAACAGCATCTTAAGTAGGTACTTACGCACTTCTGAGCTCAGCCCACAGCAGCCATGCAGCCTCAGAGCTTGTTATGGAATTTCATATTCCTTTAATGGAAATGGCTCCATGCTGTGCTTTCACTTTTCCAACTGTGGCAGTAATAGTTAGTAATCAAGTCATAATGTAATAATCACAAGTACAGGGAAATGCTGGCTGATGTAATAGGTTGCAAGGGGAAAACATACTGGTGTTTTTCCAGACTTCATTTCATCAGTCTTTTTATTGTGTGTTGAAAGAATCTAGGCTTATAGGTAAAAATCGCCCCTCAAAAGTGTCTACACAGATGAGACTATATCACTTTCTTACTCCTACTGAATTTTTCTCATCCCATCTAGAGCCAAACATTTGGGAATTTTATGTTGAAATCAGAAAAAGCAGTATATTTGGAGCAAGAGCCCACAACATTCTTAATTCTAGAGTCCTTCACATATGTAATTGATATTTTTATGAAGCAGGCATCAGTAAAATGTTTATATTCTGTATTGTGAAACTATCTGACTTCTTTAAAAAACTGATTACTTATAATGCTTCGGGAGCTTTCATAAAAAAATGCTACTGGCCACTTAGAAAAAATCATTCCTACTGCTTCTCATAGTCCCTTAAATTGTTTCAGTTATTGTGCAAGGGCCTCTAATTCAGAAATGTAAATTATACCCTCATTCTGTGAAAACTATCTGGTCCACTCTTCATTTTATCAGTAAGGAAACTGGTCCCTGGGAAGTTAAGTTCAGTCCCTGGAAAGTTCTATACTTGCAGGAGTGGTGGGAATGAATGTGGTTAATGATGAAAATGTATCATTTCAAATGACCTGTAGCTTTTCCCTTCTGAGAACAGATATATGACATAGCCCAACTGAAGAAAATGTTTATGCAAGGGCCTATGAAATCCTATTGTACAGTACCAGGAAATGATTTTTAAGGTATAATTATATCATTCAGCCAATTGCATGCTTCCTCAATCTATGAAGTCTTCTTCCTTCCTCAGGGTTACCCAGGAATTAAGTAAAAGTTCTTTGCTCATAGGAGTGAGCCTCGCTTCACAGTCCTCTGTGAAAACCATATACAGGTGTTCCTTGCTTTCTGGAAGCTCACCTAATGCCATTTCACTTTTATGAAGGACTTATACTGTTTTTGTTAACCGAAAGAAATCCAAAGAGGATTTTCACTTTTACACAAAAAGCAGTCACCTTACTGATGTAGATCTTTCAAAAATGAAGTGCTTTTTATTAAAAAAAAATGGGGCAAGCAGGGGGAAACTTCTTATCACAACGGTGTTAAGAACATTTTAAAAATTAAAACTTTGTAAGTCATACTTTGCTATTATTGCTATTGCTATGCAGCTTTTATCCCTAAACACATTTCCGATAACCATGACAATAGCTTATCCACTTTTAAGAGTTCCTGCTTCATGAGTACTGAGAATGTTCAGGATATAGTTTGAAGTAGAGTTACGGTAATATTCTCAGATCACCACAGGGGAGACATAGCTGCATAACCCAAACTGCATCCCTCTTTCAAAGGTACAAAGAGTTTTTAAAGTTTTGACACTAAAGATACCAGGATTGTGGCTAGACTTCTGACAGTAAAATCATCCATGTTTTAAGAGATGGAGGATTTGGAAATGTTTGCCACCTTGCCTTCTTGTTTACCACGTTTCAGGATGAAATGTTACTGAATCCTACTCCTGACTATTGCTGCAGTCCTGCCTTACTTAAAAAATCTCAGATAGTTTTAATCATTGTGGTACTGGCTGTTTTAAGTTACGTTTTTTAAAAACTGGTATCATTATATGAAGTTGCTTATACATAAAAGAGAAAATATTTTTGAGGACACGTGAAGAGGTGAAGCCTTGGTCATAGTGTGTGCTTTATACACACATTGATATAATTATGCTTAAAAGATCTGTATTCATCCTAAAGGCTCACCTTTGGGGTTAAAAGTGGAAGAGTCAAAATATCCTGTATTCTTTGTCATTTTCCCTCCATTTATGTTTACTTTTATATTTAGATTCTTGAAAAGGACAATGTGACCAAGTACTTTATATCATTATCCCATTTTAATACTCAGAACAAACTCATCAGTTTATTCAACAAATGTCTATTGAATGCCTTTACCATTTAAACCACTGTATTCAGGGTTGGTTATTTACAGATGGATAAGACATAGTTTCTGACCTCACAGAATTAACAAGACAATTATGATAGTGTGGTACGTGTTTTGAATGGAGATGTGAAGAGCAGGAAGGCAGGACATCTCACTTAGACTTTGAGAATCTAAAAAGTTTTTCAGAGAAAGCAACTTTTAAGTTGAGTTGATTAATTAACCACAGCAAACCAGAAATATTGGAAAAGGGAAGGAGCAGAAGATGAGCATTTCAGGCAGAAGAAAGCACTGGTTCAAAAGCCAGTTGTTAGGAGCTTGGTGCTTACAGAGAACTAGAATTTGTTCACTGTAAAAGAGGAAGTTGAAGTGCCAGAGCTGGAAGAGCAAATTGCAAAGAGCTTTGGGAAATCCTTTTAAGGACTTTGGACTTAACTTGAGCTCTCACTAAAGTATTTTAATTAAGGTATTGATAGAATCAGACTTTGCTTTTAGAAACATTATTCTTGCTACACACTAAGGAGTAATGGAGCATGGGAATGCAGAGTACAGTGGTAATGCAGAAGTAAAGGAGACAAGTAGGAGATTCTTAACGATTTCCAGGCCAGAGATGATGGTGACCTGGACAGGCTGGTGGCAGTGAAGGCGAACATGTTTGAGACCTTTTTGGAAGTATAACCAACAGGATTTAGTGATTGAGTAAATTCAAGGGGTGAAGGGTTACACACATTAAAAATAAAAAAGTCTGGAGTTTCTGATTTGAACGCTGGGTGGATGGAGTACAAGTGAATTAATTATCACAGGTTTAATCAACATAGTGGAGTGAAGAAAGGTGTTGGAAATTATGCAGACTTGGGTTTAAGTCCCAACTTTATCCTTCTATTATTTGGACTAATTACTTAGTCCCGTTTAAACCTTATCTTTTTTGCTTACCTATAATATGGGGATAACAGAGGTTTCTCCAACATGTGATTATAAGGATTAAATGAGGGAATAAATGTAACAACTAGACAATGCCTAGTGATAGCGTTTGCTATTAAAAGCATTAGCTGTAAAATAAGAGTAGTAAAGATTTTTGTAGGTGGAGATTTTGATTTCTGGATACCTTGTTTAGAAGGCATTGCAATTTGCGATTTTTTAAAAGCTCAGACAATGCTTGATTAGAAAATGTTGACCTTCTGTGTCTTATATTAAGAACTTGTTCTCATTAATTTTTTGTTTTGTTTTTGTTTTTTTTAGTGCACACCCATGGCATATGGAGGTACCCAGGCTATGGTCGTTAATTTAATCAGTATTAACATGAAGTTCTCTGAGAGAAAAAAGATTATACTAATGTAACTGGTCCTCAGAGTACAGTTGCAATTTCTGTAGTTTTCAGAGATTTGCCTAGCCTGTTTAAAATATATCTATATATGATAAATCAGCCAGTTTAACAAGAATGTAATTTATAAATCAAGATAAAACACTAGCTTCCAAATTAATGTCGAGTTTATGCCACTATATTTAGTCTTTCCTTCATGAACTTAAATTTAAGCAGAGAAGACAGTCATTCACTTCATCTACAGGAGAGAAATTTAGCAACCAAAGGAGGAAAAAAAAACCTGTGAATGTATTTACATAGATTTTTTAAAATATAAATTTTGCTGCCATGAAGATATAAGTAAATTTAAATCTTGATTAACTGTTACAGCACAGGCAATGGTGTGCCAGCTCTTAATGGCTTGTGAAATCTGATTGTTAAACATTGAGGTTATTAAAAATTAAGTGATAATGATCTTACCATTAGATAATTTCTACTAAAACTAAAGGTAATAAGTCATCAAAACTAATCATCTTCTAATTATTTTACTGTATCTTGTTATTAATGCTCTTGAAGTTATGTCCATTATATCTAAATTTTGGGAAATGTTACATAATGTCATATTCTTTATTTCCTCTTTTAACTTTACAATCAATGTTATTATATTAGTAATTTGAAAACAGCCTGATTGAAATTATACCATAGAAACTGGCAAATTTTACAAATCAAGATTTTTTTTTTTTTTGCTTAATTTTATTTTTGTTTGGCGAGCTCATTGTTAAACCTTAATAGCACCACACTGAACGAAAGTGTGAGTTAAGAATTAAACTCTTGCAGCAATATTAGAAAGAAAATAATTATAAAAATGTAGAGGGAAAGTTTAAAGTGTTTTTATTTTTTTTTGTCTTTTTTGGGCCGCACCCGAGACATATGGAGGTTCCCAGGCCAGGGGTCCAGTCGGAGCTGAGGCTGCTGGCCTATGCCACAGCCACATCAATGTGGGATCTGAGCCGTGTCTGCAACCTACACCACAGCTCATGTTGATGCTGTATCCTTAACCCACTGAGTAAGGCCAGGGATCGAACCCGCATCCTCATGGATGCTAGCTGGGTTATTTAACCTCTGAGCCATGATGGGAATTCCTAAAGTATTTTTAAAGTTAGTCTGAAAGATGTTGACTAGAGGCAAGACAAGGAAAGTACTACTCACTTAAGAAATTTTTAAACATGCTTTGGAGTTTCCATAACCAGTAAAACTTGGAATATAGAAAACTTAGTTTAGTTGAGCCCTGTGTTGTAGGTAAGGCTGAGAATGTATTGGGCATCAAGCATTTTTTTAAAGTACCCTCTTTTGGAGTTCTCTTGTGATGCAGTGGGTTAAGGATCCAGCATTGTCACTGAAGCCACTTGGATTATTGCTGTGATGTGAGTTTGATCCCTGGCCGGGGAACTTCCACATGCAAGTGAGCATGGCCAAAAATAAATAAATAAATAAATAAATAAATAAATAAATAAATAAATAAGGGTACTCTCTTTCAGCAGTGCTGCAGAAGGCAAATTTTACTGTGTTAAAAAACATTCTTTAAAAATTTTGAAAACTAGTTTATTTTTTTTCGTCTACTTCCAGGAAAAAATTATGAATTTCAGCATTTAGCTGTTGCATTGGTTTTTGTTCACTACCTTTTAATGGTAATATTTATAAAGATATGTTAATTTGCCAAAGACTCGAGGGCAGAAAAACCAATGAAGAAATTTTCAGTGAGACATGAGTATTTAGTGAGCACAAAAGAAATGAAGCCCAGAGTACACATTTAACAAAGGTATTCAGAAATAGGACCTCACTGCTCCTTGAAAACAACTCAAGTTACTGAATTATTCTCCAGGGACATCTTGACTTAAAAAGCTTGCTTCTTGATTTTCTTCATGGGTTCAAGGAATATTAATAATATAGTAAATTTTGTGCAATAAAGGGTGGTTTGAGTACCATCACTTTAGATATATTTGTTACAAAATGGAACATGGCTTTGGGAACTCATGTTAGTTCTCAGAGGCAGGCTGGCTTTGTCATATGTTAGTGCCCATCAGGGTTCTTGAACTCAGTGTTGAGTTGTTATTTTTCTGTATGAAAGAGAAAAACAGATATCATGGATATGAAAAATTGTAAAAATTAGGTTAAAGTGAATGAAACCATTGTCATCAGGAATGGCTCACAGTGTTGACTGAGAAGAAGATATCTGTCAAGCCAAATGTGAATGTTTTTGCTGTGTAGGTGTGAGCACTTACAATGGCATGAAATCTGAGAGTTGACCTTAGAGAGTCTAATGGGTGCTGTGAATCTGTTGGTTCTTTGTAGTTCCACAATGATAGTCTTAAAGAGCATTATCAGTCATCCTATCCTGTAAAAAAGTTTTTTTCCTTTTTTAATGAAGACCTCACTGAAATACTAAAAAACCAGCAGCATATCAGATATCTTTCTAATACAAATGACCTCTTATTTGGGGGGAGAGGCTTAAAAATATTGCTTCTATTTAGGTGTGCCTGCGTACAGTTTTTTTTCTTTTCTTTTCTTTTTTTTTTTTTTTTTTTAGCAGTTACCTTGATGAGATAAGACTATAGAGAAATCAAAAGCAATAGGGAAAACAAAAACAACTTGTAATTTCAACCCACTGACCCAAAAAAATTGAGGTTCTTTAAATTAAGTTCTAAGATTAATACTTCAAAGTGCCAATTCCTTGTGATTTAACATGGAGAAATTTAAAGCCATAGTATGTGAGTAGCTAGGATGTCACTTGGAAGAGGCAGCCAGGCTGGCAGGCAGGCAGAGGCCATACAAGGAGGAATTATCCTGGTAAATATGCCTTTATCCAGGGTCTGTCCCACAGCTCTGTAGGCCCTACAACGCAAACTTTTCAGTCAACTTGGGAGGCTGACTCATGATGACAAAACCCACATTAATTTTAAGTTTACAAGCAGAATGAATATGTATTTATTTAGAGAATTTCAGTTGCTAAGGAGCAAGTTTCATTCTTGAATAGAATACTCTTTCCTTATCAGAAAGCTGTAAGAAAAGCCAAATTTTAATCAGGAGAGTTGGGCTTTGGGTTCAAAATAAAATGACATTAGGTTTCAAAAATCTGTTCTGTTTATCTCCATGAGAGTGAAGTCCAGGATCTCAGGTCTTGTCCAGGTAGATATTAAGACCTTGTGTCCTAATTTTCCTGGTTAGTGCTTGAGTGGGGACTGCCATCTTTGTCTTTTGACTCTTTTCAGAATTTTCTCTACTGAACTTCTGTCCTTCAGATTGATGGACTAGGTGGAACTGTGCAATGAAATTCATGGGGCAAGGGAGGAAAATATTATAGTTTTTATTCATGCATATTTCATTACTTTCTATTTTATGCAATTTTATAGTATACGTAATATATGATGAGATTAAACAGTATCTAGTGCAGATTTTGTGTTGTTTACTATTCTAAGAGCTTTAAGCACATTACCTCATTTGATGTTTTAAAATAGCCTTGAGAGAAAAATACAGGTGAAACCCAGATTAGTCATGTATATGTCCGAATACAGGGACCTTAGATTCATACCAGTATGTCTGGCTCCAGACTCTATACTCTTAACCATTACATCATGCCACTTCTTCAAGGTAATTTATGAATATAATTAATAGATGAATGAATCCACATATATTAATGAACAATATTTATTGATAGGGCCATACAAGTGGGTCCGTCAATAAAGCTCAGACTGTTCTTTCAGACTGGGGGGCATGTTTGCATGCCTTTGACTATACCATATTTGTATCTACTTGTCCTGTGCTGGTTTTGTAGTTGAAATGTCTATGGGTATTCAAAGCTCATTCTTTGCATTCTGTCTTTTCACATTTTTGAAGTGATTTCCTGGCATCATCTCTAATAGTCTTAAGGTCACTCCAGTAGCATTTACTGTCAGGAGTTAGAGTGTTCTTTTCTTCATAACTAATTCGGAGACCAGAGGATTCTTCATTCTGCTTGCCTAATGTGCAAAAACAAACAAACAAAAAACTAAAAACCCCAAAACTCTCTGCAAGTGTGTGCAGTATAGCACACTGTTCTTAGGTTGCTTGCTTAGTTTACTCTCATTTGTCTGTATCACACAGGGAGGCTCATAAGACAAGGGCACCTCATTCAAGGAGAAAGGTTAGTTTCTTTCATCTGAGCATGGCAAGCACCCAGATGCTAAAACATAGGCAGCAGACCAAGAGTAATTCAGAAAATAGCATCAAGTGTAAGGAGGAAAAACCTTTTTTTGAAGTGAGATTCTTCCTCAAGGTATTTTTACTGCTGTACTTGGCATCTTATTAATAAAAAAATATTGCTTCAGCTATTTTCGTTCTAGTCTCCATACTTGTGTAATGTAGCACTGTGACTTAAGCCATCTGTTTTAACATCTTATGATAGATCATTCTTTGCTGCTTTTAGCAGATGAATCTTTCAAAGGGAAGTTCATGAAATGTGACCCTTTCTTCCTTATTACATCACCTTTTCCTTGTAAAATTGTCTGGCTATCTCAGAGCTAACTTGACATTCTACTTTTCGCCATATACCTGAGATGAAACAGGTTAGAGTAAGATCAAGGCCATGTAGTTGTAAAAGATTTTGTCCAAATACCAGTTTGTCCATTCCCATTTGACATTTTGGTCTTGTTTTGTTTAAATCCTGAGCTTGGGATTTTTAAAAGCTTGAGAGGCGCGATAAACAGCAGGCATAAGTAATGTGCTGCATATTCAAAGAGTTGCTGATTAATTTGTCTTTTAAACTAGGTTTCTCCAAACCCTCTGAACCCTCTTAAGCCTACGAGGCTTTCACTGTCATCACTCTGTGATATGACACTGAAGTAATTTGCTCTTTCTCAACTTTCATGCCATTTTTGTCCATGTTATTAACTCAGTGGGCTAGAATGCTAATGACTTTAAATAGCCCGTTGGTTGTCATAGTAACTGATATTAAAGCTAAATATAAGTCTCTCTCTTGGAGTTCACATTGAAATCATTGCTGATATTTGTATTCTTGAGGAACTCTATGGACTGACCATGGACTTTGACTATAAGGGGCCTTGAAAATTTAGGTTGATTGGAGAGTTGATTCAGTAACATCTCTTTTTAGCTCCAACATTATGATTTGTTCAGACTCAGTCCAGTTCCATCAGTGTATGTTCAGAGAACCTAAGAAGCATGCTCATCTGCATATTACAAGAATCGTATGTACAAAGTTTTGGTTTTAATAATTGTATTTATTCTCTATGGGTATTTTCTTTGCTGCTTTTCTCTTTTACATATCTTTGCAATGAGTTCTCTAATGTTTCTAAACTGTTTTTAAAATTATAGTCTGAGTACAGAAGCGAGAAGTCATATTCAAGGAAGCTCTTTAGGAAAAGACTCCTAGATATATCCTGTCTGCTTTGTCTTGGGTGACTTCTGTTCCTTCTATCTAGGAGCTCAGTAAAGATTTTTTCTCCTACTTGAAGCCTGGCTCTATGCTTTCATTTCTTCTGTGTCATTCTTTTCCAAAATATGTTTACTGCATTGATCACACAAATATTTTAATTATAGTTCTAGAAAATCTCTGAGAGAAATCACAATCTCCCTCTCTTTTTCTCTTTCTATATACCCCCCACACACACATAAATTTTTCCTCATCTCAGATATTAATTCATGTTGCATTAATGTAAGGAACTCATTGCTCTCATCTGGACTTTTTAATCTTTCTCTCCAGTTTCACTTTTCCACATAGCATTACACTTTGGACTATGCTATAATTTTTTTTTTTTTTAAACCCTTCAAGCACCATTTTTCCACCTAGCACCAGTTTGAAGGTGAGTGAATTTATTCCCTTGATCTCTGGAAATGCAGAGTTATTTTCTGTTTAGGCTCCTACCCCCAACTTCCAGACAGAACAGTCTATTATCAGCAGCAGCTTATCTATTGAATATGTATGAGGTATCCTAGATGGTGGACAGGTCTTGTCAATCTCTTATATAATAACTTGGTGGTGACATTGTGTCCTTTCCCTTTCCCTATTTTTCTTGAACTAGTCTCTTCTCTGTTCAGAATATGCAGTATCCTGCTCAGTTCCTGATCCCTCTCTGCTCTCTCAGATTCCTTGGTTATCAGAATTCACTTTGCTAAGACATCAAGCCCTTATTTTCTAACACCAGTTTTCTACTCAAAGAAGCTAGATGGATAGATAAGATAATCTCCCCCATGCTCTCAGTAGCAACATCTGGCTTTAGCATTAAAAACATGTACCAGCGGAGTATTAGTTTTGTGGGTTACCAAATAATGTTACAAAGGAAAGTGTTCTGCATTCAAATAGGATTTAGGAAATTGAGTTAAACAAGCCAAATGGGTTTCCTTCCCAGAGAACAGTGAATATTGTGAATCTTTTTAAAGGGGAAGAACAAAAGCAGCATTTCTGAAACATGTTTAACTTGTAAACATTTTAGGAACTTCCTTACGGAGACTTTTTTTTTTTTTAATTTAAGAAGCAACTTTCAAATAAGTGTCAGTGAGTAGAGGGACAGGGTTAAGGGAATTAACCTCCCTGTGTATACTTTCCTAAATGTGAGGGACTTGAGAAAAGATTGGTTGGATTTAAATTCTTTTCCCCACCCACAATAATTACTCTTATTCTGTTTTACAAAGAAAAAATATGAACTTCACAACTTTGATCTTATTATCGGTATATTATCCCTGGATGATTAAAAAAGTCTTCAGGGGATCAAATCAATGGAAATGTCTTCATGTTAAAAAAATGAGTAATTGGATAACAGATTCTTATGCAACTAAGGTGGTTTTTAATTTTTTTCACTTTCAACGAAATTGAAGGTAGACCTAATAGAGTTGTCATATGTCTGGTTATTGAAGTAATTTTTTTTTCTGTCTTTTTGCCTTTTCTAGGGCTGCACTGGTGGCATATGGAGGTTCCCAGGCTAGGGGTCTAATCAGAGCTGTAGCCGTTGGTCTACGCCACAGCCACAGCAACGTGAGATCCAAGCTGTGTCTGCAACCTACACCACAGCTCATGGCAACGCTGAATCCTTAATCCACTGAGCGAGACTGGGGATTGAACCCGCAGCCTCATGGTTTCTAGTTGGATTCGTTAACCACTGAGCCACGACGGGAACTCCCTTAAGTAATTTTTGATGATGTAATATGACACTATATGATATTCTTCCTAAATCTTGGAAGAATTTCGCAGAATTTCAAAGTATCAAATGTATCATGTTTTTATTTGTATGAGCAAATTTCTCAGTTTTTAATTGGGAAAATAAAAATTAGAAATAAGGATAATGCTGCATACACAATCTTATTCTGGAAATAAATGATTATCACCCAGTATACATGGATTAATTGGGAAGAAAACAGACACACCCATCTGATTAAGAGATGCATTTCCAAAAAATATTTTTCAATAAATGGAACAAACCACATTAACAGATTGAATAATAAAAACCATATGGTCATCTCAATATATGAGAAAAAGCTTTTGATAAAATTCAACATTTATTTATGATAAAAACTATTCAGAAAGTGGACATAGAGGAAACAAACCTCATCATAGTAAAGGCCATATATGACAAACCCACAGCTAGCATCATACTCAACGGTGCAAAGCTGAAAACACCTCCTCTCAAGTCAGGAACAAGACAGGGATATCTAGTCTCTTTTATTCAGCATAGTTTTATGAAAGTCCTAGCCATGGCAATCAGAGAAGAAAAAGAAATAAAGGGAATCCATATTGCAAAAGAAGTAAAACTGTCAATGCAGAAAACATACTATACATGGAAAATCCTAAAGATGCTACCAGAAAACTCCTAGAGGTCATCATTGACTTTTGTAACGTTAGTGTTCACAAAATTAATATACAGAAATCTGTTGCATTTCTACACTCTAACAACAAAAATCAGAAAGCAAAATTAAGGAAATAATCCCATTTACCATTGCATGAAAAAGGACAAGGTATCTAGGAATAAACCTACCTAAAGAGACAAAAGACCTGTACTCTAAAAACTATAATACACTGATTAAAGAAACTGAAGATGACACAAACAGATTGAAAATATACTGTGTTCTTGGATTGGAATGAAAATATACTGTGTTCTTGGATTGGAAGAATCAGTATCATTAAAAAGACCATATGACCCAAGGGAGTCTACAGAATCAGTCAAGTCCCTATCAAATTACGTTTTTCACAGAATCAGAATTTTTGTTTTTTAAAATTTACGTGGGAACTCAAAAGACTGCAAATAGCCACAGCAATCCTGAGAAAGACTAGAACTAGAGTAATTACACTCCCTGATTTCATACTATACAGCAATGCTATAGTAATTAAAACAGTATGGTATGGGCACGATACAGATCAACGGAACAGAATAGAAAGTCCAGAAATACCCCCAGGCACTTATAGTCAATTAATCTACAACAAAGGAGGCAAAAATATACAATGTAGAGAAGATCGTCTCTTCAATTAGTGATACTGCAAAAACTGGACAGCTGCATATAACAGAATGAAACTACAACATTCTCAACACCATGCACAAAAATAAAATAGTTTATAGACCTAAACATAAGGTCAGGTATGTAAAACTGCTAGAGAAAGACATAGGTAGAACACTCTCTGACATAATTCATAGCAATATCTTATTGGATCCACCTTCTAAAGTAATGAAAATAAAAACAAAAATAAACCAATGTGACCTAATAAAACTTAAAAGCTTCTGCATAGAAGAGGAAACCATATGAAAACTGAAAAGACAACCCACAGAACTGGAGAAAATCTTTGCAAACAAAGCAATCAACCAGGGATTAATCTCCAAAATATGAAAACATCTCATGCAGCCTCATATAGATAAAATAAATATATGTTTATATAATGAAACCGAAAAAGATCTACACAGACATTTCTCCAAAGAAGGGACAGACGGCCAAAAAGCATATGAAAACATGCTCAACATCACTCATTATTAGAGAAAAGCAAATCAAAACAATGAGATATTACCTCGCACCCATCAGAATGGCCATCATAAAAAAAAATCTACAAATAATAAATGCTGAAGAGGGTGTGTAGGAAAGAGAACCCTCCTACACTTTGCTTGGAATGTGAATTGGTGCAGCCACCTTGGAGAACAGTATGGTGGTTCCTTAAAAAACTAAAAATAGAGCTACCATATGATTGTGTAGTTCTACTCTCCATATCTGAAGGATACTATAATTCGAAAACATACATTTGCCTCAATATTCACTTCAGCACTACTTAAAATAGCCAACACATGAGAGCAACCTAAAGGTCCATTGACAGAAGAATGGATAAAGAAGATGTGTATATGTACATGCTGCATTCAGTGCTGCGGAGCAACGGGGGATCCTGGAAGAGGGATGGTGCAATATAAAAAAACTCTTTTACATTTAGAAAATGGGGGACCAGGAGGCACCCTGTTCCTCAGAACAAAGGCGATGGGCTTTAGCCTACATGACTTTTATTAAGGAAGGTGGTACGTAGATTAGTGAGCAGCAAGGGGCATAGGCAATGACAAAGCTACCTCTTACTGAATAACAGAGGAAACTATTAGCACTGGTGCATATCTCTAGGGCATAGTGCTTTTATTTACAGAATAGCCTGGTTTATGCCTAACTCCCTTATCTTGTCTTTGAAGGAGATCCTGAACTTTAAAACTCTGTCAGAAGATATTTGCCTTCTGCAGAGTTCAGCATTTCACTGGTCTCCAACATATACAGAGTGATATTACCCAGCCATAAAAAAAGGATGAAATAATGCCATTTGGAGCATTATGGATGGACATAGAGATTATCATTACTAAGTGAAGTAAATCAGACAGAGAAGGACAAATATCCTATGACATCACTTATATGTATAATCTATTAAAAATGATACAAAAGAACACACTTATAAAACAAAACCCGACAGATTTCAAAATCAAACTTACGGTTTTCAAAGGGGAAACCTTTGGGGGAAGGGCTAAACTGGGAGGATGGGATTATCACATACAAACTATTAGATATAAAATAAAAAAAGGAGGTAAATGAGAAGTAAATTAGAAGTTTAGGATTAACATATACTCACTACACTACTATACATAGATAACCAACAAGGACCTGCTATATTACTACATAGCACAAAGAGCTATATTGAATATCTTGTAATAACCTGTAATGGAAAAGAATCAGGAAAAAAATATATATAGTGTCACTTTGCTATATATCTGAAACAGAATGTTGTAAATTAACTGTACTTCAATTTAAAATAGTTAATAAAAATTTAAAACTATTGTCATATTCAATAATCCCACTTCTGGATGTACATCTAAAATAATTGAAAGCAGGATCTCAAGGACATATTTGCACACTCATGTTCATAGTGGTATTACTCACAATAGCCAATAAGTGAAGGAACCAAAATTGTCCATCAACAGATTAATGGAGAAACAAAATGTGATATATACATACAATGGAATATTATCCAGCATATAAAAGGAAGGAAAATTTTTCTCATGTTACAACATGGATGAAACTTGAGGATATTATGCTAAGTTAATTAAGCAAATCACAAAATGAGGAATACTATATGATTCTACTTATATGAGGTAGTCAAGTTCATAGAAACAGAAAATAGAATGGTGGTTGCTAGGGCCTCAGGGGAGGGGGGACATGGGGAGCTGCTGTTTAATGGATATGGAGTTTCAGTTTTGCAAGTGAAAAAGTTCTGGAGATCTGTTGTACAACAGTATAAATATACTTAACACTACTGAACTATACAACTTAAAATGCTTAAGATGATTTAAAATAAAGTCATAGAACAATTGTTAGTTTTCTTCTTTTATTGAGACATTATTCTCACCTTTCTTTCTCCTTACTCTTTTGCTAATTCCTCCAGTCTCTAATAGCAACTGTACTATTGTATAGTAATAATAATTACCTTTGCACCCATTTGTCTCTCCTGTAAGAATAAATGCTCCTTAAAGGTAGAATCTAAGTCCTATTCTCCCTTGCATCTGCATGGCTTGGTAATGAATGACCTGTAACATTGCCTAACACATCTTGCTAAATGAATGTATTAAGAATAAAAACATTGGCCATTTGCTATAATACCCAGAAATTTCATCCCAGCCTAAAAAGAAAGGAAGGAAGGAAGGAAGGCAGGAAGACACAGACAAAAGAACCTAATGGGGACTAAAACACAACACAATCAAACCTTCTTGAGGTACTCAGACATCATATTCCTTGGAAAGCCAAGCCCTTCCATTACCAAAATGAGTTTACCATCCATTAATTGTTTTGTAAATAGGAGAGACTTTAATTTTCAAGAACATTACTCACAGTTGGCTGAGCTTGAATAGCAAGTTATTTTCTCAATTTCATAAAGAAAAGCTGCCAAAGAAGTATTGACTGAGATATTGACCATATGTTAGATTTTTCCTATTTCAGGCATTTCTGTTTTTCGTAAGATAGATACTCTGCTGAGAAAAGTGAGGGTTTTTTTAATTTGATTGCAAAATTAAAATATGTAACACGTCACTCATAAATGTTATTTTCTTTCTTTTTTGAGACATCCCTCTCAACTTGACCTTCTCCTCACCTTTTTGCTCTTTCTGTATTCTGAAATGCAGATATGTTTAGCTTTCAATATTCATTGAGCTTTGAAATCAGATTGTGACTCCCAAATTATCTCTTGTTAACACTCATCTTTTATCACCCAAATAGAATAATGCTGTTATGTCTCAATTTGTAGGAAAAACACAGTATGTTAACAGATTAAATTTTCTTAATTCTACATATTTCTTTCAGAAATAAATTTAAATCTTTAGTGCTCTTACTAGCCACTAGATTATAAAAGAATATCATTAACCCATATTACTAGAGATAGACAAAATTATGATTAAATATTTTTTCTTGTCTTTTCAGATGGGACCTGTGTATATATTTTATCACTGTATTTTAGGTGAAAACATTTATACCTTCCACAATTAAATGTATCACAGCCCTGTTCTGTTCTATAAGTGGCTTGCCTGAATAAGCTTAACAATTTATTATTTATTATAGGAATATCTTATTTTTCACAGTGTTTCTATACTTCATGAGATTCTTATATATAAAATTCTAGATTTTCTAATCTTTGTCTCTCCTCCTTTTTTTTTTTTTTTTTTTAATGTTGTTGTTGTTTGCCTTTTCTAGGGCTGCACCTGTGGCAGACAGAGGTTCCCAGGCTAGGGGTCTAATCGGAGCTGTAGCCTCCAGCCTTATACCACAGCCACAGCAACATGGGATCCAAGCCACATCTGCAACCTACACCACAGTTCACAGCAACGCTGGATCCTTAACCCACTGACCAAGGCAGGAATTGAAACTGCAACCTCATGGTTCCTAGTTGGATTCATTAACCACTGAGCCATGACGGGAACTCCTGTCTCTCCTCTTCTTTGAAGTATGTTTCTGCTCCTCTTTCTCTTTAGGTATAATAGGGCCTCTTTATGTATAAAAATGACGTCATCCTCCCATTTTAGCGAGTTGGATTAAGAAAGATGTCATGTGAGGCATGGCGGTAGAGGAAGAAGGAAGAATAGCTGGGGGGATAGAAAGGAAGTGACAGGGATAAGGCATGACTCTGAGTGTGGGTTATTGGTATTTCCAATAGCCTCTTCTCTCTCAACCAGCATGGAATAAAATGATGATGTCTGTAATCAATTACAAAAACAAAGGGAACCACTCTGCTCTAGGAGTCAGGTATTGTTATTTTCCCTGTTTTATAGGTGGAACTAACTCAAAGAGAGGTTGAGGTGCTTGTTCAAGGAACTCTAATGATAAATGAAGATAGCTAAAATTAAACCCAGTTTGGTTTTCTTGATGTTGATTGTAGTTTTTTAGCCTGAAGTTTTTCTTTTTTTTATAAGTAGATTTATTTTTTTCATCTTGAGTGATGTTATTTTATTTCCAAACTACTTCAAATTGATCTCTGTGCATCTGTGAAAGTCTTAATGGTTCATGGGGGACCTAAACATGTTGGTGTGCTTTCTTTCTTAGTGTGCAGTGATGAACAAGTATTGTTTACTTGTAGTAGTCATACTATTAGTGACAGAAAGTAACAGTGTAAGACTTAGGTGATAGTTAATTCATCTTTAGTGTAACAGTGCCCAAGATATGGAATATATATTTCAGGGCTAGTGATTCAGAGTTGACAAAGCCATGTATACCTGTCACTTGTGTAATACATATTACTGTGTACCTTGCAATGTAATGGGGCTTTCCTAACCTTTGGGAATGCAAAAGTGCACAAGACAGATGCCTCTTAGTGGAGGACATGGTGAATAATGAAAAAAGATTAAGTAACTGGCATAACTTCTAATAGTGGCCAGTGCAATGAAGTAAAAAAAAAAAAAAAAAAACCAAGGACAATGAGATAGAGACTGGATAAGGAACAGCACTATACTCTGAAGGGATGGTCCAAGAAGGCTTTCAGGTATAGTGATGCACAGCTGAGATCAAAATGATGAGAAAGGGCTGAATGTGTGGACTTCTTGTTGAGTATACGAGGCAATAGACTGAGGGGAAACTTCCTTGGTTGGTACATATATATATATATATAGATAGATTCTTTCTACCTACCTACCTACCTACCTACCTACCTACCTACCTACCTACCTACCTACCTTTACTCTTCTGAAAGACAGAAACCATTGTCTTCATCTGGAATAACAGGAAGGCACACTTACTGGCCAGAATAAAAATCTGGATTCCCTAAGATCAAGTTTCCTTTCCAGTAACATAGGCAGGTGTTTCCTGGGCCTCTGTCCATTACCCTGTTTGAATAGAGACTGGGGGAACCGACACAGATGCTGGCACTCTGGTGACCGCTAATGCCATAATAACAATATGATAAAAGAAACCCCTTTGTCTCTCATCCAAGAATAGTAGAGTATTTTATCTCTCACCCAGGAAGCTCTTGGCTTCTGCCAGCGTTCTTTTAGCTGTGGCAGGCTACTTCGGCTTGTTAGATTGTAAGGAGGGTAAAAATCACAGCCCCTTCTCAGATCTTAACAGCCATTAATAATAATGAGTAGTTTGCTCTACAAAAGAGAACAGAGAAACCTAGGTTCTGGAAAGGCACTCTTGAGAGGTAATTTGAAAACTGAGACATAAAGGATGAGGATTATAAGAATGATTTTACCTGAAAGAATCTTGGTGGCATAGTGATCCCAGGGAGAATAAAGAGCTCATGGAACAACTTAAGAGTACAGAGAGAAAGCTCGGCATAAAAGAGGACTTGGAAAAGTTCAGTATGACATACCCTGTACCATTTGTTTTTTCCTGTCTTACTTCAAAGTTATATTATTTTATCCTACATTATTTTATGTGTCAACACTTAAGGTATCTTTTGTGCATGCCTGTTATTTATCATGATGTAACAAACTACCTCAAAACTTAGTGGGCTTAAATAATCATTTTATTACAGCTCATTTTTTTTTCTCTTTTGTGAGTCAGGCATTTTGTTAGGACTCAGCTGAATGATTCTTCTGTTTTTCTGTGATTTTTGACCAAAGTACTTGAAGGCATTTTGTTAGAAGTTAGGCGTTCTAGGTGGTCCAAGAAGGCTTCACTGATATGTGTTGCCTTGTCAGAAGTAGCTGGAAGTGAGCACAGCTGGGAAAGAAAACCACAGTCCCTACATATGGACTCTCTAGT
Organism: Catagonus wagneri; assembly: GCA_004024745.2. Taxonomy (NCBI): domain Eukaryota; kingdom Metazoa; phylum Chordata; class Mammalia; order Artiodactyla; family Tayassuidae; genus Catagonus; species Catagonus wagneri. Next base: position 2,267,432 of record PVHT021183528.1, read on the forward strand.
GTAATGGCCACAGGGTAGTTGTACATCCTACAGGGTGGCTTGGTTGTTCAAGAACGGTGTTTCAAAGGATAAGGTAGGAGATGAATGGCCTTTTATGATCCAGCCTTGAAGTCACATGACATTGTTTGTGCCCTTTTGATATTATTCAAAGGAATCACAACTCTGCCCAAATTCAAATGATAAGGACACAGACCTCAACTTTCAATGGGAGGTGGGCCAAGGAATTTATAGCTATGTTGTAAAATTACCACCATATCTTAAATCCTGTGTGTATGTGTGTGTGCGTGCGCGCGCATGCGTGTGTCTGTGTATGTAAAGGGTGTATTCATTTAATATATTTTAAATAAGAATATAAATAAAAAATAAAAATACAGTGCATCTAGAGTTCACCAATGGCAGTCCTGCTCCCAGAGTCTGGTATGGCTGCCTCACATCATCTGCTGCAGACTTTGAAGACTCTCCTCTCTAAAAAGTCCAGAGAATTGTTCTGGCTTCAGCAATTAACGCTTCCCATGAAAAGATCCATACTGGGTTGCATTCTTTGCCACAGTCTAAGGGTAAGACTACATTGACTCAATGTCTAATCTGATGTAAAGCACTGTGACACAACAGGTACAATAGCAATGGAGACATTCCCATTCTGTAACAGAATTTTCCTTCATAGCCCCGTATCTTTAACAAGTCTTCCTAAGACATTTCAAGCCTTTGTCCCTCTGGACATGACCATAATAGACTGTTAGTATTCTTAGTGCTTCTTCTACAGTGTGAAGGTCTGTTTCCCTGCCATGGAAGTGCCAGGTTACAGGTGCAGGGTTTCCCATTATGCTCTCTTGTTATCATTTCTTCAGGAACAAGATCTGTTACATAAAGGGAAATACAAAGAACAGACTTTTAAAAGCTTTTTCAGCCCTTGAGCTCATTCCTGTCCTACTTTTTATAGGAATATCTAAATCTGTTTCTCTAAAAAAAATGATGTTGCCTATGATTAATTCCTCTCTTAACAACAAATTCTGAAGAAGGTAGAATGATCATAGGATTTTGAAAGAAAAGATGAATTGAAACATACATTTAACTTTTGGGTTTTGACAGTGGCATTAACATCAAATATACTAATTTTTTCTAAGTTCTTATAGCAGTGTTGAAATGATTTTACCAGTGTTAATTGAAATTATTTACTTTGGCAAGCCTAGCACTGTGTTACTTTTATGGAAACTACTTTGTTCCAGCCACTAATAAGATTTACGTTTGTTCTGATATCCAGGCATTACATTTTTTCCAAAAATGAAGAAAAACAGAAAAGCAAAAAACAAAACACTATAGTCTGCCTGACGCCAACCATCTACCAACTTTAAGGATCATTGTATTACTATAAAATTGTATAACTTTAACAAGACATTAGAGATTTGTTCTGTATCTTTTTAAATATAGTTTTCTTTCTGGCTCTGAATACTATGGTATGAATCACTTCCTTGTTGCTACCGTCTGCTTTCCTGAAAATTCATGGAGAAAATTATCTTCTGTATTATCTTCCTAAATCTTTTAACATTCCATTTCCTCTATCTCTTCTTTGAAACTGAAGTAAGATGTGGAAAGGGGTATGCTTTTTACATGGTGTTTCATTATGCTACTAACCATCTTATTCTCATGTTTTTAAGGAAGGATTCATCAGTTTCTTCTCTCTTACTCTTTGTATAATACATATTACATGTATTCTTTCATGTACTTATTTATACTTTCACCTATTTAACACATTATATTGACTCAGTCTGACACCCTCTATTTTAGGCATAACAGAATATATACATGTTAAAAAAAAAAAAGGTAGTCTGACACCCACTATTCTAAGCATAATAGAATATATACATGTTAAAAAAAAAAAAAAGGAGAGTTCCCTAGTGACTCAGTGGGATCTGGTGTTGTCACTGCTATGGCGCCCATTCAATCCCTGACTCCCAAATTTTTGCATGTTGTGGGTGGGGCCAAAAAAAAAAAGCAATAATAGTCCTACCTGTAGTTCTGCCCACCTCCCTCTCTGAGGAGCTCCACATCTGGATCCTTAGCTTAAAAGCTACCCTTCTTCCTCAGACCTAAAGTATAGAGAGAGACTCAGAGCCTCTTCCTCTCAAGACTTTGGTTCTTTGTGACCAAGATGATACTGGCACCAACAAACCAGTTATGATGTAGCCTGAAAAAATAATCTCAATGTTAGAATAAAAGTACTTTTAATTACTTTTAAAACAGAAAATACATCAACAAAAATATCCATCCTATGTATCTGTTAACTAAGCATCCCACAAAGTAGCAGTAATGTCTGCTAGTACTGATTGCATCCAGCATTGGATAGCAATCCTGGCTCCCAAACCCAGCACTGGGGCCCTGCCCTCTGCCAAATACTACACCTTCAGGGATCTTTTTGTCTTTTTTTTCTTTTCTTTTTAACATAGTTGAGTGTTTCTTTCTTTCTTTTTTTCTTTATAATCTACCCCTAGAATTTCTGATTCTTTCCTATCGCCTATCTTATTTCTCTTGGAAAACCTACTACTCTTTGAAATTTAAAAACTAAAACGGAGAAGTTGTCCTTTTTGTGCATCTTGCTGACCATATTAGACCTCATTCTAGGGCTACCGATATTAAGTGACTCATTCCACAATTATTTAGGAGTTATCTAGTTCAGCCTCCCATACCTGTCAGCAGTTCCTGATGCTCAGGTATATACACGGTATCTATTCTAATATGTGAACATTTTGCATTGCATGGAGGGAGTTTGGGAAATTGTGGTCTCCTGGAGTGTATTGAGATAAGCCATCTCTGTATTTCTGGATGGCCTTTGAATGCCTCTGTTTTTTTGCTAATGATGATGATTTTAGAAATAGGTGTGAAATGACTGGAACAGGACCTTGAGGGCTGATAATTTGAGGCTAGCTAGCTGCTGTTAAGTGGAGCAGACTGAACAACTGGGTTTATCAACTGCTGTTAGCAGAGATTATCACGCAATGCTGTGCACATAATTGGTACTCAGTGTATATTTGTAAAATAAATGGGCACGTGGTAAATATAAAATCAAATTGCCAGTGAGCATGAGCATCAGGATGTTTTGAACGGGCTTCAGAGTGAAGAGGATGGAGCAGCTCAGGATAGTGGGTGGGTGAGCTTGGAGAAACCTGGTCTCTGAACCAGAGTGCCCTGGGTTTACCTCCACTGCTCTGATCACTTAGCTCTGTGTGTGACTTTGAACAAGACACTTGATCTTTCCTTACCTCAGTTTCATTATCTGCAAAATAGCATAATAGTGGCACCTACTTTTTAGTGTTATTATGTGTATTTAATGAGTTAATGTTTCTATAATGCTCTTTAAAAATACGCTCCTAGGAATTCCCGTTATGGCTCAGGGGAAGCAAATCTGACTACTATCCAGGAGGATGCAGGTTCAATCCCTGGCCTCACGCAGTGGGTTTTAAGGACCTGGTGAGGTGTAGGATGTAGACACGGCTTGGATCATGCATTGCTATGGCTGTGGTGTAGGCTGGCAGCTACAGCTCTGGTTCAACCCCTAGCCTGGGAAGCTCCATATGCTGTAGGTGTGGCTCTAAAAAGACAGAAAAAAATAAAACACACTCCTAGAGTTAGGCAGTTTGTGATTGCTATTATTATTCCCTTTAGTAAATGGTTAAAATAAGGATAGGATGTTAAAATATCTGATGAACTGTTAATTAGGCAGTGTGTTATTTTAATGTTTTATATAGAAGTCTTTTGTTTAATATTAGAAGTAAGAATAAATTTAAAATTCTGTATATTTACAGAAAATATGAACACTCTGTACCTGAAGTTTTACAGCTTGCTTTTATCACTTAAAATATGTCATGGACATTTTTTCATGTCAAGGTGTATGAAATTTTCTCCGTTGTTTAGAGTTAGGTAGGGACTTTGAAATTGTTTTCTACCCTTCTCCCTAGTGTGTCGTATTTAGTATCTGGTTCTTTCGTTATTGTTTTTTAGAGTGACTTAACCTCACCCCCTGCAAAGGGAAAATAGCTCTTATTGTTATTAATAAAACCCAGAGTTTTTTTTGTAGTGTTCAAAGTCTAAGTCTATGTAATCACCAGCAATATTGCACACAGAGCAGTGGCAAAAGTAAGTGTGGAGTAACATAATCACTTTCAAAACCTACTTAATGTGTTAAGACTGTTTTGTTAGAAAGTTGTATAAATGACATTTAGAATGGGCAAGGAGACTTCAGCAGACAAGTCATTGGAATGTAAATGGCAGTGGGTCAGCAGAATGGGGACTTAAAGCTGGTATAAAACAGTGAAGCAACGTGATTTACATCACAGAATCTTTCCTTTCCACCATCAAAGGCTTATAAACCTGCGGTATCAGGGCCTTGTGGATGTGGATGAGATGGCAAGACTGAAACACTGGGAGAACTGGCTGAAAATCTCTTTGAAAAGCAATTAGACCCTGATCCTCTCTCTGCATAGCTGAGTGATCACTCCTCTCATATTCTGGCAAAAGATGAAGGTTTTCTATTCTGGGAAGGGTAAATGAAAGAATCTCTGCCTGGGGAAACGAGGGGGCGTTAAATTAAAACAGGGTGAGCATGTCAGCATTGAGTGATACAGTTTGAAATGCCCAGTACCCTGACCTACCTTCCTGCCACCTCACATTCAGGATTCTGGGAACATGGTCTATATTCTCCAGGCCTGAAAATGGAAACTGCTTGTACAGGGAATCTGCTGTGTGTGGGCTGAAAATCCTGAAAATATCGATAAAGAGAGGTCCCCAAGCAAATTGCTCTGGAAATCACCCTATAAAGAAGACCACAGTTAAGAAATCCCACCCACAGGCATGGAATTTCCAGTCAGCTTTTTAATACTATACTCCTTATATGAACAGAGAGCTAGAGACATATTTATGGAAAACATATGAGATGAAAGATGGAAAAAAAAAAAGGGAAAATCATATAGAGAGAAGGACACCAAACAGGGAATGAAGGTGTCTTCGAAATTTTTTTTAGTAATCTTGGAATGATAAAACATACTATGATATCCATGAAGCAAGAATAGTTTGTTATTTAAAATAGTTATCAAACATAAATGAGCTATTGGATCAGCGAGATCTGAGAGTTGTGAGGGAAATCTCAACAGGAGGTTTGGAAATTAAGAAATATCAGAAAGTAAGACAAGCAGATAATAAAATGGAAATTAGGAAACAAAAAATAGAGAATTATTCCAGGAGTTCAGGTCCGTCATTTCAATAATATGAGTCCCAGAAAAAAGTGAGAGTTAAAAATGAAGAACTAAGACAAGAAACTTTCCCAGAATGTAAAGAGAGACCACCGTAGAGAAACAATTTAAAGTTCATAACGGTGAAGGGATAGTCTCAGATTACATTACGGCTGCTGAGGCAATTGAGACAGTGACCTATCCAGTTGGAAAGGCAGAAGCTCTGGTCAAGAAATTCTTCCATAAGAGGAAGTGAATGAAATAGTTAATGTGTTTGTATATACTGAGATATACAAGTACTTTCTTGAACATTAATGAAAAATAACTATATAAAAAAAGGGATCAGGAGTTCCTGTCATGGCTCAGGGGAAACAAATCCAACTAGGAGCCATGAGGTTGCTGGTTCGATCCCTGGTGGGGCTAAGTGGGTTAAGGATCCCCCATTGTCATGAGCTGTGGTGTAGGTCGCAGACGCAGCTGGAATCTGGTGTGACTGTGGCTATGGTGTAGGCCAGAGGCTATGGCTCTGATTCAACCCCTAGCCTGGGAACCTCCATATGCCCCGCGCGTGACCCTTCAAAAACAAAATAAATAAAAAGGATCAAATGAAATCACAATTATTTAAGGAAAAGTAAAAGCAGGCTTAAGAAAGGAAAAATTAAATTGTATCCTCTATGCTTAGCAGTGAATAGCATTCACACAGTCATAATACTGTAAAAACTGAGTGATCATTAAACTAAAACTAATGAGATAACTACATTTTGGAATGTAGGGGATAAGATGCCTGTTGTGTGTCTATGCATCTGTGTGTCTTTGTGATGGGGGTAGGTGAGGCTGGGCAGGGGAGAACAGTTAAATCCCCATATTCCACAATGGAAAACCAATACAGAGTGCTCAAAACAGAAAGAAGAAACAATATGAATACGTTATTTAGATTTATGGAAGTAAATATCATAAAAATATGCTAAGTGAATTGAAAATTATCCCCTCTGTTGAGCAGGGAATACGTTCTCAGGGTTCTGGGTAGCATTTTTACTTTATTATTTTTAAAATTTCATTTGTTTAATTATTTTGCTTTTTAGGGCCCTACCTCGCAGCATATGGAAGTTCTCAAACTAGGGTTGAATCGGAGACTCAGCTGCCAGCCTACACCATAGCCACAGTGGGATCTGAACCACGTCTGCAGCGTACACCACAGCGCATGGCAACGCTAGATCCTTTAATCCACTGAGCGAGGCTAAGGATTGAACCCATATCCTCTTACCGCTGAGCTGCAATGGGATCTTCCAGCATTTGTATTTTAAACACAAATTTCTTAAAATCATTTGATGCTAAATTATACATAGTATTTTGCTAAATAAAATTATAGAGGGAAAGTGGGTGGTTTTCTGCAACTTTATAATAGATTCCTCATAACTAGATTTTTAAGAGCAAAATCATAGGAAGAAAATCATTCAAAAATCTTTTACTTATGAAAAAGGGGCCTTTATTTTCTGCTCTTTTATTCAGGAGTTTGAAGAAATACCACAAGAAAAAAATTACAAGAAATTTGTATCCACCTTTACCAGTGTTGTCTCAGAACTGATTTCTTTAGGCGGTGAGGGTGAGCAATTCAGACATCTTTTTATAATGAGTAGGAGAAAGCCTGGTACCACTATGGGAGCAGTTTACTTGTCATCGTATCTTTAAATCTGAGATTGCCAAAACAAATCTCCATATAAATGTTAGATTTGGAATACCTACTTGTATCTTGCAGTTATTTTTCCTCTTCTCTATCCTCACGTTAATGATGAGAACATGCTTATTCTTTTTTTTTATCGTTATATGGTATTTCTTATAAGAGAACAAAGGAATCAAGGACTGTTGGGGGGAAGTGTATAAAAATACCCAGATGCATTTTCAATTGCTTTTTCACAAGATAGCATCTTCTTTCCCTTTTATCAAGATGTCATGTCATTGAAAAATGCTAGCTAGTCTGATGCTGCAAACTAAACAACATGTTTGCTGTGAAGGCTTGATTCTATTTTATAGAAACTTTGAAAAGCTGTATTGACATAGGTTCAGGATCACATTGAAAGAATAGAAGGAAAATGATTTTAAAGAATTAAGACAATTATATTCATAAAGGTGTAATTAAGATTTTTTTAATGAAAATTTATTGAATATCGGAATATATGTGACCAAAAAAAAAAGTAAAATAAAATTAGCTACTGGAGGCCAGGGAGCAGGCCTTCAAACAGCTGACAAATTCTAGCAGAAAAGATTGATACACAAATACAAAAAAATGGCAAGTGTATAAAATTCTATATGAGTCATACTTATTTAATTCCGGAGGGTAACCTGACTTCTACTGAAAAGGCATTTCTTTAGGGAAAAAAGTACTGTCACATTAAAATGAATAAGCCTGTTTTATCTTTTCTACTGCAATATGCTGGGCATTTGTTTGTTCATTAAACTAATTTATTGTAATTCTGGTAGTTTTTAAAAGCATTCGGCTAGCTGCTAAGGATAAAATAATTACAGAGCTAAGTTTCTGCCCTCAGGGGAGAAACAAATAACTCAGCAACTGTCCATGTGTGGTAAATGCCATCAAGGGAAAGTCATCAGGAGAGAAATTATAAAGGTAGAAAGAACTGCTGTGGTCATCTCATTTTCTGAAGACTTAGCAATCTAAAACTCGAGAGAGAATAACAGTGTAGTGAGAGACACAGGCCAAACATTCGATCATGTCCGTGTTCTGATGCCACTGAGATGTGGTGTCCAAGTAGCACTTTAAATGGTTGGAGTGTTTGGCTCCACAAGAATATGATATCTTCTATGCAAAGCAATATGTCATCAAGCCATTCAGTAATCATGTAATTACTGAAAAACAACCGCAAGTGTGTGTAGTGATGGCAGTATGTGTGTGTGTGTGTGTGTGTGTGTGTGTGTGTGTGTATGTATATGCTAATTTCAACTGTTAGGCATGCTTGTTGCCATTTTAATTTTGTAGAAATTTAGAAATGCTGTCACTTAATCTCACAGGATTTTGGAGGATAACCTTCTACTTATTTATTTTATTTAATTAAAGAATAGTTGATTTATAATATTGTGCCAATTTCTGCCCTACAGCAAAGTGTCCCGTTTATTCATACACACACATTGCTTTTCTTATATTATCTTTCATCATGTTCTATCCTAGGAGAATGGATATAGTTCCCTGTACTATGCAGTAGGACCTAATTGCTTATCCATTCTAAATGTAATGGTTTTCATCTACTAACCCTAAACTCCCCATCCACCCCATTCCTTCCCCTCTCCTCCTTGGCAACCACAAATCTGTTCTCTAAGTCTGTGAGTCTGTTTCTGTTTTGTAAATAGGTTCATTTGCATCATGTTTCAGATTGCACATATACTTGATGTGATATATGGTATTTGTCTTTCTCCTTCTGACTTACTTCATTAGTACGATAATCTCTAGTTCCATACATGTTGCTGCAAATGTGGTAGGTTATCATTTACATTAACAGTTATTCTAAATGAAATATTAGCAGTTGTAATAGGTTACTAGAGAAAAAAATTGGGGTAGATTTTTTGGGAGCTTTCCTGCCCTGGAAGCAGTAAAGATCCTAAAGTGAATAAAACATTGTCTATCCTGTTGAGCTTATCCTATGTCATTTTTTTTCCTTCATAGTGGCTCTGAATTGAGTATATGAATTGAGTATAACTGTTTCCATTTTACTGGTGTGGAATGTGAAGTTCTAAAAGAAAAAAAAAAGGAGTAGCTTTACCAGAATTGATGTTAAACAAATAGATTGCCAGTCATTTCTCCAGCATAAGTGGGCTTATTTGGGATCAGCAAAGAATTACAATTCAGGGTCTGCAACTATGGTGAGCCATGTGTAATAAGTAGAAGAGAACTCCTTTATCATTAGGGAAAGGTAACTGGGAGGACTGTAGTAAATAAAGGGGCCATCGGAGGAATTGAGAATTCAGGTATAGTGATTTTTCATTGGCTGAGTTGTACCAGTTGCTTATTGACTGACATTTTGCCAGGCAAGAAGGGGAAGTCCTTCTTCTACTGTTGGGTTGGACTACCTTCCTGGGGAGTAAGAACTCTCTTTTCTGGGCCTCTTGAGTATTTTCATTTCTGTTCATTCTTTTATACCAAGATCACAATTTCATGGTAGAAAAGGGGTCTCAATCTGGCATAAGCAATATTTGATTGTTCCTCTGCCTAAAAAAGTTCTAGGTAGATAAATATCACTTTGTTAATCTGGATATTAGGTATTATTGTTACCACAACGCGAAAATCTTAGAATGATGCTAGAGTTTTGTGATATAATGAAATATTCTGGAAAGCAGAAAAATTAGTCAGAGAAAAAGGTTGGAGGATGCATGTGTTTTGGCCATCTGTTATACTTTTTTCCCGTAGGGATCCAGCAGGTATTTTAGGCCATAAATAATTCACAGGAAACCAGAAAGGTATCTACCTCTTGTAAGTCCAGCTTTAAAGCACACACTTGGCTTTTGTTATAATTACTTAATACACTACCCCCTGCCCTGAGTCATGGTAAGGTTCCTAACAGTTGAGTTAATCTCTATTAAGGAAGCATTAAAGTGGCATTTTAAATGTTCAACCTCGCAACTTCAAGTGAGTCTGAATCCTCACCTCCTGGTTGGGGCATCCAATCATAAGATTTAAGTGAGTGGAATTTGAAAATCCTCAATGATTTCAGCAAATGTATCTAGGCTAGGCTTCTTCTATATAACCCATTTTCCAAACACACACACACACACACACACACACACACACACACACACACCTTTTCTTAGTCTCTACATGCATAAAATTTCTTAAAATTCAGCTGGTTCAACAAAATGTTAGGAAGAGAGCATCTGTTTAAAATCATTTCAATAAGGTCTGAGTAATTAACTGAGGCCACCCTCCTTGGAGATATCTGCTTTGAAGAGGATGGGCTCTATGCTCACTAATTGGTGGACTGGGAGAACAGCAGCAATGTAGCTTGCTGTTTCTGCTCTACACCTTCTTTTCTGGGTAATGTATTCTTATCCAAATCCTCTCTGTGTATGTTCTAAAACACCTACTACCTCCATGGCAATAATCTTTTCTTAATTTCTGTCCATTATTTCCATAATTTCTTTTCAAATATATTTTTTCTCTCCACTACTACACTGTGCACCTTTATATTTTCAATTTGTGCCTTCGCACAGATGGGATATCCACAGAGAATGCACATTTGATGGTCCCTTCATTGACATTGACTTAAATCCTTCTAATTATATAGTTACCCAATATTATGATGATGGTTATTATTTATACATATGATATATATTATGTATCTCTGAAATCACTCCTACAACCCAGTTCAAGATTCAAAATATTGCTAACACATTATTCCTCTTTAGAAATATTTCTTACGAAGAATAGTGTCTATCCTCTTTATTAGTTTTGGTAAAATCACTTTGTATTTTATCAGATATATGAGTGACTAGGTTAAAGTAACTAATGGTGCACAAGATGTCTCAAAGACTGATGTTTAGAGAGAAAAATTGCTGTTACAATTCAGAAAAAAATATATATATACTGTAGAAAATGAGATGTAAAATTTTGATATAAAATTGTTTCAAGAAGTGAGACTGAAATAGCTAGTATGTAAGAGGAGAAAAAAAAACCTCTAATAAATATTTATTAAAATAGTGACTTTTTAGAAAGATAATTTAATTTATACTGACCTGATTTATTAAGCCCTAAAGATATAACCATTTGACTTACAGCTCCTTCTCTTGAAATGTTAAAAATTAAAAATCCTCAATTAAAAGTGAAAGTCTAGTATCTTTTTTATATGGAAGAAGCCTTTTATGTTTCACATTAAATTGACTGAAACTTAAGGCTTGCCGTTTTTCTACGCAAACATCTTTTTGAGCAGGCTGGTTCTATCATTTCTAAGAAAGTTTATAAATCATTTTACATAACGTACAGTAACTTATATTAGACATGTTAACATAGAAGCTTACACTAAAGTATTTATGATTAAAATAATGATACTTTTTCTCAACTCAGTGATGATAATACTGTATGGCAGAATGTGTCCATAACTTGTTTGTTTGTTTGTTTGTTTGTTTAGGGCCTTACCCGTGGCATATGGAAGTTCCCAGACTAGGGGTCGAATTGCAGCTACAGCTGCCGGCCTACACCACAGTGCCAGCAAGGCCAGATCCGAGCCGTGTCTGTGGTCTATACCACAGCTCATGACAATGCCAGATCCTTAACCCACTGAGCGAGGCCAGGGATCGAACCCACAACCTCATGGTTCCTAGTTGGATTCGTTTCTGCTGCACCACAAAGGGAACTCCTGTGTCCAATACTTAATTGAGCACTTAGGACAATATTCTTAAAAATTTGGGTTTTCTTATAGATTGTGGTCTTTAGGATCACATAGAATATGCTGTTTCCCCAAGTGTATGAATCTCATATTAGGCCTTCAATAAGATATTGAGTGATAGCAATAGGTGATAGCACTCAGATTTGTGGAAGGTAATAATTTGATAGTATTTCAAGAAAAATGAAACGCTGCTATATAAATGCTGATAATGGAATCTTTTGTGAAGAAAAACATACTTGTAGAGCTGATCACAGATTAACTACATCAAACAATTTTTAAATTTTTTCTTATTTCAAAATTTTTCCCTCTTAGCTCATTTTTACTTCCATTACTTTAAAAAGCATTTCTCTAAATTCCTCTGTATTATTTGGAGTCCTCTGAATTAGTCACATTTTACTAAAAAAAATCAAGTTTTTTGATATTAGTAAGTTTTAGTTTTTGTTATCATTAGTTGTGGGGAAGTTACTAGACTATAACTTCCTTTTTGTTACTGAGCTTTCACTTTCTTCTTCCTAAAACTGCTGAGCTTTAAAGTCCTTTTCATAAACCTGCTCTGAATAAAATGCCCTTCTGGGAACACAGTGTTTTCACATTTATTTGGAAAAGTCTACAGGGTAACTTAAAGCACAAACATTTTAATTAATAACGTTGATGTTTTTATTATTGCTGAATGGGTAACCTGCTTTTTTGTGAGCATGTAAGAAATTGAGTCTCTGAAATAGAGTTCAGATTTCTCTCAGAACTACACAGGGTGTTAATGAGGTCCTTTATACTTTCTGATGACTACCCAGGGAATTGTAAAGAAAGGCCACTGGATGCCATGTGTAAGGTGGTGAGCATGAAACACCCACAAAGTGAAAGACTCTCTTTTGGTGCTGGGGTACAGATCTACCAAATACCAGCTCTTGAGGAACTTCTGTTTTTTAGGGGAAGGTAAATAGGTAATAAACAAATAAGCGTGCCTTGTGGTTTCTGGTGTTGTGTCCTGAAGAAAACTAAACTAGATAAGATGATTGAGAATAACAGAAACCACTACTTTAGATAGGATGCTTACAGAAAGTTACAATGATGAGGTAACATTTAAGCAGAACCTTGAATGAAGAGAAAAGATAACTACAAAGGCAGCAGCCCTGAAAGTAGGAGGAATATTGGTTTGTCTGAGAACAGAAGTCAGTTTGACTGAGGGGCAACTGATAGGAGATGAAGAACAGAAGGCCTGATAAAAGCAGTTGGGTTCCATCCTACATTCAGGAAGAAGCCAAAGGAGGTTTAAGCTGAAGGTGATACAGTGTGACTTGTGTTTTAACAGGATCACTTGGGCTTCAACTTAGGGATAGATTACTTTTGAGAATGGAAGCTGGGCCTCTGTTCAGGGAGAGATGATGTTGACACAGGTAAAAGAGGTTAAGGTTTGGAAGTGTTGGAAGAGAGTAGGTCCAATATATTTTGAGTGACTCTTTTGTTGATGGATATTTATATGAAAGTGGGAGAAGGAAAGTAGTCAAGGATGATTCAAGAATTTTGATCCAAGAAACTGGGTGAATGGTGGGTGCCATATACACAGATAAGGAGTTTTGGTTTACTAATTTTCTGTCAGTAAACTTCAGGGATATCTTCATCCTTTATCAATAGAAATACTTGCATAACAAATCCTCGATTCCTAACATTTTTGTGTTACAAAGTGGTAATCTATGATTCATTCCAGAAAGATTACCTTGATCCTTTCCATTTCATCCCAGATTTTAATGACCAAGGAAAAACATCATTTTTACTTATGAAATCATGTTTACAAACCCAACTCATCATTCAGAATCATTTTAAAAAAATTTTAATTTTATTTAGTTTTTTTTGTCTTTTTTAGAGCCACATCTGCAGCACATGGAGGTTCCCAGGCTAGGGGTCTAATCAGAGCTACAGCTGCCAGCCTACACCACAACCACAGCAATGCCAGATTCGAACCATGTCTGCGACCTACACCACAGCTCACAGCTATTCCAGATCCTTAACCCACTGAGCGAGGCCAGGGATTGAACCCACAACCTCATGGTTCCTAGACAGATTCATTTCCGCTGAGCCACTAGGGGAACTCCTTTATTTTTATTTTTATTTTTATTTTTATTTTTTGTCTTTAGAGTCATTTTGACTACACTGTCTCATGTGAGTTTGGAGGTGTAAGGGAAAGTTTTCATTAGAGGTAAGGTCTGGGAGACTTTGGTGTGAAACGTAGGTTGTTTAAGTCAGTTGATTATGTAAGAAATTAGACTTCTTCAGTTTTCTTAATTTGATTTTAATTTTTAACAAGGAACTAAGGTGTTTTAGATATTAAGACCTTACTTTCTTGGATCAGGCTCCAAAAATAAGTAATCTTTTTTTTTTTTTTTTTTTGCAAAGCTGTCTTTTTTATGTACCAGATTCTCTGGCATTCTGAATTAATAATAAGTCTGTCTAAAGTAGATTTAGGTTGTGGGAAAGGGACAACTTGCCTTACTCTAGGGGAGGCAATAGTTATTTTTATAGGAACCTGAATATTGTAAGCATATTCAGGGTGTTTGTGCTAGTAAGTTATATTAATAGATAACTCGATAACAAATTTCTAAGAACTAGGTCAGAGAGAAATATTAAATTGGTACCTTGTAAGTTCTTCATAACAACTTGGCTTCTTTTGCAAGCAAAGTCGAAGTGTACATTTTCATGAAGACTACATTTTGTGGCCTGGCTCAGGAAAAAGCAAAAAAAAAAAAAAAACTCGTGAAATAGTAACTTTTTTTTTTGTTTTTCCTTAAAGCTGGTATTGCCTAGGTTAACTTGTTTTACATATTTCAAAGAAGTTGATTATTGGGAATTTTAACACTTTGCTCATTTAGAAAAAGTCACCGTAACCTTTATCTCTTTCCTGATGGCATTGAATAGGCTATTCTTTCAATTAACCATTGTTGGTTGTGTCCTTTAAGTTGCTAGCAATCATTGCATCATCAGCCCTTATCCAGCATCTAGGTAGGCATTTGGAAAGACATCAGTACCCAAATTAGTATTCATTTTGTTTTTATAAACCCGTGAGAAAGAACAGTGTGCCCACTAGCATTTCTTCATCCAAGAAATAATATGTGACTCTGTTTCCATCAATATTATCCATTGATAACCTTCCTTAAGCTTTAACTGCTTCTCAACATTTCCTACTAAAGTTGATTATATCCTTCAGCTTTGTTTTTTGGAACACTTATTTTATAATAAAATTGTTGTCTCCCCATAAGGGATTCTTCTCCTGTAACCCCATTTTCTCTGACGTTGATTCTCCACTCTCTTTTTCTTTTTTTGTCTTTTTAGGGCCAGCCCATGACATATGTACGTTCCCAGGCTAGGGGTCCAGTTGAAGCTGAAGCCACTGAACTACGCTACAGCAGGATCCAAGCTATGTTTGTGACCTACACCACAGCTCATGGCAACGCCAGATCCTTAACCCACTGAGCAAAGCCAGGGATCGAACCCGCATCCTCATGAATGCTGGTCGTTTTCACTAACCACAAAAAGCTACGACAGGAGCTCCCTCTTTTTTTCTCAGGCTTTGGCATTGGTCAAGTTCTCCATTCCCAGGGCCATTTCTGGATATTCAGATATAGCTTCTTGAGTCCTCACTGGGACCAGGTGGGAGAGTTACCTCTTCTTGACATGAATCCAGAAAAAATAGGAAGCAGGCAAGGGGGATATATAACGATACATTTCTTTTTATTTCCTTTCTCAGAGAACTGCAATGACAGAATAATTCCTGTTCTGCAAATCCTCCAGATAATCCTACATGCAGAAACAAGCACATCAGGGGCAACATATCCTTTGTGCTTACCCTACATCACTCCTTGCCTCAGACACACTTCCCACTTGTTTCCCTCTTCATTTCCTTGGGCTTGCATCTCCAAAAGAAATTGTCTGCACTCTAATTCTTGCTCTTTTTAAAAGGATCCTGACTAACGTAGATTATATTATTAATCTATTCATTTGGCAAAATTTGTGGAAAATAGAAAGGTTTAGAAAATCCTCTTCCACCTACACTCAGTTATTATCAGTTGTTCACATTAGTCTTTCTAGGATTAGTTCTGAAAAAACAAAACTCCTTCTTTGGAAGACATAAAACCTTTTTTTCCTATGTTCTTTCTAGGAAGTAACAAAAAAAGTTCTCCATATTCAGAACTTACAGGCTTTATTTATTAGTGCATCGTAAATGAATATATTGAACAGGTGAATCAGGGAATGGTGAGATTTCACTAATGGGCATTTTGGCATATCATTGCATGTAATAATGAAAAAGTTATTCTGTCACCTGGTATAAATACATAAAATTTATGAAATTATTTTCCTCTAAAATCTGCTTTCCTTCCAAAGTAGTAAACTTTGGAAGGTAAGTAATTTGAAAGATGGTACTGTAAATGATGCTTGAGACTTTTATCTTTGAGGTTCTTATTAAGTATCATTCACTCTTTTAAAACCAGTAAGATAATGAAGATTTTGATCATTTCAATATATCCTATAATTATATAGATATCATAACTGCATGTTCAAATGATTGTACATATGAATGCTAATTTCTCAATTAGAGACAATGTTAACTGTAAATATGCAGTAATTGACTGAACTGATAAAATCAAATAAGTACTGTTATCCAAAAAATGTGAGGGAAAATTAAAGATATTTATTGAAAATTCTTTTCAGCAGACTATAACATTTTCTGTTTTTTAGGAGTTTGACATGAACTGTATTAATTTTGCAATGAGACTTAACAAGATTGGATCTTATCTTAAATAGTGGATATTTAAATTTATTAGAGAAGCAAAAATTATTTCCATGAAGTGTCACAGTAGCATCTCAGAATGTATGTCATTTCCTATTTTCCAAATTCAACACACTTTTATCTCCTTTTGGCTTTCTATCCTCAGTATGTGCTGTTGCCAGGAAGTATTGACAGTCTGAATATATTTGATATCTTGGGGCTTCTTGGTATCAGGCCTAAAAGTAACATGGGTAGATACACATTTGAAATAATGAGATTTTAGGTACTTATGATTTTCTTAAGGAATACAGTATCTGTAAATCACTGATGATAAAACCAAAGTATGAGATGTGTCCAACCCTTAATTGATAAATGAGAAATAGTGTCTAAACCTTATGTAGTTTGTATGTTTTCACTATTACACTAGATGATTTATGATGTAGTTTCATATAATTGCATATATAGAAAATAAAGTATAAATATGCATTACATAATCACTACATAAAATGTAAACATTTATATATTGAATATATACTTATATCTTATATAAGTATTTATACACATATATATTATTGGGGCAATATCCAGCAATTATGGGAGGTGGGTTATTGTATCTCTGCCATTTACTATGTAATTTTGTTTTTGGTATCTAAATGTATAAAATAAACTTAGTAAAAAGAAAACAAGATATTTATATAGATATTTTATAGTGCTGTATGTACTGGTTTTAATTTGAACCAGCTAGGCAAATAAAAACACTTCCGGGGTTACTCTCAATAGCTCAGGGGACAATAGGCTGAACCAGTTTCATCTGTGTCACTTATTTTCCTAAAAGATCTGAATTCAAAGTATACGGGTATTGATGAGATCCCTTTGTAGGGGCCCTTCTTCCTGATTTTAAAAAGGTTTGGGATTTCCCATTTTGGCTTGACTTTTGGTTTATGAGCCCAGCTAATATCTGTGAGGATGCTGGTTTGATCCCTGGCCTTGCTCAGTGGGTTAAGGATCTGGTGTTGCCCTGAGCTATGGTGTAGGTTGCAGGCGCTGCTCGGATTTGATGTGGCTGTGGCTGTGGCTGTGGCATAGGCTGGCAGCTATAGCTCTGATTTTACCCCTAGCCTAGGAATTTCCACATGCTTGAGGTGTGGCCCTAAAATGAAAAAAAAAAAATTGTTATCAGGAACCCCCTAATGTGAGTTAGGTCAATAGTTTGACTTTTACATAGGGAACATTTTATTCACCTTTTCTTTCTTTCTTTTTTTTTTATTTTTCTCCAGGGTTGCACTGAGGTATATGGAGGTTCCAGGCAGGGGTTGAAATGGAGGTGCAGCTGCCAGACTACACCACGGACATAGCAACACCAGATCCGAGCCACATCTGTGACCTAAACCACAGCTCAAGGCAGTGCTGGATCCTAAACCCACTGAGTGAGGCCAGGGATTGAACCTACGTCCTCATGGAAACTAGTCAGATTTGTTTCCTCTGAGCCATGATGGGAACTCCCTGTATGTATCTTTTAACAAGCTTAAAGGAAATGTAGTTTTCCTGTTTTTTGTATAACATTTTCTAGAGCTAGAATCCCATTATTTGTACTATGTGACCGGCACTTCCTCATTTATTTTCTACATCTGCCATTTTTTCTTTAATGTTCTACCTCACATCCTATACCTTAGATGAACTTTGTCATGTATCACATGAAGAGTAATTGCAACTATGAGACAGACTTAGCAAACTGAGAATTAAAAGTGAGAAGACTAACTTTTCTTCTTTAAAATTAAGGACAATACACTGATATAAGTTAAATATATTTCTGCCCATTCGCTGGCTTGAAAACTAAGTTTGGGGTGGGAGGTGGACAAGCTTACCATAAAGCATTGTGTTTTTAACATACATTGTGATATATCCACTTTGAAATAAGTATTTCTTTTATATTTTACCTGAAATATAGTTTAATTTTCCATGTGCAGTTGATCCTAATAATTGTGAAATAAGTCTTTATGTATGTCAGGGTAAAAATAAGTATTTATGAGTTTTTATTTAGGTATTGGTATTAACTTTATGCAGACAGATGAACTTGTAACAATTTACTATCAAACAGCAAACATTTATTTTTAAAATTCATAAAATTATTTTTTGAAATGTAAATACAATAATTTTATTTTTTTTTAATCTTGGCTGCATCTGCAGAATATGGAAGTTCGTGGGTCAAGGATCAAACCCACGCCACAGCAACTACCTGAGCTGCCACAGGACAACACTGGATCCTTAACCCGCTGCATCACAAGGGAACTCCACAGTGCACTTACATTTTAAATAATGATGCTATAGTTTTTTTATAATATTGCTTACCTTCAGTTGAAGACCTATTAAAGACTTTATGAGTACCTTGTGCATATTTCTTTCAGCTCCTAATATTTCTGTTTATCATAATATGCTTTCTGTTTATCAGAATATGATTCCTGTTTGTTGGCACTATGTTTGTTGAAAGGGCCACTTCTCTCTTTAGGTACCAGTGCTGACCTATTCCCCATCATTCCTTTTCCACTCATTATAGGATGGAAACACATCATTTCAACTTGCATATTTAGGCAGCAGTAGTTTCTGTCAATATATTAGACCCACTTGACACTTGTATTTTATGGTACTTGCTTATACTTGTGGAAGAAATACTGTAGTTTTCAGTAGATGATAACATAGGTTATCCCAAGTAGAGGAGCAGGCTTTGGAGGTTGGAAGCCCCTGAGGTGACATAGTCATGCTGGCCAAAGACATCCTCATTTTTCTATAAGTATGATGGTATTTTTCTTAGTATCTCAAATGGCGAAAGTTCATTTGGTGATCTTAAGGGTAAATTTAAATACTGCTTTAGTAGAATGCTATCTTGGAGTGAGTGGAACAGAGTGATTTATTTTTTATTACATTTCTAATACTCTGCATTGTCTGAAATACTGTTAATCTAGATTATATTCTATTATAAAAATCATTAAAGAACTTACTGCTTCGCTTTCAACAGGATTGAGAATGATGGTGAAAAAAGCACCATAAGAAACCCATAGGGAAGAATATGGAAAGTTCAATAGCAAATGCATAGAAAAAATAAAACAATTTTTAAAATTTGCGGTAAAATAAATATTGATTAATAAGTATAAAAGTGCTAAATTTAAATCGGGAAATCTTTTAAAGTTCTAGAAGGAACACTATAGTGAAATATGACTGTCCTCCTATATTTATTCCCAGATTGCCCCCCAAAAATGTGTTTGGAATACACTGTATGCCATTATAGCACCTTCTCTTTCATAAAATGATATATTGATGATTAAGTTGTAAAGATTCCATTTAATGATTTATTTATTTTTTAACAAGTGGTTTATTCTTTCTCTCATGATCTGACACTCAGATCTTTTGGATACTTTAAATACAGAATTTCCAGTGCATACAGTTTATTTCTTTGTTGTTTCAAGGGTATTTATGTTTTTGAATTTCAAAAAACAGGGCAAATCTTTTATTCATAGGGTCTGAAAATGTTAAAAATGGATTTCTTGTTTGTGTTTAATTTTTTCATGACAAATTGTGTTTTACTGCTAATAATGAATGCAGGAATAATAGTAGCTTAAACATGATCAGCATCAATTCTTTCTAGAAAATAAATCTAGATGTTGAAAATATTGAGGTGATATGATACTTTTAGGATGTTGCCCATCCTTAACACAACGCCTTCTACACTGGAGTTGGCCCACAATATAAGATAGATTCTAGAGCCCTGGCTATTGTGGTTGAATTTCAGGCATTCACGAAGAAAAGGGAAAAAGATAAATGGTTCATTCTCTTCCTTTTTAAGGACTTCTTCAGAGGGCCACAAGGTCTACAATGTGTGCAGAACAAGCCAGCAGGCCTGGGAATACCATGCTTAGGCCTACTTGAAAGATTATTTCTTGATTGGCAGCTGGGAATTTGGATATTAGGAAGGGCCACACCATCTTATTTCTGATTAGAATGGCTCATTGTGACTAAATTGTTTCTGCAAACAAAATTACTGACATGGAACACTTGCTTTACTTTTGTGGACATAATTTTGGTATATGCAGGACATATCATGCAAGGCAGATGGTGCCTATATTACCAGCCTCCACAAAAACTGAGTCTCTAGTAAGCTTCCCTGGTAGAACATTTCACAAGTGTTGTCATAATTTAATGCTTGGGGAAATAAGTACTTCCCTTGTGAAAACATGGAAGGGGGGGATTCTTGGAAGCATGTTTCTATTTTCCTTCAAACTTTACCCCATACGTCTTTCCCTTTTAAAAAATTTGCTTTATATCCTTTCACTGTAACGTGCCATAGTCATACGTATGACTATATTGTGAGTCCTGCGAGTCCTCTGTAAGTCATCAAACCTAAATGTGGTCTCGGGGACCCCTGAAAAAACATGAAAAATTTGTAAATGGCTATGCTATTAACTTGTTATAAAACACATTTTAAGGTCCATCACAGTTGTTTTTGTCACTAAGATTAATAATGAAATTCTGTGTTTTTATTGGTCTTCTCTTTTTATGAAGGTACCTATAAAGTTTGGGTTTGAATGACCAGAAGGATAGAGTTGCCGTTAACTAAAATGGGAAAGATGGCAGGAGATGGTTTGGAGGAGAGATCAAGAGTTCATATTTTGATCAAGTTCAGATGTTACAGTAGAGGTGGAGGGTAGATGGTGCTGTCAGAAGACTGGGATTTGGGGGGAAAGGCCTGAACTACAAAGACTGCATTAGGGGTTTTCATCATGTAAATGGTATTTAAAGTACTTGAGGGGATGACCAAAGAAGTCAGTGTAGATGGAAGAGGACCACACTTTAAGACACTAAACCATTCAGAGGTCAGGGAGATGAGTACAGATCCTCAAAGGAGACCAATAAGGAGTGGACACTGAGGAAGCAGCTAACACATGCCTTTCTGGGAAACTTGTGGAAAATTTGGAGAATATCATTTATACTTTTCTGTAGTGTATATAGAATGTTTTAGTCCTTAAACATTTAGGTTATTAAAAAATGAAATCCAGTTTTTACAAATGTCTAATCATATTTTAATATATTTAGCACAGCGTTTGATATTTTTATACAAGCTCGATTTCACTACTGACTCATGTAGAAGTCTTTATTCTAAAACTTGGGTAGTTTTCCTATAAATTCATTCATAACTCACATCCCTGTCCTTCTCTTTTTTTTATACTGTTTTTCTCCAATATTGCCAGCTCTCGAATTAATTTATCTTCATAAATTTCATTTTTTGCATTTATCAAATTTTATTTTTGTCCTATATAATACTGCTAATTTCTAATTCAATAACAATTTAAAATTTGACCATAGAGAACTGTCATTTGAGATTTTCCTCTAACTTTAACCATCCATATTCAAAGTATAATCCTGTGCTTATAAAGATGAATGGAAAACTATTTAGATATATTAAAAACCGCTCTATGTATATTTCAAAATGAAAATGAATTGATTCAACTCTCATTTGAGGAAATAGCAACACTTCAACTGAAACTCATATTGTGGGTGCCTTGTAGAGTGGGATTATTCTCTAATTTATGTTTCATTTTCAGCAGAATTATAGTGCTAGGAATCCATTCAAGCAAAAATGATTTTATTAATTATTGCCGTGTCAGTGCTTAGAACTGAGGACACCAAGATCAAGAACAGCCCTTGTCATAATAGCTTATAGTTTATATTAAAGGAAAGCAATTATGTCTTAGGTCTGGTTCTTTATAATAGAATTTGAGGTAAGAATTCAAGTCCAACATGATTTATCTAGGGAAGTGCTTTTAAGAGAAACTGCTAGTGGAGTAAGAAAGCAAGACAGGAAAGAGAAGAATCCTAGGCAAGGTGTGATAAGGAGATTAACCTCAACCTGATTCTGCAGAGGAGCTCTGGAATGTAAATTAAGTTTGAGAATATGTCCTAAGGGAAGCAAGGGAGCTGGGCTTTCATATTCCCTATTATCATTCATGGGCTAAAAGCCACTGGGTACAGAGGAAACCCCCAAGTATTACAAAGACTCTGCCTCTGAGAGCAGAGTGGCTCCAAGCCTTAAGACCGTCTTCCAAGAGAAAGACGACATTCCAGGGAAGTATGCATACAGAGCACAAAGGGACTGAGAGAATCAGGCAAAAACCAATTATCTATGATAACATAGAAGTAGCTAATTTATATAATGTGATGAGTACTCTCCAAGAGGGACTTGTAGGGTGCTATGGCAACAAAGAGGACAGCATGAAATAGAGCTTTATGAGAGTGGGAAGGCTTTCTAATAAAATGATTTCTGGAGGATCAGAGGAAATTGACTAGATAATAAGTGAAGGAAAAAAAAAGAGAATGTTCAGAAGCAGCCCAGTGTACAAAGTCACATGGTCATGGAAGAATTGGAGCTGTAAAATGGGGAGAAAAAAAATTTCCTACCTTTTAAGCCTGTCATGAGATTAAAATCAGCTGATAAAGTAGAAAGAGGATTTTGTAAATTTTTAAAGAAGTAAAATCCTGTTATTGGTTGTTTGGAGTCCATGATTAATGCCTTGGTTATGCAACAAAAGAAGACCCTTCAACATGGCAATCTACTGTAACCCCCAATGTTGTGCATTTATACGCATTTACCAAGATGAGAAGAGATGTACCCTCTTCTTTCACCTTTGTTTTGAAATAATGTTAGAAGACCCTGTTGTTATTCTCCGTAACATGTAGGGAGCCTGACGCTGTTAAAGATAAGCAGATAATTTTAGTATCTTTCACTGTTGAAATGAGCAAAGTCTTCAGAGTTTAAGTTCAAAAGAAAAGCCACAGCCAAAACAAGGGTGAGAAAACTTTTTTAGTTTCCTCTGCTTTAAGATATATTCAGTATTCAGAAATAGCCAGATCCTCACCTCGCCTCATGATTTTCCTTTTGTTTCCAATGCATTTACTCTGATGCCTCTCTCTCCTTCACCACTCTGTTCCCTGCCTGGTGAGGATCCCCTGGCTGTTGTTTGACCCTCTTTTCGTTACTGTTTCTCTGAGCTTCTTACTTGGACTACACACACTCACAAATTCTTTCTTATCACACTGTGGACATATATCAGGTAGTAACTGTAACATGTGGAAATCTCTTAAAGCTGTAATTTATATTATTATTAGTAATCATATTAGTAATGTTAGTAGTATTGGTGATCTCTAATACTTTGGGCATATTAGAAAAATATCATGTTTTATGCATAGAGTATAGAAGTTTTCAGGTTAAAACTTTGTTGTGTTGTCAGGCAGTTTTTTCTTATAATACTATATATAGAAGCAAGTGTGACATTCTGCTATATTTATGGTAGACTAATATAGTTTATTAAAAAATTGAACCTGTGTGATTTAGAATCCTGTGCCACTCTGAGTTCTATTTATTAAGTAATTCAAAGAGGACATATTTTCTCTGTGATTTTTCCTTGATGTAAGTGTAGGATAAGAGGAAAACCTTTATTTTCAAAACTGTATTTACTCATAATCATACCTTTATACTTTTTCAGGCTGTCACTCTGTAACTGGCTTTATTTAACTCCCGAAGGCTCTCATGGCAAATCATCCCAGTAATTTTAGCAGATCAGATGGCGTTTATCTTACTTTTTCTCTGACTCTCTTTGACTGATAAGGGATGTTCTTTCAGATTACAAACAAACAAAGCTCAGATTTGTCTCTACAGTTTGGTCTGAGTGTATAAAGCCTAACTCCTTGGCAGCTGATAGAAAAATATGTTCAATTCACACACCTTCATTCACTAGACATTAATTAAAGGGGGGAACCTACAAGGCTGAGCATTGTCAAGTGCTAAGTCCTTATTGAGTTTGTAGCATCTAGGCAATACACTCTTTCGGATTCAGCCAAGTCTGTCTCTAGTCTGCACTTTAGGTTTCTAACATTTTCTTAAATTCTCAGTCAACATTGATTTTATTTAAGGCTACATAAAAGCAGAAATATCAGTATTTGCAAAAAGCAAAGTAGAAAATTTTCCTGTGAGAATTGCGTAACTCTGTTATGGTCTGCAACCTAAGGGTGTCTCCAAGTTGTTTCTTTAGTTTGTAGATACAGTTACAATATTTAAAAAAAAAAGTGTCTCTTCTTTCTTTTTCTTTTCAGATTATTTTTATGGAAATTATTGTTTAATATTGTTGTGACAGGGTTTAAGCACAATCGTGTTTAATAGTGCAGCATATCTGAATATTAGATACATTTTATTCCCACTGTGGGACTAGCAGTTGTCCCAAATATCCCCTTTTCTCTTTTCCCAGAGCTACTGAGTCAAATTTTAGGAGGAGGCTGGTACGGAGATGCTGTGCATGGTAAACTGTACATTTCCCAGCCTTTCTTGTAGCTAGAGGTGGAGCTACGACTCTATGAGTTGAACTGGTGTGTCCTGAGCAGCATCCTAGAACCTTTTGTAAAAAACAGTTGGTGCCCACTGTTTTGTCATTTCCTCTTTCCTTCTGCTAGAAATGTAATGTGAAGTCTAGATCTGTGGCTGCAATTTTGGACTTTGAGTTTAAGCAGCACATAGTACAGAAGACACCGCCTAAGAACCTGAGTCCCTGTGCAGAGCCTTTGAATGCTCACTGGTCTGCCTTACTCTTACTCCAGATATATATACCTATTAATACCTATTAATTGGTCTTCGTATAGCTGATTCTAATCCTCACCATTATATCCACCAACCCCTCAAGTTTCAACTGGTCCTATATTTTTATTTAATCGATTATCTAATGCACTAATTGCTGGAACCCAGAGTTGAATTATCCATAAAATCTTCCTAGAGTACTTGTGTATTTTATTGTTCCCTCAGTGAAATTCTGAATACCTGGGGCAGCTAGAGCATAAGGAACTCCAGGAGAAGAAATTAAAAATAAAGATGAGTTGGTTCTACTTGTGTTGATTAACAAACAGTAATTCAGGGTAAAACCCAGCAGCCCACATTAAAATAAAATGTGTTAGATGAGTGCTTATTTATTTACTTATTTATTCATTCCTTAATATAGAAGGTACTTAAGGTTTATATTTTTCCTCTTTGTACTCCTTTCAGTATGTGCAAAGATTAGATATGAAATGGTTTTCTAGTCATTGACTTTTAGATAGTTAGCAATTTTCCTTTTAATATTCTTCTTTAAAAAAAAAATATGACTGCACCCACAGCATATGGAAGTTCCTGTGCTAGGGACAGAATCTGAGTCACAGCTCTGACCTATACCGTAGCTCCACCAATGCGGGATCCTTTAACCAACTACACTGGGCCAAGGATCAAATCTACACCTCCTCAGTGACCCGAGCCACATTAGTTGGATTCTTAACCCTTTGCACCACAGTGAGAACTCCTAATTTTCTCTTTATAGTACGTGTCTTTGTCACATATTGATTATTTATTTTTAATAATCCAGTCCAGATAACATGGCCTGTACTGTCTCTGCTTTTTAATTAAGTGAGGGTTTAAGGGTTCTTATTTGCTTCCAACCACATGATCAGTTTTTGTAAATGTTTCTAAATTTTTGTAAATGCTTAAATGAACACAAGAAAAAAATCCATTATTTTATGGATGGAGGGCTTTTTATATTTTATTACTCATATATGTTGGTTATATTTTTCAGTTCCTTCTTATGTATTTTTTAACTTAATAGGAAAAAACTGTTATCTTGAACCTAATTCTCAGAGATGTATGGGAATTTCCCACTGCAGCTGCATGTTCCTCAAATTATTTTGTTTCTAATTTTGTTTGTTTTATAATTTTAGCTGTTCTGTACTTCACTGCATGCCAATTAATAAAAACATATTTTTCTATCAGCTATAACTTTTAACATTACATAAAATAATGACCTCCTTTCCCTTTTAGTGTTGTAAGTTGCAAATTTCTTCTCATTAATTTAATCATACTGTATATTCTCTTCTGATCATTTACATATTCCTGTTACCACTTTGTCCATGCCTTCTTTGGCTTACAATCTTTATTGTCACCTTGTTTCATATACACATTATATTATGTACACATAACATATACTAAAGTATATATATTTGATAAACATAATTTAAACTTATTTTTAAATTCAGTTATGCATATATAATTTACAAATTATATATAAAGCATAAATGCTTATATATAATTACATATGTATATATATGTAAATTTGGTAAACAGCATATAAACTTTTAAAATATTTATTATGTTTATTTACTTTTTGCTTTTTAGGGCTGCACCCATAGCGTATGGAAGTTACCAGGCTACAGGTTGAATTGGAGCTGCAGCTGTCCAGTTACACCACAGCCACAGCAATGCAAAAACTTTTTTTTTTTAAATCCAATCTAATAGACTCTTATTAATAATGGCAATTTCAATCTATTCATATTTAGTTTATGAGTTATGCAACCGTTTCCTCTTATTCCATGGTAATTATTTATTTAAAATCATGCATTTCTCTTTTTCCTTTGCTTTATTTTTCTCATTTTATTAAATTTCTATCCTCTCTTCTCTTTCCTCTTTATTTCATTTTCTCCATTACTTCTATTATTTTAAGCACACTTTTGATTCTATTGTTATTTGTAAATAAAATATCTACTGTTTCTGACACAGAGACATATGTTTCCCCCTTGCAATGCTCCAACAGTTGAAGATTATAGATAACTTACATTTCCCTTCCCTTTTGTCCCATGAGTCACTAAGAGTTTTACCTCTGCTTTGTGCCCTGCATCCACTCTAAACTCCTAGGTTTTGCTAGGATATTACAAACCCCCACGTTCTAAATGTCCTTTTGGCTTTAATAAACCTTATTTAGTACTTAAATTGTACAAATTGTATATTACCCAGGCCAACCATAGTTAACCCTTAAATACACATATTTTAGTATTAATTGCTCATCACCGTATGATTTTCTATAGCGCCTCCAAATGCAAGGCCTCAGAGCCAGTTTATTTGTTGGGTGGTTGGAATATTATCTCAAGTATGTTAGGTGGGGTTATTTGGACCCTGAGGATACTAAATGTTTATATATCACTGTATATTTTTCTTTCACACAAAGACCTTGGCTGTTGGATACTGGGGTTATAGCCCATCCTCCCATCTTTTTTAATAAACACAGGTGCTATTCCACTGTTTGTGAGCTTGCAGTGTTGGAGATGAGAATGCTGAAAACAAGCTGACCTCCTGTACCAACCTAGGCTTATCAACTAAAATTAAATTTGGCTGTTAATCATAATTCCACCAAGTATGACGTTAGATAGAATTTTATTTCTTTCTCATGTAGAAGCCCAGAGCTATAAATAGTTCCAGTTAGTAGTGCCTCTGTGATATCAGAGATTTAGATTCTTCTGTTTTATTGCTTCTCTGTTGTTTGACTTTCATTTCCTAACAGCTCATGGCCCAAGATGGGAGCCAGTGAAAATGTGGTGAAATGAGCAAAATGTGGGGTGTGGATTCCCTATAAGGACATCCCAGCTCAAAATACAGTGGCAAAAACATAGCTGATTGGATAGCAGGGAAGTGTCTTTGTCTTGGGCAGCCTTATGCCTGATGAATAATGTGGAGTTCAATTACTGTGGAAGAAGGAGAGAAGAAACATCAGGGAGTGTGCAGGCTGATGTTCCTTCTGCCTGGAAGCCTTTACAGTTTTCTTTGTAGACTTTGAGGTCTCAACTTTTATTAGAGTATATATGGGATTTCTTTTTTCATCAGGAAAAATCAGTATTAATTTTTAACTTTTTTTTTTTTTTAATTCTCAAGGCTGCAGCATATGGAAGTTCCCAGGCTAGGGGTTGAATTGGAGCTGTAGCTGCTGGTCTAAGCCACAGCCACTGCAATGCCAGATCTCAGCTATGTCTGTGACCTACACCATAGCTCATGGCATCATCGGGTACTTAACCCACTGAGCGAGGCCAGGGATCAAACCCACATCCTCACGGATACTAGTCCAGTTCATAAACCACTGAGCCACATCAGAAACTCTAATTTTTACCATCTTGAAACTTGGATATTTTTAATATTCTGTGTGAAAAATGGGAAGTTCCTATAAATCATTTCTGCTGCTTACTAAGGTGCAGTGGTTGTCTGAAGGTAAAGGACTTGTACGGTTGAGTTTTGTGGTGAATCAGCCACTTTTTTTCATAGAATAGTGTTTTTACTTAAAAGGATGATTGTTATACAAACAATGGTTATTCAGACTTGGGTATTTGGCAGATATTTTCTCAAAAATGACTGAAGCAAACCTCCCACCTGAAATAAAATGCCTTATCTTTATTTGTTACTAATGATAAATATCATATTTTTAAGAGAAGAAATAGAATTTTAGAAGATCTGCCAACATAAGCATGACACTTTCCAATACTTAAAGGGACTTCTATAAAGATTGATGTTGAGATTTTGTGGCTTTCATTATGTAATGAATACTTAAAGGGTCTTCTGTAAAGATTGATGATGAGAATATGTGACTTTCATTATGTAATGAAATAATCTCAACATCTGAAAGATCTGCATAACTCAGTGATTGTATGTTTTCCCAATGACTAATGTTTGTTGTTACATAATTGTGTATGAGTAAAAGACCCATTGAAAGTGCAAGATAGACCAATGGATTATAGTTTAGTAGAATGCCAAAAGGGATTTGGTATGGTTTTCAGTTATACTTTGCAAACAAATATTAGGAAACTAACACTTGCAGAGTTTTAGTGTAGTATCAAGGAAGACTATCAACAATTACTTGAAAAGGCTCTTGAAATATTCTCTTATTTATAATCAGATAGCAGCATGAGGCTTTTCTTCAAATAGTTCAAAGTAGCACATTGCTGTAGATTGCATGTAGAAGCTAATATAATCATCAAGCCAGCTCTTTTGCTCTAGAGCAGATATTGAAGAGATTTGCTAACTTAAAATAATTCAATTTACTAAATTATAAAAGTAAAGTTTTCTGATTTAAAATGTTCCTCCTGTTATTTTGTCATCAGTTTATTAATATGATTTAAAATGAGTTAATAGTACATAATTTATTTAACATTGTCTCAGTTTTAATTTCTAATACAATAATTAAGAATTGATATAATTCAAAAAAGCTATTTTGGGTCTTTGATAATTTTTAATATAGTGTAAAGTTGTTCTAAGACCAAATAGTTTGGTAATTGCTAGTCTTAATCATAATTTCTTCTCTCACTCTTATTTCCCCGTCTCTCTCTCCCTTCTGTCTCTCTTTCTCACACACACACACAGGCATGCTCTTGCTCTCCCCCCCATTCCTAGACACAGTTCTCAGTACTTTAATAATATTCTACAACTAAATTATTGTTGTAATATAATAATTTTAACATCTGAAACTGCTAGATCATTTCCATAAGTCTTTTTATCCTGAAATTACTCTTAATGTTCTGAAATATTTTTTTTGAAATATAACTGATTTACAATGTTGTGTTTGTTTCAGGTGTA
The DNA here is from genome assembly GCA_004024745.2 of Catagonus wagneri. NCBI lineage: Eukaryota > Metazoa > Chordata > Mammalia > Artiodactyla > Tayassuidae > Catagonus > Catagonus wagneri. The sequence continues at coordinate 2,297,246 of PVHT021183528.1, forward strand.
TGGCAGTGATTCAGTTAACTCTTGCTCTCTCTCTCTCTCTCTCTCTCTATATATATATATACCCGAATATATATGTATGTGTATATATACCCCTTATATGTTATTACAAAATATTGAGTATAGTTCTTTGTGCTATATAGTAGGTCCTTTGTGCTATACAGTAGGTCCTTATAGTAGGTATTTGTTTTATATATAAAATGTATACCTATTTTATGTATAATAGTGTATATATATATATATATATATATATTAATCCCAAACTCCTAATTTTGTTTTTAAATATAAATATTTTCAAAAATCAGTTTTAGTACTATATTGTAATGGTCAAAGAAAACTTGGTATTTTAATTGGAATTGTGTTTTATTTATATCTTGGGTTATATCTTAGAAATATCTGCTATTTTTGAATTGGCCTATATCTGCACAAAAACAAAATATGTAATTTGCTTATTTACTTGCTTATTTAAATCTTCTTTATTTGGTTACCTGTGGATTTTGAAATTTAAATTGGAACTTCTGCATGGGAATAATACTTATCAAACCAGTTTTTTTGTTATACTGTCTTTTTATGAGTACATGAATAATCAGCTTACAAACTGCTTGAAATCAGGAATCATCCCATTTATTCTTGGGATGATTTTTTTTGCACAAACTTTCTGCACAAAGTGTTGAATAAGTATTTGATATTTGTTTTTATTAATGACTCAATATTTATTAAAATCTAACATTTTCATTCATTATTATGGGCAAACAATTATTTTTATACTGATATTGTAATGATTTGGAGAACTTTTTAAAGATACTTAATGTCATTAAATCATAAAATTTAATTAAAATTGTATGAAAATAGAATAAATAATGGTAGTGTTAAAGAATTTCAATTTTGATGACCCAGTCTTTAATTGCATTTTTTTATATTTATTCGTATTTGACCAGAGAATTTCTATTAGTAGTTTTTTTTTTGTTTTTTTTTTTTGTCTTTTTGCCTTTATCTAGAGCTGCACCCGCGGCATTTGGAGGTTCCCAGTCTAGGGGTCTAACAGGAGCTGTAGTTGCCGGCCTTCGCCATAGTCACAGCAACGTGGGATCTGAGCTGCGTCTGCAACCTACACCACAGCTCACACCAACGCCGGATCTTAAGCCACTGATCAAGGCCAGGGATCGAACCCCAACCTCATGGTTTCTAGTAGGATTCGTTAACCACTGAGCCACGAAGGGAACTCCTATTAGTAGTTTTTAATTTAAAAATAAAAGACAAGCAAAAACATATACATTGTGGACAAGGAGGTAAATAAAACCCAATCATATTTACCTTCCTATTTTGTATCACTTTACGGTACCATCATGTGGCTTCTGTTCAGGTTTTATAAGCTAAAATAAACAGAATTTGAGTTGAATGCCAGTCTTTATTTCTAGTAAAAACTAAGTCTGTTGTACACAGCTGTGTTTAAAAGAATGGTATTGTTTATAAAGGAATGGGTTAGATATTTGAAGTGCTTTGGCAGTTTAATAGAAATGTTCTCTTTGGAAAAGTTTAAACATTTTTTGAAAATAATTATTGATGTAGAGCGAATTCTAATTATCAAAACCGACAAGTCATTTGTTGGCTTATTAAAACAAAGTCATAAAAAACAAAAAATACTTTTAAGAACCAGGTTTATAAAATTATATATAATCTCAATAAGCCAAAATGGTAGTATGTTTAAATTATCCAAATCAAATAGAAAATTTTAAATAAAATACTGAAGCATGTACAAAAAGAAATTGAGAGTCTACCTGTGGTGCCTGTACTAAATAAATAAAATGTACCTGTAGGGTTTGGAAAATATGAGAGGAAATTTTAAATGCTCAACAAAAAGAGAAACAAATCCATATTTCCAATGTACTACTTATATTTAACTCCCTTTGTAATGTATTTATATTGCCCTTGACACTGATTAAACCGATGAACTTTATGCAGTTGAATTAGAATTATACACACTATACAGTGATGACATTGCATTTAAAATTGGATAATTCAATTACGTGTGTAAACTTCTTAATTTTTGTAGCAGTTCTGAAAGCAAACTCTTCAATGAGTAATTGCTATTTAATTTTTCAGTGAGAAAACCAACCTAAAGTAACAATCTTTGTTGATACTTGCTCAGATCAGGTGGACCAAAACAGCAGGAAGTGCCTCTGACAGATTCCAAGACTCAAGTGTCTTCAACGAGACTTTGAGGATTACAAATATTCAACGACACCAAGGAGGCCGATATTACTGTAAAGCAGAGAATGGCTTGGGGTCCCCAGCGATAAAGTCAATCAGAGTGGATGTGTACTGTAAGTAAATTTCCAAAAACTATAATGAAGTCTACCGAGACCTATTTTTTTATTGTTACATCTATTTAGAAAAATTCCAGTTTATTCCAAAAAATGGGGTTCTATTTAGTTGAGAATGAAAAGTGTATAAGATAATGACAGCTCATTTAACATATTTCCTGAAGAATCTCCATTAGAAAAATGTTATAATTAAATGGTACCTATTTATTCTAGAGCATTAAGTACCAGATTAATAAAACAATTGAAAATCCTACCAGTAACTGTTAGTGTTGAATGTGTAGATTTCTTATCTTTGTGTGTGTGTGTGTGTGTATATATATATATATATATATATATATATATGCATATAAATGAATAATTATATTTAAAGAAAGGATCATGCTGTATATATATTGTTACTGGTTTTGTTAACTTTGCCTATGTTTATTTTCAGCTATTCTTGTGTTTTAAAGTGCATATCATGTGAGAAAAGCTGTTTGAATTTGCTTGTGAAAGACCAAAATCTCTGTGTAGGGTCTGTTTTTGATCCAGTTGTGTTGAAAGAAATCAGTACCTAGGGCAATGCTGTGCCACCTAGAAAGTGTCAATTTGTTTTTGTTCTTAGTCTCGTTTTTCTACTTTTTGCCTTTAGCAAATATATTTAAAGTCTTCCTAGTCTCCTTACTGTCTTTCCCACCAGGACAAATTAGGGGCCTACATTCAGTTTGGTTTTGCACAGGTATCATCACTCCATTGTCTTTTTACAGGAACTTGCATTTTATTTGTTAACTCTCTACTGTGGGAATAAAAGCATTTTATTTTATTTATTTATTTTTTAATGATTCAGACATAAATAACAAGTGTTTTTCTACCTGTATTTCTACCCATCTTTCATTCTTTCCTTTTTTCTTTTCTTTTAATGCAGGGCAAGTGTTGCTTAGTTAGGAAAGTGATTGGAATTATATGTGATCTATTTATCAGATCCTATGTTTGCATATCATTTTATTATTTGGATGACTGAGAAGTGGGTGACAGAGTTGGATTTGTGATTCAACTTCCACATTCAAGTGTTTGCACTACTCCTAGAAAGGATGAGAGAGAAGCCCATGTTGCATTCTCTTTAGTGTTTCCTGTTCCCTTAGGCATCCCCTGGCATAACTCGAACACCTGTGTTCCATGAGCTGCTCTCGCCCTGTCCTTATGGGTCTTCAGGTTGGACTTACCTGTACGCTTCCCAACAGTATGGACTCTGGGCAATCTCCCCTAATTAAATATTTTCAGTAACACATGCTTAAGAGATACTATTTTTAGTCTTTTTGTTCATATATTTTTTTAAATAACACTATACTTAATTGGATTAAATGCTTCAATTAACTTTTTAAAGTACACACCTATGATTTTTTGTTTTAATTTTGGTCTTGAAGTTTTAAAATGTATAACTTTAGCACCATAGACACAATTATAAAATTTAAAAATGTCTGAAGATTGAGTATGTTTTGCTTTTTTGGTAACTTTTTTTTTTTTTTCACTAAGAGCTGTCGTAACCTAATTTGGAAGCAACATCTAACTTGAAATGACTTGAATACAAAAGTGGAAATACTTTCTGGTCTTTATTTACCCTACTTTGTCTTAATAATCATGTATTTTGCTCTGGAAAGAAGGTGTTTGACTACACAGTGTTGCCACAGAGCCTTCTGGGTGTGTTATATAATGCTTAGTATAGGTACTGTATTATCTTCCTAAAATCTGAGCTATACTGAGAAATATTCCCCTAAGGTTTTGAATGAGAAATCGTGACTTGGATTGGCCACTCCATTAAGTCTGATAATAATAATAAAATTATACTGCTGGGTATCTAATACAAAGAGGGAAATTTCATTTTTAAAGACTTAAAAATACTCTTCTCTTCTTACAACAAAACCTTTTCAGTACTGTTGTGCATTATACCCACTCTTGTCTACTTGTTCATATTCCTTGCTGTCCTGACTCAGTTGTGCCTCAGTATTTTCATTCACGTGCACTTGAGAGGAATTGACTGAAGAACTGCCTCCAATTTTCCTAAGCCCTGGTAGTCTTTTAAGGCCTGCGTCACCTTCCAGGCACCCAGGTTTGAACAAAGTAGCTCTATTCCTTTCTTCTTTGACCTCCTTTAGGATTTTTTCCCACACAGCTAGAACTTGATAAACATCTCCTTCTGTGTTATGTGAAATGCCTCTGTGATGCATACTATAGTTAAGTACTATTTTAAGTATGTTTTTGGTAGCAAGGGTTTATTAGAAAGGTGCCTAAAATTATATTATTTGAGAGAATAACGTGTATTAAATTATAAACTGAAGTTCCTGTTGTGACTTAGCAGTTGTGAAACCACTAGGATCCATGAATATGCGTGCTCGATCCCTGGCCTTGCTCAGTGGGTTAAGAATCCGGTGTTGCCATGAGCCGTGGTGTAGGTTGCAGATGTGGCTTGGATCTTGCATTGTTGTGGCTGTAGAGTAAGCCAGTGGCTGCAGTTCCAATTGGACCCCTAGCCTAGGAATCTCTGTGTGCTGCAAGTATGGCCCTGAAAGCCAAAATATACACACTAAATGAATAAATGCGACACCTCACTAATACAAATTTTCCTGGGAATGCCTTGCCTTCAGCTCCATAGAAGATCTTTCTTATGGGAATCTAGACATACGTTTTAAGTAGTTATCCCTATTTTGAAAGTTCAAATAATTAAATTACTCACATAGTAAATTTTCAAACCTGTTTTGACTGATAAGAACACTTTGCAGTAGAGACAATAGGTCTTTTGGGGAGCCATGGGTTGTAATTATAATCTTAACTGAGAAACAGTTATTAGGCTCAAGTTTTCTCTACTTGAATCCTTATATTTTAAAACCTGTACTTTCATTGTCAATAGGAACATGATTAGCATATTTGAACTGAGTTAAAACTTCTCAACTTTGATGTCTAAAATTGGATTAAAGTTTTAGGATTCATCTGTTACATGGATTTTTGACTTGATATCGAACTGGTTAATTGAATAGATATTCACTTTTATAAGCCATAAACAAATGAGCAACTTTATTTCAGATACTTTTGCCTTAAGTATTTTGGAAATGCTAAAACAATAGGTTACATTTTTTTTTAAAGTTTGAAGCCATGGTTTTAGAATCAACTGCACTGTAGGTTTAATATTTCTTCTCTAAACTGGCTTATTGACGTTGATAGAACTTGGAACAGAGAATGGGTGTAGAATACAAAATACAAAATAATCTGCAGATAACTATTATATTTTCAACATAAACTGAGGCAGACTATGACTTAGATTTAACAAAAATTTTAACAAATGACATTAGAATTTAGCCTTGAATCCCTTGTCATAAGTTTTTAAAAAATACATCCTCTCCAAAGTATTAATTTTACAGTCATCAGTAGTTCTGGAGAGATTTCAAAAAAGTGAAACTGTATATCACTAATTAAACTCCATGTTCTGATCATAAGTTTTCATATTTTAACTATCTATAACAAAATGCTAACTCCTCACTATCTTGATGAGGAAATTTATTATCTGAAGAGGGACCTGCTACCATAGTGATTGATATAAAATGAGGTGATTTTTGGAGTTCCCATTGTGGCTCAGTGGTTAACAAATCTGACTAGAAACCATGAGGTTGCGGGTTCGATCCCTGCCTGGCCTTGCTCAGTGGGTTAAGGATCTGGCATTGCTGTGAGCTGTGGTGTAGGTTGCAGACGCAGCTTGGATCCCGCGTTGCTGTGGCTGTGGCGAAGGCCGGGAGCTACAGCTCCTGTTAGACCCCTAGCCTGGGAATCTCCTTATGCTGCGGGTGCAGCCCAAATAATGCAAAAAAAAAAAAAAAAGACAAAAAAAAGAGGTGATTTTTATTAGATAGATATTTTGCAATATTTATGGCACTATATTAATGTTTTGATCAACTTGGGAAGATTTATTAATTTGAATTAGAAGTTTCTTCCCACATAATTTTCTAAGATTTCTTATAGTAGAAAAATTGGACCATGTGGGCTTTATAAAGCAAATGTATTTTTTTCACTATTTCAATCAATATGGTTTGCTCTGTGTTGCTATTTTGAGAAGATATAACTATTTCTCAGTTTATTATGACCTATCACTTTGTTTCTTAAGAGTTTTAAAAGCATTTCAAGATGATTTATGAAGCATATTCCTTAAAAAAGTATAAACAAGCAGATTTCATAACCACGTAACATTTTTTTTGTAAAATCTTAGTCATTTCTACAAATATTTCTGATCAAAAGCTAAGCAACTACAATTCTTCTTTTGCTAGGAAATAACTTCAAAGGATCTCAACATGAACACCCATATGTTTAAAAGAAACGTGTGGAATTAGGTCTACTTAAACGCGCTGTTTTTAGACATTCATTTTTCATGCCTTCTCCCTGAAACTATGCTAAAACAGTAATAAATAAATAAAGCATAGCACTTATCAGTAAATGTAGATGACTGGGGTCGGAGGTGACATAAAAACAATTTTGAAGGAAAGATTCAGATCAGGGAATGGCCACTGCTTAGTATCCTGAGGAAAGCTGGAATCAAAGCTGTCAGTATGGAGGATAGAATTAGGCAAACTTATGTAATAGAATTCTTTAAATGGTCAGTAATTGGAGGTACTACTTAGCTCTTGGAGTGTAATTTAGTTTAGTGAAAAGAATTGGTTGATTGTCTATAAAAGGAGAGTTACATACCCAGTATCCTTCCATATTTCACACAGTTCAATACCTTACTACCTCCCTTCTCCAACTTTCCAGTCAAATCCCTGCAAAGGACCAGATATTTATTTTTTTCTGAGATACTGAACCAGAGAAATTTTGGACTAAAAAATGCATAATTAGGAGTTCCTGTCATGGCTTGGGGGAAATGAATCTGACCAGTATCTATGAGGATGCATGTTCTATCCCTGGCCTCACTCAGTGACTTAAAGATCCAGGTGTTGCTATGAGCTGTAGCATAGATCGTAGATGCAGCTCAGATCTGGCATTACTATGGCTGTGGCATAGGCCGGTGGCTACAGCTCCTATTGGACCCCTTGCCTGGGAAATTCCATATGCCTTGGGTATGGCCCTTAAAAAAAAAAACAGACAAAAAAATGTGGAATCATCAAGAACTAAATGCAACGTACTCTTAAATCAAGGTTATCAAGTGAAAATTTACATACTCATCACAATCCTTTCTCACACTTGGTTCTGGGAATGCGTTTCTGGCAGGAGATTGGAGAATTCCCATGTAAGAAAGATGATGAACTCTGGAGAAAAGTCTACAAATTCTTACAGGAGAGTCCTTGGTTAAACAGTTCAGCTGATACACTCACAGCGAAGTGCTCTGTTGGTCAGCAGAGTTATCATGTGAATCTTACATGTGAGTGTATCAGATAACCAAACATTTGAGATAATCTTTTAAAAAATAGAGGAACCAAGAAAAAGAAATTGAGAAAAGAATTCAGGAGGCAAGGATACTTAAGGGAGCCAAACTATTAGACAAAACACAATTACTGTTATTTATAAATAGTATTCTCAGGAAAAAAGGGAAATTTTGCATTCATATAAAAGAACAGGAAAATAGAAACAAGGAATTTTCAGAAACATTAATTAAGACTCAGGATATTAAAAATAACATACAATTCAATAAAATGGATGGAAGATAAAGTTGAATAAATCTTACAGAGAGTAGAACAAAATTTAACAATCAATAAGTAGAACACAAGGGAGTTCCTGTCGTGGCTCAGTGGTTAATGAACCCGGCTAGTGTCCATGAGGACGCAGGTTTGATCCGTGGCCTCTCTCTGTGGGTTAAGGATCCAGCATTGCTGTGAGCTGTGGCATAGGTTGCAACACAGCTCAGATCCCAGGTTGCTATGACTGTGGCGTAGGCTGGTGGCTACAGCTCCGATTCGACCCCTAGCCTGGGAATTTCCATATGTTGCAGGTGCGGCTCTAAAAAGACAAAAAAAAAAAAAAAAAGTAGAACAAAAAAGAAAAGACAAGAAAATTAGAGAACTAGTCCAGTTAAGCTAATTCAAATAGAATTACAAAAATAGAAAACAGATGAAAATTTTTCCAAAAAAATTAATCAAGTCTATCATATTTATTTGTTTTCAGTTAAAAAGAGCCCTCTGGCTGTCTAGCAAGTAGAGTAAGCAAGGTCTACACCAAAACACATCCACATACAGTTCAAAACACTAGGAGAAAAATGAAGACTTTCAAAATTTCCAGTGAGTTTTTAATTTTTTCCAAAATGTTCATATGCAAAGAATTAGGACTCAAAATTGCATAGGTCTTCTCAATAAAAATCAGGAAGCTAGAGGACAAGTTGAATAAAGCTTTTGAAATTCTGAAGGAAAACTTTCAAACTAGAATTTTCTATACAGCCAGACTTATTTTTTCAGGTATTTAAGAAGAATAAAGATATTTTTTAGACCTATAAGATTTCCAAATTTTCTCTGCTGTGTTCCCTTTCTCAGAACACTACTTTTATTTAAATATGTTTCACCAAAACTCATTTTAAAAGTAGGAGATTTGGAGTTCCCATTGTGGCTCAGCAGAAATGAATGAATCTGACTAGCATCTGTGAGGATGCAGGTTTGATCCCCAACCTTGCTCAGTTGGTGAAGGATCCGGCATTGCCATAAGCTGTGGTATAGGTCGCAGATGGGGCTCGATTCTGGCCTTGCTGTGGCTGTAGTGTAGGCCAGCGGCTATACCTCTGATTTGATCCTAGGCCGGGATCCTCCATATGCCACAGGTGTGGCCCTAAAAAGACTAATAATAATAATATTTAAAATGTAGGAGACTGTGTATAGAATAATATAGAAGAGAATCTTATGATAATAATGAAGTGAAAAACCATGATAGCAACCAAGACAGACTGAGGCTGGAAGAAGGAGGTTCCGTGAAAGATGTCTGCAGAAGGGATGCAACTGTTGGTTTATCTAATGTTTTAGAGAGGAATTTTAACTTCTCATAGAAAGCTTATTAATATGGCGATGATGGATGGATACATGATTGAAGAAACAAAATGTGTTATTAACAGAACACACACAAAAAATTGTATGAAATGAAATTTAATTGAACTATATTACAGGGTTCAACCGTGAAGATGTACTTGCATAGTCAACAGTAACAACAGCTTTTGGAAGTTCTTTTGTGGTGCAGCAAGATAAGGATCCAGCATTGTCTCTGCTGTGGCTTGGGTTGCTGCTGTGGTGTGGGTTTGATCCCGGGCCCAGGAACTTTCACATTCCATAGGCACAGTCCCCCAAAAATAAATTTTAAAAAATAGCAGTTAATAGTAAGTATGATGTAAATGTAAGGAATATGGGGATGGGGAGAATTACTATAAGAGAGCTAAAGGCTTCTCTTGAAAAGAAATTAGTAAGAAAATGAAAATGAAAAAAATCTATAAATTGCAGTTCAACATTTAGAAATATGAAGGTAAAACCAAGAATGGTTAAGAGATTCATTATAAAAAGTTGCCTCTCGGTATTGGAGATACTTGAGGTCATCTTTTATATAATTATTTGGCTTTCTAAACTATGTGAATGGATAATTTGATAAAATTTAGTTCATAAAATATAGATTTGAAGGCTTTTGCCTTGGAGATCCTTGTTATTAAGCTCCTAGAAGTACAAACTAATCTTATTCCAAGTTTTGTCAAGATTACTATCAATTCTATTTATATTTACAGTTTTCTTTAATTCTTCATAAGAACTGATGCTCTTTGATATTTAATACCAAATAAAGTTGGCTAAAAATGTATAAGAAAAGATAGGCAATCGCACAGGGAATGTTGGTGCCACATCCTAACTAATTTTTCCCCAAACCCGAAAAGAGTAAAACTCTTCCACTGCCATGTTTACTTGTGACTTAGGATGAAACACTTAAAAAGTAAGTTTTGACCCCTATTCATGCATTAAATATTTGAGAGACTACCCAAAATACAGTTCCAATAAATTTTGTAACCCAAAAAAGAATTTATTATGTAATTTGTACCTTCATTGAGTTTAAACTACTTACAGAGACAACATGAAATATGTAATTTGTTTAAATGTGACACAAATGTTAAGCAAGAAGATAAATAGCGTAAATGATGCCACACAATATAAATTATTTGTCAAGTGGTTCATAAAATGTAGATTCCTCTTATTAAAAAAACAGGATTTACATTGTAGTTTGAAGGAGAGATTTGACATGCAATTCTGTGTGTCTTTTGGCAGTTTTTGATCCTGAACTCTCTTTTAAATGATTTTTGTGTAGCATATAGCCTTAGACATTAGAGTCACTGTCTGCCCCTGGACAGAGGCAGATTTGTTTCCTGACCAGGATGATAAAGGTAACATCTCCCTTAAGGGCAAAGATTAGGCAGGTTTGCTAGCAGGACCTTTTAAGTCTCCTATAACTCCAGATTCCATAGCTGTGTCACAGACTGTGTGTACAGCCTTCACTTGGACTGCTCCTACATTGCTTGTGTGGAAATTGAGGGAGGAAAACCTGTAAAAACATGAAGTTCATACCTCCGTCTGAGACTTGAGTAATAAAGTCCTTTGTCTCTGACCTAGGAGTCTCATGTCTTCTGTCAGCTTCCATGAAACTGTGGCCAAGCTAACTTGTTAGCTAGTCAAAAGGGAAAATATCCAACCCTTCATAGTTCTTAACACAGTAGGTTTAACTCAGGGGGAAAGCCATAGGTATTCCATTATCAGTGAGCAGTTTATTAAAGAATAAGAAAAAAAATTCCAAAAAAAGAAAAAATGGAATTCCCTGGTGGCTTAGCAGGGTAAGGATCCAGCATTGTCATAACTATGGTTCTGAATGCTGTTGTGGTATGGGTTACATCCCTGCTCTTGGAACTTGCACATACTGCAGGTGCATACAAAAAAAAGAAAAAAAGATTCGTGACACAGAAGAGAGATTAGGTGTACTGTATTTGGGGGAATAGTGACTAAAATGATGGGCTTAGAGGAAGAATAAAAACTTAATTTGAAAGATAGACTGTCTTATTATGGTGAGATTTTACTGCTAATGTTTTCAGACCATATGAGAGATTATCAGCTAGGTATATAGGATAAAAAAGAAATTATAATAATTTAGGATTTAGAATTACAGGTGAGTGTCAGCATCCTTCCAATATTAATGCTTCATTTGCCCTCACTAAGAAGCAGTGGCCACTCGCCAGGAATCCCGATATCTGTCTTTGGAGGAACAGAGTATATTCTATGTAAAAAAAAAAAAAAAGGAAAAAAAGGGAGGTTCACAGAATTTTACAGTTCTCATACTGAAATATATTTGTTACCTTGAGATTCTTGAGGACATTTAAACATTTTTTTAGGACGTGTTTCCGTAATTCTTTCACTTATTCTCAGCCATGACTGTATTGCTCACAGGGTAATAGAGGTCATGCAATTTTAAAGGTTAGGGTTTGATTAAAACTTATTTTTAATTCAAAAAGAAATTAGATTCAGAGAGATTAACTTAATAAGTTTTCTGTGTGTGCAGACACTGTTCGCACATGAGACATATCTTTTCCAATATCCGTTTAAGCATTTTGTAAGCCTTCTTATTTCTAAAACATATCTCCAACTTTAATTTCACTTAGGTAGACTGTTGCATTTCATTATATTCAGAACAAGTACTGATTTTTCTCCTTGTCTGTTAGATTTATTTATTACGTTTCCACCTGCAAAATTAGTGGGAGATTAGGATGACACATTATCAATTTATTCTTCAAATACAATTTACTTGTGTTGGAAAGAACTGTAATCTTCACAGTTAAAAATTATTGACAGTGAGTTTTTTGAGTTTATTTTTATTAAACACATCGATGTGACTCTGGACAACAAAGCTGAGAAAAGAAACTGGAATGGCTATGACTAATGGAAAGACTGGTAGAAAGACAAACCCTGGAAGAAAATTAATGCTTTAAGTCAGTCTCATTAAACGTAATTTTCTCAGCACCACCCCTTCTCCCAAAACATCAGCTTTGGGTTTGGAAGGTCTTAATGATGTTTCATGTGGTAATTACAATGCTTATTAAAAATGGGTTGCTGTCATGGTAATTACCCTGTTAATAAATTTTAAGACAGAATTTTGCCATTTTGTGTATGCTGCAGACGAAGAATGCTCACTTGTCAGTTATTTACTTGTAGGACACATGACCAATCTAATTCCCAAATGTTATTAACATTACTAATAGCTTAATAACATGAAAAAATCCTTCAGTGAAAACTGCAGTGAGACTCCTACCAAGTCAAAGAATATGTTGGTATCATGCTAAGAATGCTTAAGTTCTGAAAATCTAAGATGTGATCAGGTAGATAAAGTTGTATATTATATTTTTAGACCCACCTAATTTCTTCTGCTCAGTCTTACATGAAGTATACTTAGCTTCTTTAATATATTTTCAACTAACGAATCTTTACTACTTTTTTAAGTGCTTGTTCAAATTCTTGTGCAACATTTGTTAGTAGATTTTTTAAAAATTGCTTTGTCTTTTCTCAGACTTTTAGAATGTAAACGTGTCTTCTCTCTTTCATATGGCCATTTTGAATATTTAAACAAAGGCATTCTGACTTCCTGCACTTTTTTTGTTTCTGATTCATTATTTTCACTTTATTGTTCTTTGTATGAGGTATTTACTAAACCTTTTACCTTCTTGTGGTCTCTCCTACCTTACTTAAGTTTGTCGGTATTTACCCCCCAAATAATAAAGCTATTAGTAAAGCTGATTCACAGTTTTTCTGTAGATATCAGCTGATCCACACAGTCTAAATGGAAGCATATGCTTAAAATCAAGAAATTTGTGTTCTTACTAATAGAATTATTTACTTGGGCTTCTTAAAAAATTGAAGCAGTAATATTTTACTGTGTTGAATTTAGCTTGCGGTAGAACATTTTTGTAAATAGATATTTGAAAACTGACATTCTGTTAACACTTTTTGTGCAAATGATAAATTGTAAACATGTTGGCTGAATCTTATATTCATTTACTTTCATCATATTTTAATCTGTGCATAAATATTTTAATATTTTAAAATATGTTTGTTGTAGAATTATATTTTCTATTTATTCATTTTGGTTTGTATATTTTTCTGTTTTGCTTAAAATATTATTTGTTTCCTATATTTAATTTAATTCATTGCTAAAAATATACCCTAGGGGCAAGACCAACATCAAACCATTTTAATACACTATCAGAAACACACCTCCAAATTTTAGGCTGTTAATCATCATGATCTATAGTAGACATTTTCTAGATGTTTACTGAATCAATGCTAATTTCCTTAATACACCTGAACTCTATATCAGAGTCTCTGTTCATCTGGTAGAGTCATGAGACTAGTTTTGACCAGTGGAGTATATGATGAAGTGATATGGGCCATATTTAGTTGAGTGTCTGAAACAGCTTACAGTAATTCTTCATCTAGTGTCTTGATTTATCTGTTTCTGCATATAGAGGCTCCTGTAAAGTGTTTGAGGACCCAGTGGTTTTCAGAGCCACACAATGGAAAGATTTTGAATATTAGAGTCACTATTGAGAGGAAATATACTCAGGAGATCTGTAGGAGCAGAAACAATTGAATTGGAATTTTCATGAGAGGAAGATTTTTTGTTGCTGTTTTCTAAGCCACTGGGGTTTTAAAGATATTTGTTATACTTATCCTAATCACTGTTTGTTTGCTGCTGTTGTTTTGGCTATTCATCTTCCATCTATTCTCTATTTCTATAGTATATTTATGAAGTTACAGAGTGACTTCAAAAGTGTATTATCATTTTGTTCTTTTTAGCACATTTTAAGAGTTAGAAGTAGCTACATTTTAACAAAAACAACCTGATGAAATAAATGCATTTATTGATTACGCTTACTAAATGGATAAAGTAGGAACATTACCAATTTCCAAGATTCCAATTTTACTATCCCTTCCCCCAGTGTAGGAAATACTCCTGGTCTAAGACTTCTTCCCTTTGAAACTATATGTTAATATCTTCTGAACTTGAAGCATTTTCTAGTTTTGATTTTTTACCCATCCTTTCGTGAAGCAAGAAATGTAGGACTGTATTTCAATGGAAGAATATGATGCCAGTATGACAGCTTCATTCTGTGACCGATTCTTAGTTTTTATAATGTCTCCCTCAAATTCTGTTTGTCGGGAGAGAATCCAATTTTAATTGTCTAAAATTGCAGGAAGTGAAGCAAGAAGAAGTTGCAGAAGTACAAGAAGTAGCAGAGCAGTTTTGTAAACTGAGTCAGTCTGATATTACATTTTGACTTATTTAGTTTTTAAATAAAAATATTTAATTTTTAAAGCTAAATATTTGTATAGTTTTTTTTAAAGAAGGATGGTTCCTACAGAGGAACTGAAATCCAATTCCATTTTCACTCTAACCCCATGATTAATCACAAAGATATTTAAAAAGAGGTCCTTCATGTGGAAAAATGTAGAATGTAATAAAAAAAAATCTCGGTCAAAATGTACCAAAAACTATAGAATTTTCCTAATCAATTATTGCTGTATAGAGTGCTGGTACCCTTTTGATATCTGTCTGATATCTTCTCATTCTTTATTGTCTGTACACTGGAGTAACTTTCAAATGTATGTGCCTGAAATTTTTTTCCTAGAAATTTTCTTTGGTTTCCAGAGTGCACTCTGTCCATATTTTCAGCAAGCAGAAGTTCTGAGAAGTTAATACCTACCCCCATATCTTTCAGAAAATTATTAGTGGAAGTTGGTATATAAATACCCCAGCTACCATGGTCCTTGAATGGGATGATTCAGAGAAGCCCTTTCCCTGTCTCCCAGAGTTCCTCTCAAATTAAATTCTAATTTCTCACAATTGTCAATGGTTTAAAAGTGCATCCTTTATATGTTTTTTTCCCACATTTTCCCAATACCTTACTGGTGTTTCTGGGAACATTTTTCAAATGCACTTTTTGCAGTTGAGTCTTTGTCATAGGGTTTGCTTCTGGGGAAACTCAAAAAGACATGTTAATAAAGGGAAGTATGTTCACCTTAGTATGATGATACATTATTCTAGAATGGTAATAGTTGGATTTTAGCTTTAAGAGCAAGATATATATCTCGTATTTTCATAACTTTTATCAAAGTTATTTTGTACATAGTATTGAAATATTGATTAGCCCATATTTTGACTAACCTAATTTACAGTATATTGTGTATATAATCACAAGGCATCTTTTTAATAGTAATTTCTACATTTTGTCCAACATCTGTTTTAAGGGATATTTTTATTCATCTCTAGAGAAGGACACTTGAATTAATTTTATATTCTCTTCTATTGATGGACAACTGTCAAATTTAATGAAACATTCTGAATTATGTCCTTGAGTCTTTAGAAGGCTTAGCTCTTCTTAACTCCCCATAAACATTGCCTGTTTCATACTTGTTCACTACTTCTTATTCAGAGAACATAGTAGAAGAATTGCTTTTAAACCAACTTAGCTGTATTTTCATCAAACTGATTATTATTCATTCATTACTGATCGAACATATCCTCTTAAGAGCTATCCGCAGAGCACCTACTGGAATCCCATGCTCATTCTGCAGGCACACAAATCAGAGTAGCTACCAGCAGTTTTCTCTCAATTGCTCTGCACCTGTTCCTACTGCCTTTAGATCCTTGTGCTCATTCAACCTGATTCTGAAAATCCCAAGCATTCAGAGCCTTCTGGACCAGAGTTCCCAGAAGGCCACTTCCAATTAGAGTCAGTCAGTCTGCAATGTTAATTGAGGACCTAGAATGCAAAACATTCTATTAGAAGCTGTGGTGAATGATAAAACAAAAATACAAGGCCTTTGCCCTAAAGAAGGTTATAATTAGTTGGAGATGAGAAAAATAGACATAAAAAAAACTTGGTTGAAAAATAGACTGGTGAGTAAAATATTATGCACATTAAAAGTACTAAAGGAAAAATGATATGAAATATGGTATTAATTAGTCTTTCCACTAGATATAATAAAGAATTCAAGAAAATAGATATAATGATTGTATCATTATATTTAATTGCTAGTTGTCAGTTGGATAAAAACTGTCAATTCTTGAGCAAACTTATTTATTTAAAAGTAGCAGTGCTTTTCACAAAAGTTGATTACTATTCTAATGGGCAACTATGTTGATATTTTTATGCTTATTATTACCCACAAATCAAAAGAAAGTATTTTTATCTAAATACATTTTTTTTCTTGTTTTTTTGCTTTTTAGGGCCACACTCGTGGCATATAGGGGTTCCCAGGCTAAGGGTCTAATCGGAGCTACAGCTGCCGGCCTACACCACAGCCACAGCAACACAGGATCTGAGCCATGTCTGAGACCTACATCACAGCTCATGGCAACGCCAGATACTTAACCCACTGAGCTAGGCCAGGGATCGAACCCGCAACCGAAAGTCAGATTCGTTTCTGCTGCGCCATGATGGGAACTCCGTAAGAAGTACGTATACATTTTATCTGTGATTTTGAAGTGGTAAATTCATTGACTATACCAAGTAAAAGGCCCTGAAGAAAATAGACCATTGGTTTTGTGAGAGTCCTTACCCTAAAGTTAAACAACAGGTAGATGTTTCTGCTGAATCAGCCAGACTTGAGACTGGCATTCGGTGTTGTGATTTCCAGTTCATGGACCCTCTGAATCTAGTTCTCTCCCTGAGGATAAAGTCTACTACTCTCAAGTATATACTGCATACATATTTTATTAATAAAAGAAAAAAGAAGCAATATAATTTGTACAATAAAGTGAGCTAATAAAATGATTTGAGTCTAAAAAATATGTATAAGATGTTTAATTAGATTTATTTCACGTGGTTTTAAATCTAGCAACTTCTGAGTTTCCCTGAGAGATTAAAGTAAAAGTTGGAATGGTAAATTATTGCACTTGAGGCTATTATGTGACTTAACACTTTCTCTGAATTTATTCAGAATGTATTATAGCATCTAATTTACATTTATAACAGTCTCAAGAAAACCTAGTAAACTTTGCTTCTGCAGCTCTATCTATAAATGAGTCAGATGAAATAATTTGGAATATTAATTCTTGGCTAGCTTTATAGGACAAGGCAGAAAGATACTCGTAAAGAGCCATTAGATTTATACAAGATAAGAAGCTCTTTAAAACAAAAATAATTTTTACCTTTAACTTTAGGCCAAGATTTTTTAAAATTATTTTTCTTGACAATTAATATGGTTCTTGTCAGCCTGGCCAAGGATATAATAGAAAACATCTGACCTTGCTTTGATAAATTCGTATTTTCAAAACCTTAGCTCTCTTCTCTTGATAAAGGGAGACATTTAATTAACATTTTTTAGTATCTGTACCATACTGGTGTGATTGAACACCAAATACTGAAGTATCTGAAAATTGCCCTTACTTTCAAGCTCTCAAATTGAAAGTGAAATCGAAGCATTGAAAGCCTTCTACCGAAGAGTGCAGTGGATTTTTTGTTGTTGTTTGTTTTGTCTCATTTTGTTTTTGTTTTTAATCCATGTCACTAAGCTTAGAATATAAAAATCCATGTGTCATGAAGTAACTATGAGGCAGATATGTAGTCAAGATATCCAGACGGCTGTGAATGAAGTAAATGAAGGATTTATTCAATTTCAAACTTTTTCAGGTGTCCATCCCTAAGAGTTATATTCAAAACATGGAATGAACACATAAGAAAAGAATTTTAGAAATTTTTTCCATTTTCAAAATAGCTAACTTAGGGAAAGGGTGACAGATGTTGTTTTGTAATCCCACCTCCAGCATTTTTTCCGGTCCCTCATCATCTCACACCTGGTTCCTGCAGACCTCTCCTCTAGCAGGAGTTCTCTCCTTGAATGTATCCGCATGTCATTGCCAGATTGATCTCTCTTAATTCTGAGCTTATCATAATATTTGTCACTAAAAACTCTACATTCATTCTGTACTTTTTCACTAATAAAACTTCAGTTCCTTTTGCTTATTTTTTTGCTCCTGCTTTTGGAAATGTAACCCCTCGTCCCCCCAAACCAAAGTCCTCCTCACCTCACCACTTCTCTTCCTCCTATCCGACCCCCTCCCACATTTTCTAGGGGCCTGGCCCTCCTGCCTCCAAGGAGCTTGGGCTTACTTCCCCCTCCACACTATATTCGTGTTGTGTCCTCTCTGTGCTCCATAGTCCCAGTTTTGCCTACCCTTCATGCTTCCCTGCTGACTGCTTGAACTCTCTTCATCTCCTCTCCTGGGAGTTATAACTTTGTTTTCTGAATTTTATACTTCAAATATTTGGTGCGATTACTTGCGTCTTTTTGTCACATGCCTGAAATATATTTTATGAAAACGCCAGTCTATATCAAGATGCAGTTTTTTCTCAGAATTTAGGAAGGTTATGGTGAACATACGGTATTTTTTGTAACATCACCAGGGATGATGATGAAAAATATTAACAATCTATAGCCCTCTCTATACCCTGAGTTATGTAAGACATGAAGTAGGAGAAATGAACTTTATAAATACTTTGAAATCATTTGAAGGCAACGTTTGTCATCAAAATAGCTCATGTCGTGTCAGATTTTGTTTTCAAAGGGGTTATGGAAAATCTTTCCTTTTTGAGAGCTTTTTGTTCTTGAGAATTGTGTGGAAGAAACCGTTAAATTGTACATAAGACACTGTAGATCTGTGGTAATAGTTATTGTGTACATTGGTGCTATATAAAGATTCATGCCTAATATTTTGTTTTTCTAAAAGTCTTGCAAACTTCTAGAGAGCAGCAATCACCTTCGGCCATTATTTAATATATTCCTGTCCAAATGACCAGTCAAACACTGAACTTACAGTAGAGTATAAGAAATGGGTGTTTGTGAACAGATAGATTAATTTCTGAAGGGCATCTAGAAGTGAAATCAAACTACTCAATCTAATCTCTTTCAGAATATTTTTAATGATTTTTATTTTTTCCATCATAGCTGGTTTATAGTGTTCTGTCAATTTTCTACTGTACAGCATGGTGATCCAGTCACACATACATATATACATTCATTTTCTCACATTATCATGCTCCATTGTAAGTGACTAGATATAATTCCCAGTGCTATACAGCAGTATCTCATTGCTTATCCATTCCAAAGGCAATAGATTGCTCTATTAACCCCAAATTCCCAATGCATCCCACTCCATCCCCCTCCCCCTTGGCAATCACAAGCTATTCTCCAAGTCCATGATTTCCTTTTCTGTGGAAAGGTTCATTTGTGCCATATATTAGATTCTAGATATGAGTGATATCATATGGTATTTGTCTTTCTCTTTTTGACTTACTTCACTTAGTAAGAGAGTCTCTGGTTCCATCCATGTTGCTGCAAATGGCATGATTTTGGCTTTTCATGGCTGAATATTATTCCTTTGTGTATATATGCCACTTCTTCTTAATCCATTCATCTGTTGATGGACATTGAGGTTGTTTCCATGTCTTGGCTATTGTGAATAGTGCTGCAATGATGAACATATAAGTGCATGTGTCTTTTTCAAGGAAAGCTTTTTTTTCCAGATATATGACCAAGAGTGGGATTGCTGGGTCATATGGTAGTTGTATATTTAGTTTTCTAAGGTACCTTCATACTATTTTCTATAGTGGTTGTACCAATTTATATTCCCACCAGCAGTGCAGGAGGGTTGCTTTTTCTCCACACCCTCTCCAGCATTTGTTATCTCTGGCTTTTTCGAATGTTCATTGGAACATTTATCCTCATCTTTCTTTAGACTTGTGTCCCCTCCTGTATGACCTCCAAATTCTTAGCAATAGCCTATTTAACTTAAAGTCTGTGATTCCTCATTTCTAGTCATAATATTGCTAAATAATAGTAATGTTTAAATTCTTCTCATTTTTTTTTCCTGCTTAAAAATTGTGTTCTGAGAAATTTCCTCACAGTTAAGATCCAGGCAAAGAAATGATGGCATGTCTCCATATGTTGGTTGGGGAAAAGAGCAAATGGCTTGTGATCTCAGTGGCAATTCACTGAGAGAGGCATTCACTAGTTGGAAAACTCTGAGTTAGAAAATTCAGTTTCTTTCCTTTTTATTTTTTTCTTGCTATGGATATGAATCAGTTTTTTCAATGAGGGTGACTCTAGAAAACAATTCATTTGAATAGAGTGCTTTATGGGAGTGAAATTCTACTTCATATAATATTATATATAATGACCCATTCAGTATTCATTCAATAAACAATTCTTAAATAGTTCTGTGTGGCAGATTCTCTGTGACTTCTGTGTTAGGAAAAGTATTATACAAAACGTATACGGACACAGTTCATATGATTAAGGAGGATATGATCTGGTAAAGTCTGGTTAAAATAGTTGCTGTGGTAGCTGAAATGCTGAGCTAAGATTCAGAAAGCATGGTTCTGTGTCTTTGTATGCTGGCCCTGTGACTTGTTAAATTATCAGTTCAAGAAAGAAACAACATTCCTTGGTCTCAGGGTCTTTTGTTTTCTTGCTAAATGAATAGACTTGGCTAAAATTCTTAATCACAATCAAAATTTTAGATTCTTTGATTCTGAATTTTTAAAGAGAGGAAGCATCAACTTAACTAGATCTAGAGTGAATATTTTGAGTGTGTGATGGGGCATGGAAGATAAAAAAGCTCTTAATACACAAAAGATTTACTTTCCTTTTCCAAAAACAGTTCTGAATAATTATAATGATATTTCAGTAAACATTTTCTGGGTACGTATTATACTGGGGGATATTAAAATGTATAAAGTACATTATTTACCCATTAATAAGTTACCCATTAATAAGTTGGAATTAAGAATAGATGTAAGATCATAAATATAAAACTGTATTACAGAATTTCAGGGAAAGAAATAGTCACTAAATATTGACAAGATTTATAAAAAGGCTTGAAAGAAAGTGATAAAGAAAGAGAAGACTTATACCAGTTGAGATGGAGAAGAGACAGTATTTCTGACTGGGAGAATGGGACTGGCCAAGACTGCATATGAAATTATG
Source organism: Catagonus wagneri (assembly GCA_004024745.2). Lineage (NCBI taxonomy): Eukaryota > Metazoa > Chordata > Mammalia > Artiodactyla > Tayassuidae > Catagonus > Catagonus wagneri. The sequence continues at coordinate 2,318,559 of PVHT021183528.1, forward strand.
GGTGGCATTCTTAGGGGAGCTTGAATCCTTTACATTGACAGGAGAGACTGATTGGAGTCAAGGTTATAGGGCAAATATTTTCTGAGTAGTTAGGCTGTGGCCTGGAATCCAAGCTAAATAGTTCATGTATCATTGTGTGAACAGTGAAGAGGCATGATAGAATTTCTGAGCAAGGACATGTGCATAGTTTTTAATAGGGAAATAAAATTGCTGGTAATAGTGTGGAGGATAAAGAGGGAGAGCAAGAAAGGCTTCATTTTCTACACCTGTGACTTGAGTCACTCTTAAATAGCTTGTTCATAAATCCTCATAGCATGTTGGTGGCAGGAATTAGAAATTAAATCCTTTAATTGTGTGACATCATGATGAAATTGTGTTAGAATGGAATAATATTGGTAATCAAGAAACCCTGGTAAGTTTTCCTCTTTAGCATGTTATTTTTCACCACTCCCAGCAAAGTACTGTGAGCCTGAGACATTTTAAACTATTATAAGCTAATTTATTTAGTAAGCACACATTTTTAGGTACTGTTCTTCATAAAACAATACTAAATGTGCAGAGGGTGTTGCAATTAATAGGAATTAGAAGAAAGAGTGACAGGGTATATTTTTTAAAGGATCAAACATTATTGCTTAATTAGGATGCAGAATCTACCTGAAGTAACAGATTATTATATGGTTTATCAATTAGTACATTAGAAAGTTAGTTTTTCTTTTGTATTTCATGATTCTCTTTCCCGTCAAATTTGTTTTATTTCATTTGAAGAACATGTAGACATAGACCACATATCCTCTGCATAACTTTGTAATAAAGTTCATTTTTTAATGGCATGTTTCTGTTGAATTTTTTCACTCACCATAGTCTATTCATAACCATTTAGTTTTGTCTTCTATATAGTCTTTTCTGGAAAGAGAAACATGAAGTTTTCTGCTCAAACAGGAATGAATCACTATAATTGGTAATTTTCATTAAAATTGATAGGAAAAAATGAGGTGGAATGACCCCACTCGGTATGCATAAAAAAGTCATTAATTAGTGACCCTTTCAAGAAAGATTGTATAGGCCCTTTCAAAACGTTCACTATATATGAGCTCCTTTCTAATTCTGTGGAATAAAGATATATCTTAATACTTTTCTTTTCTAAATATTATACTGTGCCAGCTCTAATTTTTCCTATTGATACCTCTAAGATATCACCATCCCCTGACTTTGCCTAAAGGCTCCACATATACTTATCTGCATCTTTGCGATCAGTGTGTGTCCTCAGAGGCATGTTCCAAAAGAGGCTGTAACTTATTAATGGGCAAATAATGTACTTTATACATTTTAATATCCCCCAGTATAATACGTACCCAGAAAATGTTCTAGAGAAGCTTCCTTCTTTCTCACAGCCCTGAAGTCACACTGTGGTTCTTATCGCTGGATACATACCTTAATCTCTTGTGGATCTTTGAGACATTCCACATCCTAATCCCAAACCCAGATTCAGAACTATGTGTCTGCCTCAATATTATGGCCTCTTTGCACTCTGTTAAAGGCCAGAGCTCTCCCTGAGAGTTTCTGAAACATGCCCCAGTTTATAGAGCCTTCTGCCTCTTGGACTTCCATTTCTCCATTACTGTCACTATGCAATCCTATTTCTCCCAATCAGGAGGCATGGCACGTTTTATTTCATACAAAATTCCACAACCGCCAAGCCTCCAAGAGCAAGTAGATGAACAGAAACTTGTCCAGCTATGATGAAGGCAAATTTGCATTCTGGCCATACAAACAAGTTTACCTGGACCTGATGGAATAATTGACCTTCTTGTGTTCCCTCAGTGTATTTATATGTTCTGTGTCTTCCTGGTGCCTTTCTCCCCTACTAGGATTCTTCTCTTTCTTTCAGGAAGAGTACAATAGTCTCTCCTCCATCAGCCCCCAATTCCTCCTCCATGAAAAACATCACCTTCCTCTGAAGCCTAATAGACCCAAATCAACCTCCAGTTCTTCTAGTTTCACCTTCACCCTGAATGCTTATAGTTGTTTTTTCAAAATTGTGATCTCTTTGGGAGAACCAATGTCAGATAGTAGATGAATAAAATCCCTCTACCTTATTAGAGGTACCTAAGAAGTATGTGGATTTCTGCAAGTATATGGTGCTTAGGCAGTATCCGTGATTGACTCTGTTTGCTTTACTTTTTAGTGATATGTTAAGTCCATAAAGGCAAACCTTTACCTTCACATCAAACACGGCAATTGATAACTCTTTTCAGTTATTTAAAATTCCAAAACTATAAAGAAAAAAATTTATTTTCCAATGTTTCAAATTTTTTTCTTAACATTGTAATTAGTTATTTATCGTTATAGTAATTTTGTAGCTGGCATTTGTTCAATCATGTACTGAAGATCAATTATGTGCCACTAATATGAGTAACGTGGTCAGTAGAATGTCAGCCTTTTGAGTATAGACACTGAACCAAACTGATGGGCTCCAATCCCAGATCCACCCTTGTCAGTTCCATAAGGTGTATAACCATAAATTCCATACTTTACCACTCTTTGAACTTCCTTGAGCATTTGCTCATTTTTAAAAAGGAGAAGATGATGATGATGATACTAGTTTGGGAGGTTCCCTTGTGGTACCACAGGTTAAGGATTCAGTATTGTTGCAGTTGTGGGCACAGGTTGTACCTGAGGCATGAGTTCAGTCCCGCCCCAGGAGCTTCTACATGCCGTGGATTAGCAAAAAAGAAATAAACAAAAATCAGATTTACATGGTTGTTGTAAGGATAAAATTAGGGCATATAAAGTTCCTAGATCAATGAGTGACACAAAGTCAAACCTCAGGAAGTTCATCTCTTAATTGCTACTGACAGGTGGCATTCTAGGGATTAGAATAGGGTGCTTTTCAAGAAGGATGTCCATCATTGTCAGCATTGCAAAGTTTTTGTGGATTGATGCTTAAAAAGAGGAACTCAAAATCAGTAAGTTAGTGGACCACTTCCAAGGGTAAAGTTAGTTAATCTAATCACAGTAGTCCGTCTTCACAATTGCTTAACTCTGTCTTAAAGGGCAATGGTAATATCTAATCTATATAGTTGTTATTGTCTAAATACCAAAATTATATTTACTAACATTAATCAAGTGCCTCCTATTTGCTTGGCAAAGTGTTGAGCCAACTATAAAGAGTTTGCTATTTCATTCTTACAGCTATAAAGGTTTAGAATGGTGATTGCCATGGCAAGAACTCAATAAAGGATGTCTATTAGAAAAAGTGTAGCGTTGAAAAGAAGAGGCAGTGGGATTTTATTTTGATTTTATTTGTTTAGGCATAGTGCAAGGGACTTAACATATAAACATAATTATATCAGTATTAATGCTATTCCTATGTATTAGCAGTAATAAAAGATAACATTTCATAGTATTTAATATTACTATTCAGTGGTCAAATACATCACCTGTTAATTCATCATATATATATATGTATTTAATTTTACAGGTAATGAAATTGAGTAGAAGAAAAGATTAATGATATGAGACAAAAGAGACATTTGATGGGATTGAGGTTCTGAAGGGAATAGGATAAAAAACTCAGATAATGAGGAAAAGCAAACTTTCTTGCTTTGTAATGTTAAGGCAGACAGGAAAGAAATAGAAAAAGATACAGAATAAAGTAGGCTGACAGTGTCTGGAAAGGTGAAGAAGTTCATATCTGTTGTCCCTTTTGTCTACTAAGAAAGAAGATAAGTCATTTGATGAGAATGTGGTTAAAGGCTGGGTTAGAGGTCTTGAAAATAATGTCTGTGAATTTGGAGCAATTGTGAGTCATGGGAAATGTCATTTATTTGGTGATGGGTGGCTTGTGAAATATCATGAAAGTCTCAGTCAGTTTAGCCTGTAGATATACCAGGCAAGAAAGGAGGAAAGAATAGAGGCCCACGTAGGAAAAAGAACAATCTGGGTTTACAGTTGCAGAGACAGAATGACTTTGCATAATCTCAAAGTCTAGGTAGTAATCTTGTTCGAGGGTGGCTGAGGTGGAGTGAAACTTACCATCCTTTCATTAAAGGGTTTTTAAGGAATTTAGAGCTAGTAAGAATGGATGAAGTACTGATGTGGATGTTGAAATCACAATACTTGATGGCAGGAAACATGGTGGAGGGAGAGGCTGCAAACTAGGCTTAAAAAAAAAATTCCTTAAGAAGTTGATGAATGGACAGATTAGGAGATGATGCAATACAAATAGGAATATTCAACAAATAATTCTAATTGTTTGCTGAATTAATTTTTGTAATTATTTTTTTACTTTAGAGGAAGATAAAAATATATATGGTGACAATTTGTGATTTTTGTGTGTGTGTGTGTGCTAAGGCACTCCTCAAAATTCATATTCTTTCTTCTTCCTTTGAATTCCTTTTCTAAACATGTACTAAATGCATTTTATATAGAAATGTGTATATATGTACATATATGTAACATATAAGTAAATATGTTTTTATTATTTTTATACTTGTAACTAAATATATTAATCATATAGTATGTTATATATTTATAATAGATATGTATGAAACATCTGTCCTTTGTTTTATGTATTTCTCCACTTAGTGTCAGTTCTCACTCTTTCTTTAGTTTCCAAATTTTCTCCCTATTTTACCCTTCATTTTACATGGTCTACAAATTAGTGCTAGTTCTGATAGTATAAATATTTGAAATTTTATACTACAAGATCCATATTATGGTTTTACATTTTTAAATTTATTTCGGGATGCTTTGTTATTTTTCATAAGCCAGATATTTCAATGAAGAATAAAATTTGCCATACATTTTGATTTCTAAAACTTTTGAGTAACATATTCACCTTTCTGTTCTTAACAAATGGATCTGAATTATTATCAGCTGGTTGAGAATACAGAAGGAAATAACTGTCCTTATTTATCTTAATTATGAAACTAATACTTGCACACTTATTATGTATTTGGTGTAATATATGATTGCTCTTCTTCAGTCTATGTGGTTTCAGTGTAGTACCTTATTGTGAATCAGGAAGCTATCCTTCAACCAACTATGTATTATTTCTATGACCTTAGATCATCAGTCACTGTGAAATGAGAGAGTTGGAAGAAATAATTTTCTGAAGTCCAATCTAGCATATTTTATTCCAGCCAGTCATTAATGATGAAAATCTGTGATTTTAAAGAAACATATTTTTGAAACCAAAGACATTAGTAGAGAGTGGACGTTTTCAGTAACTTATTTTTCTGTCAGAGATGCTTACTTTAACTTAGAGTGCCTTGTCAAATTAAAAGAATAGCACTATGCAATAATGTTCTTGGGATAAAGAGCCAAAATTATTGGAATGTTAAATAGGAAATGAGAAATTAGGTAATTTTTTCCTTTGTTTTACAATGAAATGTATAAATATTATTTTAAATTCAAAAAAATATATATGGAAAAAGAGAGAAATTAGGAGAAGGAAAGAAAGAAAGTGGAGTTCCCATTGTTGCTCAGTGGCTCCAACATAGTCTCCGTGAGGATGCAGGTTTTGTCCCTGGTGTCCACTCGTGGGTTAAGGATCTGGCATTACCCTGAGCTGTGGTGTGAGTAACAGACAGGACCTTGATCTGTAGTTCCTGTGGCTGTGGCATTGGCCTCAGCTGCGGCTCCGAATCCCCTTTGGCCTGGGAAATTTGATATGCCATAGGTGGGGCTATAAAAAAAGAGAAAGACATTTATTTTAAGGAATCGGATCCCACAACCATAGGAGCTGCAAAGTCTAAAATTTAGAGGACAGGCCAGTAAACTGAAAATTCAGGTAGAAGTTGATGTTTTAGTCTTGCGTCCAGATTGCACAGAGTAGCAGTATAGAAACTCAAGCAGGGTTTCTGTGTTGCAGATATTAGAATTTCTTCTTCTTTGGAACTTCAGTCCTTTGCTCTTAAGGTCTTTGACTGACTGGAGAAACCCCACTCCTATTACAGAGGGAAATCTGATTCACTCAAACTGATCTACTTATTAGGCATGTCCTAAAAGGACCTTCTAAGAAATATCAAAACTGATGTTTGACCAACAACTGACATCATGGTCTAGCCAAGTTGACACATAAAATTAACGAGCAGAGCACAACACTGTAAATCAACTATACTCTAATTAAAAAAAAAAAATAACCAGCACAGATTTTTCAGCTATTTTGAGATTTTATTTATCCTTTGTCTGGCTTTTGTAAGGTCACACTCACTGCACCACAGCATATGGAAGTTCCCAGGCTAGGGGTCGAATCAGAGCTAAAGCTGCCTGCCTATACCACAGCCACAGCAACCTGGGATACGAGCTGCATCTGTGACCTATCCCATAGCTCACGGCAACACTAGAACCTTAACCCACTGATAGATACCAGGGCTGGAACACATGTCCTTATGCAGTTTCCGCCCAACCACAATCACTGGAATTTCCAAGATTTTATTTATTCTTCATCCAGATGACTCATCAATTCATTTGAAATATAAAAATCAGAAAAAATAAGTTTAAAAGCATTACTAAAGTAAATTAAACCAGTTAAAAATGCGATACTATATTAATTTAGTATTCTCATAAACTTTTCATCATAATTGTATTAATATGAGGACACCAGTCACCCCATCAATTTTCCAGTCTTTTTTTTTAAAGAGGAAAAGTTGTCACCATTAATTGAAGTTTAAAAAGGAAAAAAAATTAACCATTTGACCTATTTTAAACATTACTTTTTCAACCCCATTTTGTTTTGGATTAAGTCACAAACCCATTCTATGCATAACGAAGTTATATACTGTGACTGAGGGCAATGCACATATTAACACATACACATATCAATAGCTAGAGATATTATTAGCTATGGATAGGTTTTTTAAGTAACAGAATTGCAGCATATATTCCTGCTGGTTCCATAACTAATGGCATTGTTTAATAGGGAAATTAAAGACTGAATGTGTTATTATAATTGCACAGTACTATAATCATATATGCTGGTTATCATGGTTCTTTTCTCCAATCTCATTATTTCAGATTTGTCAAAAAGATAATTTCTGATAGACATGCCTACATTTAAAATAAAATCATTCTTGGAATTCCTTCTGTGATGGATGCAGTGGGTTAAAGATCTAGTGTTGTTGCAGCTGTGGTATAGGTCACAGCTGTGGCCTGGATTCAAACCCTAGGCAGGAACTTCCATATGCTGTGGGGTGCGTGGCCAAAAAAGAAAATCATTTTTTAGGAGTTCCCGTTGTGGCGCAGTGGAAACGAATCTGACTAGTGTCTATGAGGACGCAGTTTCAATCCCTGCCCTCGCTCAGTGGGTTAAGGATCTGGCATTGCTGTGAGCTGTGGCGTAGGTTGTAGATGCTGCTCGGATCTGGCATTGCTGTGGCTGTGGTATAGGCCTTCGGCTATAGCTCCAATTTGACCCCTAGCCTGGGAACCTCCATATTCCGCAGGTGTGGCCCTAAAAAGACAAAAAAAAAAATCATTTTGATTGCTTTAAGCATATCATGGACAGTATATTCAAATGTGATAGTTTTTATACTAGATTGAAAAAATATCAACTAATTAGTGTGATGATGTATATAATATAAACCCTCCTGTCCAATATATTTTCATTCTTTTCATTGTGAACCTGGCTTGGTCACCATGGTAGACTGCATTCTAACTACCAGTGGTTATTACTGACACTTTTCACTGTTATCCTTTATCCTGTAAGCAATTTTCCCGTTTATAAGCACAGTAACAGCAGTTTCACAAGACTTTTATTTTTCCATCACCTCTATTCTTTGAGATTGCTTGACAATTCCACCATAACTGAGTATATCCATTGAAAAGATTTCCTTTGGAATCATTCACTATTAAGCCATGGACATTTTCATGGGGAAAGATTACTTAGGTATACAATACTAAAAAGTAGTTAAATCCAAAAATACTTATTTTTACTGTAAAAATCATAACCCTGGTATAGTATGCCTTATCTCAGAACTTATAGGATAGAGTATATGATGATTTTTGAAGGGCAGGTTACTGAGTCGGTTGGACTGCTTTTACTGAATACTATAGACTGGGTGACTTAAGCAGCAAACATTGATTTTTCACAATTCTAGAGACTGGGAGGTTCAAGATGAAAATTCTGGCAGATTTAGTGTCTAGTGAGAATCTGTTTCCTGGTTTGTAGATGGCTGTCTTCTTTTTGTATCGGCACATGGCAGAAATCAGGGAATGAGAGCAAGTTCTGCTGTCTTTTCCTATAAAGTCACCAATCCTATTCATGAGGGCTCCACCTTCATGACTTCCAAACACTCCACCTCCTAATACTATTACATTGGGGGTTCGGATTTTAACACAAGAATTGGAGGGGGCCACAGACATTCAGTCCATAGCAGTTGTGAACCCTTATAAATACGAATTGTAAAAAATCGCCAAATCGTGAATTATGATACATGAATCCAAAGTTGCGAGGATACTTTTGAATAGTGAAAATAAGCTTTCAATTTTAAAATGTGAAGGTCTTATAAACTCTACTGTGTTTAGTTTCTCTGGATTTTCAAGGTTGTGCCATTATTTTTCTGCTTATATTGTAATGTATCTTATGAGACATGTTTTCTAAAGCTACCGTGCAGTTTAAAGTATGTAATAACAAAAAGTATAAGCTTAGCAAGCAGACAATATATTTAGAAATACTGGCTCCAACCCTAAGAAGCTCTTTGATCTTGAATAACATATTTAAAACCTCTGAGCATCAGTCTTCATATAATAAATGGGAATAATGATTCCTATATCTCAGGGTTCTTGGCAAATCAAGTCCAGATTGGTATATGAAATATGATAAGTGATTAGCTAATGCTATGTTATGGTATTAAGGTAAGTAGTATTATCTTTGAGTTGATCATATTAAAAAAATGGTATTATTGTTGTTTCTGCTTTGACAACTAGTGTACAATTATTATTTTCACTACTTATTCTATCTATTGTAATATATTTAATGAGTAATGGCTGTTTCACATGATGAGCTTGGTGCTTTACCTAAATTTGTAAACTCAAGGACAGATTAGCATATTCTAAGGTATGCTAGTTCAGTCTTTCCTGAAAAAGAATTAACAAGAAGCAGAAAAACATA